>JAPVLO010000789.1:0-424430 GCA_027257055.1 Cephalopachus bancanus | reverse complement strand
ACTCTCTGTTTGATGCAATGCACCTATTGAGACGCTTTTTTCACTGCTCAAAACAGTTTTGAACACGACAGTTTTGATCCTTGTTAGTGCTTCTGTTTTTTTCTGTCTCACCCCTACCACATTGGCAAAATGTTTCCCTTTGAGAATTTTTTTTCACCCGGGGGAAAACATAAAAAGAGTCGCTCAGGTGAGATCGGGTGGAGCATGGGGGTCATGCATTTTGGTGAGGTGTGAGCAGGTGCACTCGTAAATCACCCATCATGAAATGGGCAAAACATGTTGAAAGAATCTCCAAAAAAAAACTCACTGAAGCCAAATGCAGCCTCTCACAACCATGCCAACTGGTACACTGATGCTGATGGGTTCCTAGAACAATTACCTAGCAGGGGAAGCCTGTATTACAAGGAGCCCACCCTCCAAAAATAATGGTGGGTTTGTTGGGGTCCTCCTTTGTATATGTTATGATTCGCTCATGTTAGCAAATGCTATTCTGCCATAAACGAACAAGTTCCCTGAGCTGCCTGCAAATTGACCTTTCTTAGTTAAGTCATAGAGTCTTGTCTTCTAGGAAATCATAGGATCTGGGCCTGTGAATCAACTCCACCCTGAGTGGTCTAAGATGACCGGGTGTCCTTTAAGACTGTAAATGCTAGCCTGTTTTCCTTCTTCTGAAGCGGGGTGACATGATGACATTGGGGCTCCTCGTTCTGAAGTTAGGACAGAGGGTTTACCATTGTCTGGTAGTTGTCTTTGCTTGGCTTCTCAGTCTCCTGGGGGAGGGTGTTTCAAGCAGGGTTTTTTGGGCACTGTATAAAGACAAAGACCAGCTGCTCTGAGAATTATGTGTCAGGGATGGGGGTGTGCAGGGAGAGGTGGGTATAGGATGCAAAGACATGTCTTCATCAGGGGTATTTCTCTGAAGCTCTTTTCCTTCAGGGCCAGGGACTCAGAAACAACTTGCCCTCCCATAGCCTCCATTCCCATATCTATGTCAAGAGGGATGTGGATGAAGAGGACCCCTGGGGTATGGGAAAGAAAGGGGAAATATGACTGCATCAGCCAGCGAAAGGAGCTGAGAAAGACTTCACAGAGGGTGGCTTTAGCAGAATCTTTTTTTTTCTTTTTGAGTAGGAGTCTCACTCTGTCACCCAGGCTGGGGCCCAGTGGCACACTCACAGCCATTGCAGCCTCTACCTGCTGGGCTCAGGTGATCCTTCTGCCGCAGCCTCCAAGTAGCTGGAACTACAGGTATGCACCACTACACCCAGCTGATTTTTTGATTTATTGTAGAGATAAGGTCTCATAAGTTGCCAGGCTGGTCTCAAACCCCTGGCAATCCTCTCACCTCTGCTCCCAAAGAGCTGGGATTAAAGGTGTGAGCCACCATGTCGCCCTCTAAGTATTTTTAAATGTTTTAAATACTTCTCAGGGTCTAACAGCACCCTCCATACGAGTTACCCCAACCCTAGTTTCTTCAGTCCAATCCCTCTCCGGTTTCAGAGTAACATAAACATTCCCAGGGCACAGCTCCCACCTCATCATCCATAGGGCTAAAACCTATAATAAATGGCTTCCATTCTCTATAAACACAACGGCACTATCCAAGTCTGGCAGATGTCAACTTCTGCATCCTTTGCACCATGAGCTCACCACAGCCCTTAGCCCACAACTCTCGCACCAAGGCAGGCCAATTCCCTGCTCCCTAGCAAAGCATCTTCCAGTTACTGTCCCCACCCCCCACCCCCGGTGCTTTCTGCCCAGGCTGTGCCCTCTAGCTCCATTCCGAAGTCCTAGCTGGGAGTTACAGACCTTAAGACTGAATGTGCGAGATGGTGGGGATTCTGAGCGCTTATCTTTCATCTCCAGAGGCCAACCCCCAAAGACTCGGACTCAGTCAAACACTGTGGCCCAGAGGCCCGGCTGCTGGAAGCCCGGGGCTGGAGTACAAACAGGTAGCCGGAGCCCGGCTGGGCAGTGGAGCCAGTACTCAGAGCCTCCTCTCTGAGACTTCCTTCTTGAAACAGGGTCGGCGCTGAATCCCACCCAGAATCCACTCCCCCAGTCGCTCTAGCTGCTCGTGTACTCCAGCAGTGCCCTCACATACCCTGCCCCGGCACGGCGGGGTCGCCGTGGGGTGCGCGGGTCCGCTGTATCCAGCAGGCGCCGCAGCAGCGTGCGCGCGTAGGCTCGCTGTCTGGGCAGGGATCCGCCATCGCCTCAGCAGCTGGTCCTCGCAACCGCCAGCCAGCAACAGAGGCCGCGTTCCCGCCGTCACGTTTAAGGTAACTCTCGCGATGCTGCCGCACAACCCCACGGGAGTTGTAGTTCTCTCCCTATCGCTGTTTGCAGCGTGGACTACAGTGGATGCAAACTCCAGCTGTTTTGAAGGCACCCACACTGGGGTTGAGCCTGGGCAAACTTTTGCCGCCAGTCCAGGTCTTGGTTTCCTCATCTGTAAATTGAGGTATACCCACCTAATTAAGTGGCTTGTAATGCTTCAAGGAGTTAAGTTGCAGTTAATATTATTAGAATGCCTCTCATTGCCATATCCCTCCCCAAAGATGAGAAGATACACTTGGGCCATGAAAAATAGTTTTATCTGGACGGGGAGCGGTGGCTCACGCCTGTAATCCCAATACTTTGGGAGGCCGAGGCGGCAGGATCACTTGAGCCCAGGAATTTGAGACTAGCCTGGGATATGTAGAGACCTCCGGTCTACAAAAAATTAAAATAATTAGCCAGGCATGGTGGCATGCGCCTATAGTTCTATACTTGGGAGGTTGAGGAGGAAGGATGGCCTGAGCTCAGAAGTTCGAAGCTGTGGTGAGGCGTGATCTTGCCACTGCACTCCACCTGGATGACAGAGTAAGCCCCAACTCAAAAATAAAAAATTTAGGCTGAGTGCCGTGGCTCACGCCTATAACACCAGCACTTTGGGATGGTGAGAGGATTACCTGAGTTCATGGTGCGACACCAGCCTGGGCAACTTGACGAGCTCTCATCTCTACAATAAAACAAAAAATAAGCTGGGCGTGGTAGTGCGTGCTGTAGTTCCAGCTATGTGCAAGGTTGAGGTGGAAGGAACACCTGAGTCCAGCAGGTGGAGGCTGCAGTGACTGAGAGCGGTCCACTGCACTCCAGCCTGGGACTCCAGAGTGAGACTCCGACTCAAAATAAATACATTAATTAATTAATTAATTAACTAATTAAAAAGAATTTTAGCCGGGCTCGGTGGCTCAGCCTATAATCCCACACCTTTGGGAGGCTGAGGTGAGTGGATTGCCTGAGCTCACGGATTCGAGACCCGCCTGGTCAGGCGAGACCTCATCTCTACAATAAAATAAAAAAATTAGCCAGGCTTGGTAGCACGCACATGTAATTCTGACTACTCGGAAGGCTGAGGCGGAAGGATCGCCAGAGCCCAGTTGGGCGAGGCTGTGGTGGCCGGGAGCGGCCACTGCACTGCAGTCTGGGCGACAGAGTGAGACTCCAATTCAAAAAAAAAAGAATTTTAAGCGAGCTCTTTGGGAGGCTGAGGTGAGTGGATTGCCTGAGCCCGCAGGTTCGAGAGCCGCCTGGCAACTTGGCGAGACCTCATCTCTACAATAAATCAAAAATCAGCCAGGCGTGGTAGCGCGCACCTGTAGTTCCAGCTACTTGTAAGGCTGAGGCAGAAGGATCGCCGGAGCCCAGCAGGTCGAGGCTGCGGTGGCTGGGAGAGGCCACTGCACTCCAGTCTGGGAGACAGAGTGAGACTCCAACTCAAAAAAAAAAAAAAAAAGAATTTTATGCTGGGCGCATGGCTCATGCCTATAATCCCAGCATTTTGGGAGGCCGAGGAGAGAGGATTGCCAGAGGCCTAGTGGTTTGAGATAAACCTGGGCAACCTGGCGAGGCCTTGTCTCTATAAAAAAAATAAAAAAATTAGTCAGGCATAGTGGCACGTGCCTGTAATGCTAGCTACTTGGAAGGCTGATAGAAGGATCACCTGAGCCCGGTAAGTTGAGGCTGCAGTGGTCATGAGCATGCCACTGTACTCTTGACTAGGAAGCAGAGTGAGACTCCAACTCAAAAAAAAAAAATTTTATTTTATATGTGACCTAGTCAGATCTGAATTTGCAGAGACAACTCTGTAGAGTCTATATCTATCAGAAGAGATCAGGTTGCAGGGGTCAAGGTTAGTAGGCCGTGATCCAGCACAGATGTTATGATTTCCAAACATGAGCCACTTTGAGATGAATTCCCCAGCTCTCAGAAGTTGTTTTTGTTTGTTTGTTTTGCTTTTTGAGTTGGAGTCTCACTCTGTCAACCAGGCTGGAGGGCAGTGGCAGGCTCATGGCAACTGCAACCTTGACCTACTGGGTTCAGGCGATCTTCCACCTCTGCCTTCCAAGTAGCTGGAATCACAGCATGTGCCACCACGTCTGGCTAATTTTTTTTTTTTTTGACTTATTGTAGAGACAAGGTCTTGCCAAGTTGTCCGGGCTGGTCTCAAACCCCTGAGCTCAGACAGTCCTCTCACCCTCGGCCTCACAAAGTGCTGGGATTACAGGCATAAGCCACCGCACCTGGCTAGTTCTGTTATTGCTGGAGGTGATTACCAAATTGCTAGTGCTTTCCATATTTTTCACCAATTGACAGTCCTCTCACCTTTCTTAAGTTTTCATGGCAACTTAATTAAAACTTGGTTTCTGAGTTTTCCGTGGATTTCTTTTCCTCACCTGGCCTTGGATCAGGTGTAAAGTATTTGATACTTGAGACAGACAGTCATGGACATATTTGTGCTTGCTTTAAAAAATGGAGCAAGACCCGCCTGGGCAACTTGGCGAGACCTCATCTCTACAATAAATCCAAAAAATCAGCCGGGTGTGGTAGCGCGCCCCTCTAGTTCCGGCTACTTGGAAGGGTGAGACAGAAGGATTGCCGGAGCCAGTGGATCGAGGTTGCGGTGGCCAGGAGCGGCCACTGCACTCCAGTCTGGGCGACAGAGTGAGACTCCAACTCAAAAATAACTAACTAAATAAATAAAAATAAATAAATAAAATTTTTAAATGGCCGGGCTCGGTGGCTCAGCCTGTAGTCCTGCGCCTTTGGGAGGCTGAGGTGAGTGGATTGCCTGAGCCCGCGGGTTCGAGACCCGCCTGGGCAGCAAGACCTCATCTCTACAATAAATCAAAAAATCCGCCGGGCGTGGTGGCGCATGCCTGTAATTCTGGCTACTTGGAAGGCGGAGGCGGAAGGATCGCCGGAGCCCAGCAGGTCGAGCTGCAGTGGCCAGGAGCGGCACTGCACTCCATTCTGGGCGACAGAGTGAGACTCCAACACACACACAAAAAAAATTTTAAAATGGAGCAAGACTGGGAGCAGTGGCTCACGCCTATAGTCCCAGCACTTTGGGAGACTGAGGTGAGAGGATTGCCTGAGTTCACGGGCTCACGGGTTTGCAACCAGCCTGGACAACCTGGCAAGACCTCATTTCTACAATAAATCAAAAAATTAACCAGGAGTGGTAGCGCATGCCTGTAGTTCCAGCTACTTGGAAGGCTGAGGCAGAAGGATCACGTGAGCCCAGCAGATCATGGCTGTGGTGGCTGTGGGCATGCCACTGTACTCCACCCTAGGCAATAGAATGAAACTCCAACTCAAAAAAAAAAGGACCAAAGGACCAAATTAGGTTTGTGCTTCTCAAAATAAGAGAACCATAGAGCCTGGCTCGGTGGCTCAGCCTGTAATCCCAGCGCTTTGGGAGGCTGAGGTGTAGTGGATTGCCTGAGCCCGCGGGTTCGAGACCTGCCCGGGCCACTTGGCAAGACCTCCTCTCTAAAATAAATTTTTTAAAAAATTAGCTGGGCGTGGTAGTGTGCGCCTGTAGTTCTGGCTACTTGGAAGGCTGAGGTGGAAGAATTGCCAGAACCCAGCAGATCGAGGCTGTAGTGGCCGGGAGTGTGCCACTACACTCCAGTCTGGGCGGCGGAGTGAGATGCCAACTCAAAAAAAAAAAAAAGAAAAAACCATAGCGGGCAGGGCTCAGTGGCTCAGTCTGTAATCCCCAGCACTTTGGGAGGCTGCGGTGAGTGGACTGCCTGAGTTCGAGGGCTTAAGACCAACCTGGGCAACTTGGTGAGACCTCGTTTCTACAATAAGTAAAAAAAAAAATTAGCTGGGCATGGTAGCATGTACCTATAGTTCCAGCTACTTGGAGGCTGAGGTAGAAGGATCACAGAGTGAGACTCGGACTCAAAAAAAAAAGAACCGTAGAGGAAAAACATATCAACATTCCTTGTCATTTATACCTAAACTCTGTGTTATCTGACTTAATTTGTTAGTTTTTTACAGACATATTTCTGTGGTTATCATCAACTACCTAAATGTAGTTTTTTACTTATTTGTTAGTAAAACCTTGAGCTGAATAAAATGGAGGAAACACAAAAAGATTTCAAAACAGTTTGAAACATAAGCTTCAGTCTTTGCACAGTATTATTCTGTGTTCACATAATTAAACTTTTTTTTTTTTTGAGTTGGAGTCTCACTCTTGTTATCTAGGCTGGAGTGCAGTGGCACATTCACGGCCACCACAGCCTTGACCTGCTGGGCTCAGGCCATCCTTCCACCTCAGCCTTCCAAGTAGCTGGAACTACAAACACACGCCACCACGGCCAGATAATTTTTAAAAAATTTTTTTAAATTTTTTATTTTTTGGTGATTTACTGTAAAGACAAGTTCTCACCAAGTTGCCCAGGTTGGTCTCAAAGCCCCGGGCTCAGGCAATCCTCTTGCCTCGGCCTCCCAAAGTGCTGGGATTACAGGCTGAGCCACTGTGCCCAATCCATAATTAAACTTTACATTTACTACTTGTTAAAAGAAAACAAAATAAAAAACTAGGCCAGGCATGGTGGCTCATGCCTGTAATCCCAGCACTTTGGGGGCCGAGGCGAGAGGATTGCCTGAGCCCACGGGTTTGAGACCAGCCTGGGCAATATGGTGAGACCTTGTCTCTACAATAAATCAAAAAATTAGCCAGGTGTGGTAGTGTATGCCTGTAGTTCTGGCTACTTGGAAGGCTGAGGCGGAAGGATCACCGGAGCCCAGCAGGTTGACGCTAGGGTGGCCATTGAGCGTGCCACTGCACTCCAGCCTGGGCGATGGAGTGAGACTCCAACTCAAAAAAACAAAAAACAACAAAAAAACTAGGTGCATGGGGACAGAGGAATGAGAGAGATTGTCAAAGTCCAGACTACAGGTCTTGCAGGCACTGGGAGGATCTAGACATTATTCTACTCTTGATCTTAGCCAAACGGCCAAGAAGTGATAGACATTATTCTAAATGGAAGAGGAAGCCACTGGAGGGATTTAAGCAGAAGTATGATGTAATCAGATCTTCTTTGGCAGCCATGTGAAGAACAGATTGTAGGGGAGGCAAGATTGGAAAAACGGAGATGTGATCAGGTTTTTGTCTTTCTCTCCGGAAGTGACAAGATAGCATGAGCCACCGTGCTTGGCATAAATATCCTGATCTATTTTGTTTTTATATCAAATATGTAATTAGAAATAATGTATACTAGGTTTCCACTTCAAGCCAGTGATGTTATCAGGAGAGGAAAAAAATGAGGAGAAAGAATTAGGAGAGCTGGGCTCGGTGGCTCAGCCTGTAATCCCGCACCTTTGGGAGGCTGAGGTGAGTGGATTGCCTGAGCCCGCGGGTTCGAGACCCGCCTGGGCAGTGAGACCTCATCTCTACAATAAACCAAAAAAATCAGCTGGGCGTGGTAGCGCATACCTATAGTTCCAGCTACTTGGAAGGCTGAGGCGGAAGGATGGCCGGAGCCCAGCAGGTCTAGGCTGCTGCACTCCAGTCTGGGTGACAGAGTGAGACTCCAACTCAAAAAAAAAAAAAAAAAAAAGAATTAGGAGAAAGGAATGTAAAAGGACCCCCCCCCAAAAAAAAGCGGGAGAAAAGGGAGAACTCAACAAAGGAGAGATAGTTTGCAGGTAATTGTCCTGGACAACTGCCTGACTCCTCCTGGTTTTCCACAACCTCTCCATCCTGGGCAACAGAGACCCCCTACTCAAAAAAATTATAAAATAAAAAAGACAAGGGAGAGGGGAGGTGTCGTATTACAATGCAAATCGCTTCGCTTAAAGCCTTTTAATAGCTCCCAGTCGCCTTCAGAATAAAATCCCAAATCCTTTAACATGCCCCAGTTTGGTATCTTTCGGTGCTTAGGCTATCCTGACCACCCCCTTCCAGGCTTTTTGAGGGCCGAGTCTAGCTGTTTGCCTCGGGGCCTTATAGGCAGGTTCCTGGGACAAGAACTGGCTACTCCTTAACCGAGCTTTTTGTCGTTTTTTATTCTTGGCCTTCTGTCCCCCCATTTTCTCGTCTGTCCTGTTCATTCCTTTGGAGAGTTTATTTCTGTGACTAGACATCCATTCGCGTGCATTAACATCTGTTATCTAAAAGACAGATGCTCATCCCTCTAGTTAGTCAGACTCCAGGAGGGAGGGGCCAGGTCGGCCCGGCACAAAGTAGGCGCCTACTGATGACTTTAGGTCACTAAGTGAATCAACGCAGGCAGCGACTGAATCCGGAAAGAGTCCCCGACGCAAAAAAGGGACTCCTAAGGTCCTTCGGGGCGTCGAAGCCCAGGTTTCCTCTCCCTCCGCGGTTATGCCGTCGACTCAAAAGTTTATAGGCTGGGGCACCGCTTCTGACACAACAGCACAATCTCGCCCGAATCCTGCTCCGCAGTAACCCGATCTCTCCCTTAGGTGGCGCTTAGGGCCGCAGCCGCCAAGTTCAGCGTGAGGCATCACGGGACTTGTAGTCTCCGTGGGCACATAGCGCTTGCGCATTGGTGAGGCGCGCACCGAGACCGCCCCGCCCCACCCCGCCTCTATCAAGATTCTAGTTCCTCGTGAGGGGAAGTCCAGGCAACAGCGTTCCAGCCGCCGAATACACGTTTCTTGCCCGCCGGGAACGAGCCGAGTTGGGGTAAGAATCTGCTCTTCGGGAGCTGTCGCAGGACCCAGGAAAGCGACCGGGATAAGCATACCCCGCCCCGGAAGTGAGCGGCTTCTGGCGCGGTGCATTGTGGGGGGCGTAGTCCTCTTACCCAGGCGGTCCTTCGCGGCGTCCCCGGGCCGACTCCGGAGCGCCAGCGGGCAGCCGGGCGGGCGCCGCGGCGCGGGCCGGCAGGAAGCGTATTCTAGGCACGGGGCACCGGGCTGGGCTGGCTGCGCCGGGCGGCAGTGGTGGGAGACCGCCCAAGGCCTCGCGCGGCGCCGCCCGTCGAGAGGCGGGCGGCGGCGGACTGACCGGGCCGTCGAAGGGTGCAGGAGGCTGGTGGGCCGGGCTGGGCCGCGCGGCGCAGCCATGCCTGGCTTTACGTGCTGCGTGCCAGGCTGCTACAACAACTCGCACCGGGACAAGGCGCTGCACTTCTACACGTTTCCCAAGGACGCTGAGTTGCGGCGCCTCTGGCTCAAGAACGTGTCCCGTGCCGGCGTCAGCGGGTGCTTTTCCACCTTCCAGCCTACCACGGGCCACCGTCTCTGCAGCGTTCACTTCCAGGGCGGCCGCAAGACCTACACGGTACGCGTCCCCACCATCTTCCCGCTGCGCGGCGTCAACGAGCGCAAAGTAGCGCGCAGACCTGCGGGGGCCGCGGCTGCTCGCCGCAGGCAGCAGCAACAGCAACAACAGCAGCAGCAGCAGCAGCAACAGCAGCAGCAGCAGTCGTCGCCGACAGCCTCCACTGCTCAGACCGCCCAGCTGCAGCCGAGCCTGGTTTCTGCCTCCGCGGCTGTGCTTCTCACCCTTCAGGCCGCTGTAGACAGCACCCAGGCTTCGGGAACGGTGCCGCCGGCGCCCACTACTCCCACGGGAGAAGACGTGAAGCCCATTGATCTTACAGTGCAAGTGGAGTTTGCAGCCGCAGAGGGTGCAGCCGCCGCTGCTGCCGCGTCAGAGCTACAGGCTGCTACGGCAGGGCTGGAGGCCGCCGAATGCCCTATGGGCCCCCAGTTGGTGGTGGTAGGGGAAGAGGGCTTCCCTGATACTGGCTCCGACCACTCGTACTCCTTGTCGTCAGGCACCACGGAGGAGGAGCTTCTGCGCAAGCTGAATGAGCAGCGGGACATCCTGGCGCTGATGGAAGTGAAGATGAAAGAGATGAAGGGCAGCATCCGCCACCTGCGTCTCACCGAGGCCAAGCTGCGCGAAGAACTGCGCGAGAAGGATCGGCTGCTTGCTATGGCTGTCATCCGCAAGAAGCATGGAATGTGAACGGGTCCCCCTGTGGTCTGCTGGACTCCTGGACCCCTTCCAGCCCAGGGGGACCGTGGGCCGCTGTTGAACCTCTCTATACTCCTGGGGCACTGGTTGACAGTACTGAGGCTTAAGGCAGCTGGACTCTTACTGGTGATCTGGTACCCTCACTTGTTTCCTCCTGAAGTGGGGGCCGGGGCGTCACTCTGCCCTGGTGACACCAGCAATTATGACTTTGTCTACCCTTCCTCCCCAGTGTATGTTGCAGATTCTGGTTAAGCAGAGGCTTTAGAACCACGGAACTTAAAACTTAAAATCTAGGGATGCAAGTGGGATGTTCACGAATTATGGGTTTAGGAAAACCAAACCTTAAGGTTGGCCAACAGTCAGAGACAGCTCTTCTGTGTGTAGTGATAAGAGATCCAAGTAACATCAGTTCTCCTCCTTTTCATGCTTTTCCTTCCCAGGTGCACCCTGTGATTCTGATGGGGACTGGTAGATTTGTGCCTCTGTCTCCTAGACCTCCCTTCCCAGGAGGCCATTTACAAGGGGGTCTGAGTGACCTGCTGATGGAGATCCAGCTTGCCAGGGACTTAGGTTTATCCTGTTTTGTTTGCTACTGGTTACAAATTCTATTTTCTGTACAATTAGTCAGACTAAAGTTTTCACTGTGTTTGTTTGGCAAAACAAATTAAACAAGAAGTAAGGTTTTTATTTGGGTTTCGCCATTTTATTTACAAAAACTTAGCTAAGTGTCTTTGAAACATGGGGAAATAGACCTTAGCCTATTTAAAAGATCAGGCTGACCCTGAAAGCAGTGATGCTTCAATGACCAGTTTTCTACATAAAGGGGCCTTAAGTATATGGATCCTGACCTTATAAAGTCCTCAGAGGGTTCCTGGCCCAGAGTTTGAAAACGGCACCAAATGGCCCAGTTTGTCTATGGGTTATCTCCCTGTGTCTTTTTTTTTTTTGAGTTGGAGTCTCACTCAGTGGCCACTCCCGGCCACCGCAGCCTCAACCTACTGGACTCCGGCGATCCTCCCGCTTCAGCCTTCCAAGTAGCTGGAATTACAGGCGCGCGCTACCACGCCCGGCTAATTTTTGATTTATTGTAGAGATGAGGTCTCGAACCTGTGGGCTTAGGCAATCCACTCACCTCGGCCTCCCAAAACGCGGGATTATAGGCTGAGCCACCAAGCCCGGCTTCCCTGTGTCCTTTTAACAAGAAGGAGCAGGTAAGAACTAAGCTGAACAGACGTGATAGCTAACCTTTGAGTTTTGAATTCTCAGTTGCAGTTGTATTTTGCTTACCATTACATCCCTTAAGCCTAGCAGTGTCCTGTACATACATGTGCATGCAGTTGCTTAACCCACTGAAGACCACAGCTGGATTCAGCCATGGCCTCTATTTTTCTTTGGATTAGATGTTGGAGGGGCAAGGGTGACAGCTTTGTCCATAGCTCCAAGTAATTTAGCTCAAAGCCAGTGGCAAGAGGCAAATGCCTGTAAATCTATGCGTTTACTATGGGTGTTAGGGTAAAATTGATACTTTTCAGTCTCCAGAAACTATGTCTTCTCCGTGTTATTTGTGGACAAAAGCACTTGCTGCCTGGGGAGTTGCTCTGTGGCAGTGAGCTGGTATGGTTCTAAAACTCTAGTCTCTCCCATCTGGTCCCTTGGCACTGGGGTTGGGAAACAACTCTGGTGGGGAAGGAAGAGTGTAGCATAGGTTGTGTAAGCACCTTGTTGGGGGTAGGGGTTGAATTCTGCCTTCCGAGGGTTAGTTCTGGTTGGTAATCAGGTGGTGGAAGCACAGCGTGCCCTTCCAGGCCAGCTGTGACCAGAGGCCTTCATTGCCCCTGTTGAGCCAGTCTCACATCTCCCTCTCCCTTGGACCCCAGCCATACACATTAGTCTATCCTTCAGCTTCTGTTTGCTGAATGGACTTCTGTTTCTGCTTTGGGTTAACCTCTCAGCATCACTCTCAAGACCCTCGCTGATGTCTGGAGATTATGTGCACACACCTATCCAGTGTGTGGCCTTAGGTAGAGGAGGACAGAGCAAGGGAGGTCCCAAATGCACCATAATCAGTGCAGAGTTCTTACTGGCTGAGTAATAAGAGAAGCAATTTAGTCAGGCAGTGTAGTGGTCAGACCTGAGATTTAATAAACAGAAGTTTGGTTTGGTCTTACTAGCTATCCCTATGTAGGGTGAGTTGGGTGGGAGAGGGTAAAGGTAGAGCTCTCTGGTCAGGGGAGGTTAGGGAAGCCTTGTAGCTATTTCCCTCACCTGTGGCCCCCTAGGTTGGCTGCAGAGCCATTTGCCCAACACAGGCCTGACCTAGGGACAGGCCTTACTTCAAATGTTTGCATTACCAAGGAAACAATGAAATGAGTGTTGAAAGGAAAGGGCAATGGATAGGAAGAGAACTGTTTACAATCTGCTGGTCATTAAAGTCACGGGGAAACTGGCTGAGTCCGTTCTTTTCCCCCCATCAATAAAAATGAAACTCTTAGCTGCTTGTCTGCTGCAACATACTTAAGAGACTGTTTTGGAGACTCCTAACTAGAAGTTTGAGAGTAATCTCTCCAACCGGGCCTCACCTGAGAGGCATTTGAGTCTCCGGTCAAGAACAGGCTAGACTGGCCCCAGCGCAGAGTGAACGAATGTTGGGACAGCAGAAGCTATGGGTTCCAACTGGGCTAGCTAAGACCGCAAGGCTCGGAAGAGCAGAGGAGGCAGCCATAGCCCCCAAGGGGAGGGGGCTTTGCGAGCGGAAACAGCCGAGGGGCCCAGGGAGGGGCGACTGAGCCAGCTTAGGGCCGGGCTCCCACGGAGGCGGGGCCAACCTTCACCAGCGCACGGCCTGGGCGGGGCCGGGCCAGCTGGGACCAGGCGACAACTGAGCCGTGACCCTAGCCTGGCGCCAACCTCCAGTGTTCCAGAGGCTTCCGCTAGACCACAATTCTCAGGGGCTCGCCCCGGCAGCCTCCCTCCCTGGCTCAGCCTCACCTCCTGCGCTGCGGGTGGTGTCTGGGCCTCCGCACGTAGCCTACCGGGAACTGTAGTTTTTTTGTGGCATATTTGTGGCAGAAAGGGGAGCGGTGGGACTGCGTTTCCCAGAGTGCAGCAGGGCGGACGAGGGAAGGCAGGGGGGAAGGGACAGTCGGTCGCAGATCGCGCTGGGTTGCCGCCGCCGCTGCCGCCATCGTGCCAGCCCCTCGGGTGAGTGTCGGGGCTAGCACGCCCGGGCGGGGGCTGGGCCGCAGAAGCCGCTCTCCGGCCGCCCAGAGGCTCGGCTGAGAGTCCCCGGGCGGCCCCTCCCCTCCCCCCCCCGCGGCCCGAAGCCGCGCGGGGCCGGGGCCATGTGTCGCGCGCGGCTCCGCCTCCCGCCGGTCCTCTGAGGCGGCGGCCGGGGGGAACGCAGAGAGAACCAGCCAGGCACCTATCTGGGCCGTACCGTGCCCATGACTGGTGCCCCGGACTGCGCCATGGCGAGGCCTTTTTCTCTGGTCCGGACCATCCGGAAGGGGCTTTCTGGGCCCCGCCCCGTCTGGCCTGGCCTGGCCTGCTCGAGTCTTGCAAGCTCTGCAGGCAGCTAGCGGGCAGACCCCAGCCCCACGTCCTGCTACCCGTCTGCGAAGGATCTGGGAATGGGCAGCGCCACCCGGCCCGCTCCAGAGTCAGCATGGGTAAGGGCGCCCGCCTACCGCAGCCTGGGCTTGGGGCCCTCACCCGGTTCCCGACCCTAGCCCTAGGATGTAGGTGAACGCTCCCCTACTTGTCTGCCGGCTGAGAGTGCATGATACCTACCGATTCCTCCATGGAACCCATGCTTGAGTTCTCCTATGGGGAGAGCAGAGTCAGGGAATCGGGTGGAAGGGGGTTCCACGTGGGACTTTACTTCTGGCCAGCCTTGGAGGATCTGGGCCTGATGTGGTGGGGCGGCTCCCGACTGGTAGGCCCAGCCCACGCCCTTCTCTATCAGTGACTAGGCCCCAGAGGTAACATAGAATTACCCCAGAAGAGAGGATGACTCCATAAGAATGGGATAATAAGGTAGAGTTTAATGCATGGGGAAGTAGAATCCAGGTCTGGACTTTGTGGGGCCTTTCCGAAGCCTGGGGGGCAGAACTAGGGCTGGAAGCTGTGGAAAGTCTGGCTTCCCGCACTTGTTTGATCACTTCCCAACAGCTGGAGCTACCTATGAACAGGCAGAAAATTGATTGTGCCTTGGGAAATTCCCCCTAATGATGCCACAAGAGATCCCATTGAGTTCTGGGAGAATAGTTGTAGCTGACCAGAGGCTACTATTTTGACAGCCTTTGTAAAGGCACTTCTAATTGAGTGATGATAAATTAAGGAACCATTCCAGAAACTGAACCAGTCCCTGGGAATTGGGGGAGCGATGACTTGTCAAGCCTTGATTCCCACCTTGGCTTCTGAGCCACAGTCCTTGCAAGGACTAAAGCATCTCAGTCTGCAGACGCGGCCGCAGCAACTAGCTGAATGCCAAGGTCTCTTAGAATGTCTGAGTTAGGCTCAAGATAAAGAAAGCCACTGCCCATGCCCTTTTTTTCCCCTTTGAGTATTTCTCTAGGTAATGTTTTTCTGGTCATTGTGCTCTTGAGTTGGCCATTTTCCTGCATATGAATTGCTCTGCCTAGTCATTCTCCCTGATCCAGAAAAACAGGCAAGAATGCTTTCAGATCTCATTAGAGTCTACCTTCTCTCTGGACTCAGCTCTCTTAGTCCACATCCTGACCTGTGAGAACAGGGAAGTCAGGTTCATCCAGCATCTCAGAAGAGGCCCAGTTTGCCATTGGAGTTGGCTAATAAGGAGGGACTACCCACAGGACACATACAGCATCAATGAGGTAGAATCTCTTAGAACTAGGAGCAGTTATTTCAAGTCCCACTCTAGATTGTCTGGATTGGTACTTTTTTTTTTTTTTGAGTTGGAGTCTCACTCTGTCGCTCAGACTGGAGTGCAGTGGCCGCTCCCAGCCACTATAGCCTCAACCTGCTGGGCTCCGGCGATCCTTCCACCTCAGCTTTCCAAGTAGCTGAAACTACAAGCACGCGCTACCACGTCCGGCTAAGTTTTTGATTTATTATAGAGATGAGGTCTCACCAAGTTGCCCAGGCGGGTCTCGAACCCGTGGGCTCAGGCAATCCACTCACCTCAGCCTCCCAAAGGCACAGGATTACAGGCTGAGCCACCAAGCCTGGCTGGATTGGTACTTTTTTTTTTTTTTTTTTAGTTGAAGTTTCACTCTGTTGCCCAGGCTGGAGTGCAGTGGCACGATCACGGCCACTGCAGGCTCAACCTGCTGGGCTCAGGATATCCTTCCACTTAAGCCTTCCAAGTAGCTGGAACTACGCCACCATGCCTGGCTAATTTTTTGATTTATTGTAGAGATGAGGTCTCGCCAAGTTTCCCAGGCTGATCTCAAACCTGTGGGCTCAGGCAGTCCTCTCACCTCGACCTCCCAAAGTGTTGGCATTACAGACATGAGCCACCGCATCCAGCCTGGATTGGTACTTTCTAGGACACAGTTTTCAGATGAGCTAGGCTTATGGCAATGGATTTATCTGCATATTTCAAGGCCCTGGGTAGCTTGAATACAGGGTTTTCTTCAGAGTAAAAAAATATATTGTTTCAGTGTTTCAGTGTTGCCCAAGAGTAGAAAGAATTCAGGACCCTCCCCCTTGTTCCAGCCTCTAGAATTTCCCTGTAACTTCTTTGTCTGGGGTCAGCTAGCCATTGCGAGGCATCTTGACCACAAGAAGTCCTTAACCTTTCTAGAACAAGGCAGTCCATCTAGGTCTCAGAGATAAGAGAACCCTGAGGTCCTCCAGGATCTATCTGTATCCTTTGTTCATGTAGGACTGACTTGGAAGTAGGGCCTGACATGGGGCAATTGGGAGACGGCTGCACAAGTGTAGGTCATGGTATCAGGATGCCTGGGTTCTCAACTAGCTCAGAATTAGGTACCTTAGTGACTAGTAGCCCACCTGTCCTCTCTGAGCCATGTCTGGGTTTATTCTGCTGTCTTTGCATTTGCTGGGTTGGGAGGAGAGGAGTGATTTCACAGACACAGAATTCTCAAATTTTAGAACTGGAAGGCACCTTATATAAAAAATATTAGGGTTCCCTTAATGAGACATCATCTCATTTTCATTTATCTTATTTGAAAATTATTATTTTTCTCCTTTCTTGCCAGTGACCAGTTTTATATTGCAACCATTTTGGGGGCCTTTTTTTTGTGTCAGGCTCCGGGTTGAGACTGCAGGTCGAAAAATGAATCCTACCCAGTCCTAGTGCTGGCGAAAGGAGGTCACAGGTTTTAGGGGTAATGTTGGTATTGTTCTGAGGGCTAAGTTGAAGGGATCTCTATAGGAGTTCCAAATCCTGTGCAGAAGAGGGGGCTTCTGAATGATTGGAGCCCCAGAGAGAAAAGGCTATTTCTAGGCCAATGCTCCTTTTTAGTGCCTGGCAGGAAATGCACAGGGAGGTATTCCTCTGGATTGTGGGCCCAGAAAGTTCTGGATTCCCTTCAGCAAGGCTGTCACCACTTAAAGTTGCTATGGCTGTTGAGTCTAGCTGCTGGCTTCTAAAGTCTGCTCCTCCTGGGTCTCCCAGAGGTCTCTGCTGATGTTCTCATAGTGCCTGGGACTGTCACCAGCGTTTTGTTGTTGGTAGCCTTCTAATCCCCTGCCTGGATCCTAGGTTTCTGGCTTCTGCTCCTTTCACTGAGACCCTCTTATGGTTACCTTTATTCAGGTGCCCAATAGTTGTTCCTGGAGTGGTACCTGTCAGGGCATCTTCCCAGAGTGCTAGACAGGAACCCTCCCCAGAGGTGGAAGGTTCAGCAGACTGGTCAAGGATGCTCCTTGGGTGTTCCTTCAACAAATGGTCTTTATTTAGGGGATTATGAAGTATGCAGGAGCCAACAGGAACTTAGGAAATGCCAATAATGCTTGTTTTAGAATCCCATTCAGTCCATTCTCATTGAGGCCTCCAGGACAAAGGAATAGTCCTTTTAGGGCAAGGGGAGTGAATCCAAAAAGTTTTCTACAGAACGGACATTGAAAGCTGGACAGGATTTCCTTGGAATGGGGTCAAGCTGAACCTTGTCCTGGGCCTTTTCGGTTAATGTTTTGAAGATGATGTTTGTTTATTTGCAATTCAGTTTAATGACTACCCCTTTCCCAGCTTTGAGATTGTTATTCTCTTTCTTTGTCTTTCTTTCTTCCCTCCCTCCCTCACTCCCTCTCTCCCTCTTTTCTTTCTTTCTTTGTCTGTTATTAGAGGTAGAGTCTCCCTCTGTCACCTAGGCTGGAATGCAGTGGTACAGTCTTGACTTGCTGCAGCCTCAAACTCCTGGGCTGAATGGTCCTCCCGCTCTGTCTCCTGAGTAGCTGTGACTCTAGGCATGTACCACCACACCTGGCTAATTCTTAAGTTTTTTATAGAGATGCGGTTCTTACTATATTGCCCAGGTCTCACTATATTGCCCAGGTTGGTCTTCAACTCCTGGCTCAAGTGATCATCCTGCCTCCACCTCCCAAAGTGCTGGGATTACAAGCGTGTGCCACTGTGTCCAGCCATGTGACAGGAATTCTTGACTCCCTCCCTGAGGACGGCAGCAGTGTGTAGACTATCCCTAGAGTGACTTCTGGCCCATGTGATATGATCATTCTGGTCAGTACCCTGTCCACCAGGTATGTGTGGCGCCCTCACCCTTCTCACCATGTTAGCTAGAGTGTATCCTTCTGGGCACAATGCTTTGCTGAAGCCTAACTGTAGTTGGGTAAGTGTCCCAAGGAAGAGGGACATGAGGGCCAGGGATGGCCTGCTCAGGGCTCCTACTTCCAACTAACCTGTGGCCAAGAACTTTCTTTCACTGTCCTGGCCTTACTTATTTATTGCTAGTACCTGCTGTATACCAGCTCCCTAAGCCTCCAGGCTGGAGATAGGGCTACCATGGGGTTGGAGAATCCGCTCATGAGAGAGCAGTGTCTGGGGTACCTGGGAATAGTGAGCCATTTGCCTCAGTAGTCTCAGTAAACTAGGGCAATTCTGGAATTTTTTTTTTTTTTTTCTGAGTAGGAGTCTCATTCTATCACCCAGACTGGAGTGCAGTGGCACGCTCATGGCAACCGCAGCCTCAACCTGCTAGGCTCAGGGAATCCTTTTGTCTTAGCCTCCCAAGTAGCTGGAACTATAGGCATATACCACCACGCCCAGCTATTTTTTTGATTTATTGTAGAGATGAGGTTTCACCATGTTGCCCAGGCTAGTCTCGAACCCTTAGACTCAGGCAGTCCTCACACTGCTGCCTCCCAAAAGTGCTGGAATTAAAGGCGTGAGTCACCCACTGTGCCCAGCAAATGTTTGTTTCTTCTTTTTTTTTGAGTTGGAGTCTCACTCTGTTGCCCAGGCTAGAGTTCAGTGTCATACTCACAGTCACCACAGCCTCAACCTGCTGGGCTCAGACAATTCTTCCACTTCAGCCTTCCAAGTAACTGGAACTACAGGTGTGGGCCACCATGCCCAGCTTTTTTTTTTTTTTTTTTTGAGTTGGAGTCTCACTCTGTTACCCAGACTTGAGTGCAGTGGCTGCTCCCGGCCACCGCAGCCTCAACCTGCTGGGCTCCGGCGATCCTTCCCAGTAGCTGGAACTACAGGCGCACACTACCATACCCGGCTCATTTTTTAAATTTATTGTAGAGATGAGGTCTCGCCAAGTTGCCCAGGCAGGTCTCGAACCCGCGGGCTCAGGCAATCCACTCACCTGAGCCTCCCAAAGGCGTGGGATTACAAGCTGAGCCACCGAGCCTGGTTTTTTTTTTTTAATTGCAGAGACCAAGTCTTGCCGTGTTGCCCAGGCTGGTCTTGAACCCTTGGGTTTGGGCAATCCCCTTGCTTCTGCCTCCCATGCTGGTAATCTACAGGCATGAGCCACCTGTTTGTTTCTTTTTCTTTCTTATTTTTTTGAGTTGGAGTCTCACTGTCGCCCAGGCTGGAGTGCAGTAGCACACTCCGGGCCACCGCAACCTCAACCTGCCGGGCACTGTTGATCCTTCCGCCTCAGCCTTCCAAGTAACTGGATCTAGAGGTGCGTGCTACCACGTCCCACGTCCAGCTCATTTTTTGATTTACTGTAGAGACAAGGTCTCACCATGTTGCCCGGACTGGTCTCAAACCCATGGGCTTGGGCAGTTTTCTCGTCTTAGCCTCCCAAAGTGCTGGGATTATAGGCTTGAGCCACCATGCACAGCCATCTGTTTGTTTCTTTTGTTTTCTTTCTTTTTTTTTTTTTTTTTTTTGAGTTGGAGTCTCACTGTATCGCCCAGACTGGAGTAGTGCAGTGGCATGTTCCCGGCCACCGCAGCCTTGACCTGCTGGGCTCTGGTGATCCTTCCGCCTTAGTCTTCCATGTAGCCAGAACTACAGGTGTGTGCTACCAAGCCTGGCTAATTTTTCTGATTTATTGCAGAGACGAGGTCTCACCAAGTTGCCCGGGTGGGTCTCAAACCCACAGGTTGAGGTAATCCACTCCCCTCAGCCTCCCAAAGTGCTGGAATTACAGGCTGAACCACCGAGCCTGGCCCTGTTTGTTTCTTAAAGCCACAGGTACTCCATTGGAACCACTGGGTCCCACTAGGGCAGAAACTGGAAAGCCTGCTGCCCCTGAGAAGCATTCCTCTGTGTTGACATTGGTTCCACTTGCAGGTGGTTTCAGGACTAGAAGAATGCAAGTTTTCATTTATCCCTGTGACGTAAACCTGCTTTGTCCTGTTGGGTATGTGCTCAGGTAGCTCCCATTCTGAGGTGCATGGAGCTTGCTGATTTAGAGAGTAAGAAAGGCCTTGCCACCTAAGGCTTTCTGCTACTTCACATTGGCTCTCGCAGTTCCAGTTCTGGCCAGTTGCATGGACATTCTAATGCTGGCTATGTCAGTGGCCTCATGTGATCTTGAATTCCTTCTTACTTCTTGGAGTCTCTGTTTCCTTGTCTACAAAGTGAAGATAATCATACCAGCTTTACGGGGCTTGTGAGACTCAAGTTTGACTTACAGGAAGCATTCCCTCCACTCCTCTGTGGACCCTTTATTCCCTGTTTTTCTTGGTCTCAGAGTGTCACAGTGGTGTTGACCAGGCCATGGGAGTAGTCATTTAAGGGACTCAGTTCCCACTAGGGGAGCCAAGTCCATGTGTACCTGACCATCAAGTTCATGGCTTAAGGCTCAGTCTGTGGATGTAGCTATTTAGAATGACTGGGACCCCAGAGGTCTTCAGAGCTACCTGGTAAAAAGGTTGCACATGGGAATAAGTGCAGAACAGAGAGAACAGAATCCAGGCGTTGGGTTCTGGGTCAGTCAGGGCAACCTACTACCTTTAGAACCCTCTCTCTAGGCAGAAAAGAAGGAAAGGGCTGTCGGGGTACTGTGGGGACCTTAGACTGCAGGTGTCAGATCCAGGAAAGAGTTCTGCCCTGGTCAGCCATCTAGTCTGATTTCTCTCTATACTTCAGGCAGGGGAGCAGTGGACCAGACAATTAGCATTGCTGGTTTAGGCCTGGTCCGTGGTGTGGTCTCCCTGCAGGGACCTGAAGTAACTACATTCTTCCTCGCTGTTGAGCTAGTATTCATTGAGGCACCAATGATTACACCTTACAACGGGGCCTGCTTTATATCTTCAGTGTATTTCCTCCTAATATCCCAAAATTACTGATGAGGAGACAGTGTCAGAGTCACACCTCAAGGGAGAGGTGGAGCAGGCCAGAGACCAGGTCTCACAGGGTGTGGCGACCAGGACCTTGGGAGTGAGGGAGTTGGAGCCAAGACCTGCTTACCACATGCTGTAGTCACATAGCTGTGTGAACAGCAAATAATTGTTTCCTGACAACTTGGACAGAAGGTATGGATGGAGGGAAAGTAGGTCACTGGGCCACTTAAATTGAACAGGGTTTGCCCAGAACTCACTCCTCCAGAGAAGAAGGGCTGGCCTCTAAGTCCAGGTTCCTACAGCGTTCATGCACTTAGTAAACAAATAGTTATTGAGGGCTGGCTGGGCCAGGTACCATGGGAATAGGGGTAACTAGGGGGGTCTGGTCAGGGAGACAGACGATAAACAAATATATAAGTGTGACAGTCTCATGCAGTGATTGGTGCTAAGAAAACAATACAGGAGGCAAAATGAGTAACTAGACAACTGTTTTAGACTGAGTGATCAAGGAAGGTATGAGGAGGTGACATTTGAGCTGACACATATGTGACAAGGCATTAGATACATATGTGACAAGGCGCTAGACACATGAAGGTATGGTCTAGGAGGAAGAGTGATCGAGTAGAAGGAGCGAAAGTTACAAAGCCCTCAGGTGAGAACAGGCTCAGAGTGTTCCAGAAAAACGAAAATGTCCATTGTGGCTTCAGAGGAGAGGAGGAATGAGTGGCAAGAGATGAGATTTATGAGATTGGGCAACTAGGGACCTTGAGGACAGGATAAGTGGTTGAGACTTTGTTCCAAGTGCCAGGGAAAGTCACTGGAAGGCCGTGGAACAGGATACACAGCACCCAGCTCAGACCATGATCTCAGAGGGGTAGTTTTTTCCTGAGGAACAGACACCCACTCAGTATCTTCCTGTCATTGGTTGCTACCCATCCCTTTCTCCACTCTCACCACATGATACTTCCTAAGTTCTGGGCCTGTGGGGTTTAGGCCACGGTGGCTGTCAGTCCCTCCTGTCGGATGAGACCTTCCCAGGCTCTGCTTCAGGGCTATATTTGGGTCCTGGCAGATAGTAGGTGTGAGGGGGGTGGCCACGATTGGTGCCCGATTTCAAGGGCCTTACTGCAGACTCAGTACACCTGCTAGCATTCCCCATGGGACTTCGGTGATGCACCCTCAAATGTGTGAGCGTCTTTCTGTGTGCTAGTCTGGAAGGAGTGACGTAGTCTTTCTCATTACTTTTCTGCCCCATCCCTGTCCCAGGTCCAGCTAGGCCAGGATCTCTCTCTGCTTTGTTTAGGTGGTAGAACAGGGTGGTGACTTTGAAGGTTAAGGAGAACTCTGAGGTCATTCTCCATGAAAATACCTATTGTTTGCTCTGGGTTTGATGTGGAAATCTTCTGCCTGATGCCTTTGTTTGGAGATGGAAGCCCCAGTTCAGAACTGAGAGAGCCAAGCTCAGAGATTGGGGCTCCAGCCCTGTGTGCCCAGGAGCTCTCTCACTGATGTGGTCTGTTCCTTTTTATCTCCAGACCCAGGTTGTCGCTGGGAGTCCTGGCTCTGGAGAGTCCACCAAATCTGGTCAATTCAATTCCACCGTCTAGCAGCTGCTGACCTTGAGCGAGTTGGAGTTGGCTAAGCCTCACTGAGTCTCATTTTGCTTATCTCTAACAGGGGTGTTGACTCCTAGGGTGTTATTAGAAACAAATGCACATAAAGCTCTTTGCACATTTCTACACCTAATATGCATTAGTGAAAATGAGCTGTTCTCAGATGGACACTGCTATTTTCAGTTTTGTCCTTGGAAACACTTAAAATCTGAGAATAAAAATGAAATTTTTCTGTTGCCTAATGGGATCACCTAGGCCAGAGGTTTTAACCTGGGCCTATGTTCAGGGAGTCTGAACAACTTGAAATTATTCACAAGGCTGGGATATCTCTACCTTTCTACAAATTTACTGGGAGAGGGCCACAGTTTTTTGAGACATTCTTAGAGGGTCCTTGTACCCACAGAGACCCAAGGGTCAGTGAAGTTCAGTGCTCAGTGGGCGAGAGGTCATCAAGGTCTTTGCTGCTCCTCGAGGAGCCTGGCCTCAGTCAGCCTATGGACTGTTGGGGTGAAGCAGGAGATGGCGTGGTCAGCGGCCCTCTCAGAAGAGCTGTAGGAGAAGCCGTCATGATAAAGGTCAGTCCCCAATCTGATATGAGGCTGCCTCTGAACCTGGACATTTTGTTTCTTTCCAGGCTGATATTTCCACAGTAAATGTGTTAGGAACAATCAGGGCTTGCTGGCTGTTCTGGGGAACATCCTCCCAGCCTGGTCTGGACTCCTACCCTGTATTGATGGGGATGGGAAGAGAACTTTACACTCTGCTTCTTTTTTTGAAAGCATTCAGGAATGCTGCCTCCCAGCCATGAGTTGAAAGCCTTGTGGGAGGTTTGGAGTCAGAAAGTATAAATCCTGATTTGTTGTACCACGTTCTGTGCTAAGAGATGGGGTGTGGTGAGTGGATGGGTGGGGTTGCAATTGTGTGGCAGGAATCATACTAGAACCTTCACAGCCCAAAGCCACAGTGGTCTCAGGCAGAGGAGTAGGGCTTGGCTTTGTTCATAGGTATTTGCACATGAAGGTGGGGTCAACATTTGGTTCTGAGAAGGAGTTCCCAAAAAGGTGAATCTGAACAGTGATTTGAGACCAGACAGATGAAGGGAGGGAAAGGGTATCAAAGCAGGAGACTCATCTGTGCAAAAAACACAAGGAAAAACAAGTTCTCAGCAAGTTCTGGTGTGTTTATTTATAGTACTGAATTGAGGTAAGACAGAATGGTTAGGGAGATGGGGATGAGTGTGGGTGGCCACCTGCAGAGCCTAGGTGGTTTGATCTTTCTTATTTTTTATTTTATTTTTTGAGTTGGAGTCTCAGGCTGGAATGCAGTGGCACACTCACAGTCAATGCAGCCTTGAACTGCTGAGCACAGGTGATCCTACCGCTTCAGCCTTTCAAGTAGCTGGAACTACAGGCATGTGACACCACGCCAGGCTAATTTTTTGATTTATTGTAGAGATGAAGTCTCACCAGGTTGCCCAGGCTGATCTGGAACCAGTGGGCTCAGACAATCCTCTTGCCTCCGCCTCCCAAAGTGCTAGGATTATAGGTGGAACCACTGCACCCAGCCTTATTTTTTATTTCGTTATTATTTATGTGTATGTGTGTATTTTTGTTTTATTTTGTTTTTTGAGTTGGAGTCTCACTCTGTCACCCAGACTGGAGTGCAGTGGCCGCTCCCGGCCACTGCAGCCTCGACCTGTTGGGCTCTGGCGATCCTTCTGCCTTAGCCTTCCAAGTAGCTGGAACTACAGGTGTGCGCTACCATGCCTGTCTAATTTTTGATTTGTTATAGAGGTGAGGTCTCACCAAGTTGCCCAGGCAGGTCTCGAACCCGCGGGCTCAGGCAATCCACTCACCTCAGCCTCCCAAAGGCGCGGGATTACAGACTGAGCCACCAAGCCCGGCTATTATTTTTTTTTTTGAGTCGGAGTCTCACTCTGTCACCCAGGCTGGAGTCAAGTGGCACGCTCCCAATCACCACAGCTTTGACCTGCTGGGCTCAGGTGATCCTTCAGCTTCAGCTTTCCAAGTAGCTGGAACCACAGGCATGTGCCACCAAGCCCAGCTGATTTTTTGATTGTAGAGACAAGGTCTCACCATGTTGCCCAAGCTGGTCTCAAGCCCGTGGGCTCAGGCCTCTCACTGCCTCCCAAAATGCTGAGATTACTTTTTTCTTTTTAGCCAGAGTCTCACTGTCGCCCAGACTGGAGTTCAGTGGCCGCTCCCGGCCACCGCAGCCTCGACCTGCTGGGTTCCAGCGATCCTTCTGCCTCAGCCTTCCAAGTAGCTGGAACTACAGGCGCGCACTACCATGCCCGGCTGATTTTTTGATTTATTGTAGAGATGAGGTCTCACCAAGTTGCCCAGGCAGGTCTCAAACCTGCGGGTTCAGACAATCCACTCACCTCAGCCTCCCAAAGTGCTGGGATTACAGGCTGAGCCACTGAGCCCGGCTGTCCAGCTAATTTTTTGATCTACTGTAGAGACAGGGTCTCGCCAAGTTGTCCGGGCTGATCTTGAACCCCTGAACTCAGGCAGTCCTCTTGCTTCTGCCTCCCAAAGTGCTGGGTTTTTAAAAATTTTTATTATTTGTAAAGGGCAACCCTTGAAATAGAATAGAATTAGAGCAACTCCAGAGATTTGGCCTTTAAACCAAAGGTGAGGGTATTATAGGAAAGAGATGACCAGCTTTGTGGTTTAGAGCTCAGAGATGCAAAGCTAGCAGAAAGAAAGCTCTGGGTTCAGCCAGAGGACCTAGTATCAGCACTAATATATATACCAGATGAGCTTGGGGCAAGATCCCCCACATCACTGGATGACAGTGGAATCTGACCACGTGGCTGTTGTGATCACTACATGGAAATAAATAAAACACATGAAGGTCAAGCAGGCCCCAATCCATAGTTTTGGGGTACATGTGTGTGTAAGTAATATATGTATGCGCTTTTTTGTTTGTTTGTTTTGTTTGTTCGGAGTTGGAGTCTCACTGTGTCACCCAGGCCGGAGTGCAGTGGCATGCTCATGGCCACCACAGCCCCGACCTACTGGCTCAGGTGATCCTTCTGCCTCAGCCTACCTAGTTGCTGGAATTGCAGGTGTGTGCCACCAGGCTTGGCTAATTTTTTGATTTATTGTAGAGATGAGGTCTCGCCAAGTTGCCCAGGCTGGTCTCGAACCCATGGGCTCAGGCAGTCCTTTCACCTCAGCCTCCCAAAGTGCTAGGATTTATAGGCGTGAGCCACCGCGTCTGACCTGTCTTTTTTTTTTTTTTTTTTAATAGAAATGGGATATTGCTTTGTTGTCCGGGATACAATGGTGATCATAGCTCACTGCAGCCTTGAATATCTGGACTCAAGCAGTCCTTCCACCTCAGCCCTCAGCCTTCCGAGTAGCAGGACTGCGCCACCATGCCCAACTTTTTAAAATTTTCTTTTCTTTATTTTTTTTTTTTCAGAGACATAGTCTTGCTATGTTGCCTAGTCTGTTCTCAAACTTCTGGACTCAAGCCATCCTCCTGCCTCGACCTCTCAAAGCACTAGGATTATAAGTGTGCCATGGTGCCTAGCCCCCCAAGTAGTTTTTGTATTACAAAGTTATCATACCATTAAGAATAATATTGGAAAGTTTAAATTAAAAAAAAAAAGATCAAGTGCAGTGGCAGTTAAGAGGCTGAGGCGATAGGATTGCCTGAGCCCAGGATTTCAAGACCAGCCTGGGCAACATGGCGTGACCTCGTCTCTACAATAAATAAAAATTAGCCAGGTGTGGTGGTGGAACTTACTTGTAGTTCCAGCTACTTGGAAGACTGAGGCAGAAGGATTACCTGAACCAGCAGGACAAGGCTGTGGTAGCCATGATCATGCCACTGCACTCCAGCTTGGGCAACAGAGTGAGATGCCAACTCAAAAAAATAATATTGAGGGCAACCCTTCAGGTCCCCTCCCACTGTGGGAGCTTTTCTGTGCTCTCAATAAATCTTGCTTTCAAAAAAAGGAAAATAAAGAAACAACTTCATACTTTTCCACTGTCACACCACATGGCAGCACTTTTCTTGTCTTTGGAACAGCTTCCAGCCTTAGTTTCCCTTGCCCTCTATCTCTAGCTTCTTGGTTTCCTGCCCTCCTCTCTTTTCATGTTCCTAGACATGTGCTGATGCTGTTTCTTTGACTGGTGTATTCTTTTTCCAAGACCTTCCCTGAGAGCTGCCCAACCTTATTGTGAGCCAGAGGGAGAGATGGCCATCATTCATTCCTTCAGCTTTCTCCCTGCCCCTAGAACTCTTGAGTAAGGCTGTAGCAGGATTGGGGCACATTTAGTGATTAAGCATATCAAATACTAGAGGGAAAGGGGCAGAGTTATGGAGTATAAAGCTGTGCCCTGCCTCAGGTATTCGCAAGTTTGTTGGGGGAGTACAGCCACAGTCTGACCTCTCAGAATTGTGACCCAGGCAGCAGCTAAGATTAGATGTTGATGCTATGCTTTTCCCACTTGCTGGCTTGTTTCTTGGCAGAGTGTGAACTGGGACACAATGTGTGTTCCTATGTGGGAGGCATGACTGGATCCAATTTTTCTCCTCTGCTTGCTTTAGTCTTTCTTGGACATTTCTTATTCATCCTGGCATTGAGCTATTTTTAGTGCCACTACCTCCTAAGGGACCTAAAATAAGGCTGGGTTAAATTCCTGGCCCTTCATTGGCTGTAGTGTTGGTCACAGGGAAGGGGATTGGCTGCATTGTCCCTGTTGCCCCACAATCCCTCCCTCCCAGCTCCTCTGGCCTTGGGTGAGGTCACAGGGACTGGAGTGAGGTAACACTTGTTATGTTGAGCTGAGAGCTTTATCGTATTCCCTTAGAGAAGTTTCATGACCACTGACAACATCAGGGTTACCATCCCCATCTCACAGAGGAGGAGACTGAGGCCCTAAGAAGGGCAGTTACTTGCATCAGACTCCACCACTGCTAATGGTTGTCTGCTAGGGTCTAACCTACCTCCTCGCTGCTTTGGTTTAGAGTCCTATTATCAGGACAGAGGAGGTAGGCTCCTCTATAGTCAGAGACAACTACAGAACAGCACATTGATCTGCAGTCATGGGATCTACAGAGACATGGGCTTCCCTACTTGGGAAGGACCTATCAAAGCCAGAGTGGCTTTCTCATCTGGAGCTTGGGTTTTTCATCCAGCATCCTTGTGTCCATGGTTTCTAGTTGGGATGGGACCTCCCCTCCCTCTGAGAGATTAAGAGAGAGATGAAACAATGCTAGGATGGAGGGATGAGAAGAAACAACGTGTTTCCCTCTCACAGCCTCTATTTCCCCTTCCCACCTCAGCTCTCACTCTGATCCTCTGAACTCATGTCCCCAGCTCTGAAGTAGGGAGGGGTCACCCTCATCAATGGAGAATACCCCAGAAAGGGCCAGGTCAGGTATCACCTGGCCTCAGAGCTATGAGGCTAAGGGAAATCACTTGCTGTTTTTATCAAAATGGGTCCTTGAGGAGCCATTACCCCCTACCCTCACTGGATCTTCCTCCACCTGCCAGCAAAGCCTTGGGACAATGTTGGGGGTCTGAGAGCTGCAACAGAAAACATTCCACACACAGACATTAGTAATGTTTCTGGGCTGTAAAGTGAGATGAACAGCAATAACTCTGGACTTGCAGGTTGTTGAGAAGATTAAATGAAAAGATGTAGAGGGTGTACTTAGTTCTTTTTTTTTTTTGAGTTGGAGTCTTACTCTGTCACTCAGACTAGAGTGCAGTGGCCGCTCCCGGCCACTGTAGCCTCGACCTGCTGGGCTCTGGTTATTCTTCCGCCTCAGCCTTCCAAGTAGCTGGAACTACAGGCATGCGCTACCACGCCCGGCTAATTTTCGATTTATTGTAGAGATGAGGTCTCGCCAAGTTGCCCAGGCGGGTCTCGAACCCACAGGCTCAGGCAATCCACTCACCTCGGCCTCCCAAAGCGCTGGGATTACAGGCTGAGCCACCAAGCCTGGCCGCTTAGTTCTTCCTTAAAGACCACTTCCATTATTGGGCATTGAAGGGCCTGCTTTGACCTTTCTTTGTACTGGCTCCACCCTCAGTGCCCCTCCTGTGTGCTCCATGACCCTGGCACCCCTCTGTCTCATCAACCAACAGCTCCTCAAAGGAAAGGCTGAGTTTGGGCCACCTCTGGGCTCCCAGCACTGGTCTGACTTGGGAGGGGTCTCCTATCAGTTCCCCAGGGCCTCTCCATATTCCCTGAGAAAACAGACCTCAGCAAAAGACTCCCTGCTCTAGGGGGCCAGGGAGGGGGTAGGGGGTCAGTGACTGGCCACCTCCTGCTTTTGTGGTACCAATGCTTCCCTCCCTGTCTTGCTGGTCTTGCAGGTCTCAACAAGGCCGGGTGACGCTCCAGAATGGGAGACAAGCCAATTTGGGAGCAGATTGGATCCAGCTTCATTCAACATTACTACCAGTTATTTGATAATGATAGAACCCAACTAGGCGCAATTTACGTAAGTCTCCAGCTCTAGTGCCAGAATAGGATCCTAAGGGATCAGTTTGGATGCTGGGTTAGTCTAGGTCACAAGTTCTGGCCCCTTGCTAGGTTGTCAACACCTCTCTGAGTTTTTGTCCTTGGGACAAAGGACCTGAGGCTTGGCCAACTACCTGGTTCACATTTTTCCTTGTATCAACTTCCACAAGAGTAGGAATTCTGGTGTTCTGGGCTGGGTATTCTGGGATTGCCATTCCATGTAACCAGCACCTAGACAGGGCACATGGTTCTGGAAATGCCTATGTTCCAAATTGGGCAGGAGCAAGCAGAAGCTAGGGCCCTTGGTGCCCTCTGGAGGCAGCAGCCATGAGCATCTTCAGTGCAAAGCTGAGCTCCCTTGGAGGTACCAGGTCCTGGATGCTTATGGAAAACAAATGGGGTTAGCCCAGGAATGCTGGTGTGTCATTTGAGAAATGCTTCTATGCGGGCATTTTTTGCTGTTATTTATTTATTTATGAGTTGGAGTCTCACCCTGTCACCCAGGCTGGAGTGCAGTGGCATGCTCATGGCCACCCCAGCACCTACCTGCTAGGCTCAGGCAATCCTTCTACCTCAACCTTCCAAATAGCCGGAACTATGGCACACGTGACCACATCTGGATACTTTTTTAATTTATTGTAGAGACGAGGTCTCGCCAAAGTTGCCCAGGCTGGTCTCGAACCCACGGGCTCAGGCAGTCCACTCGTCTCGGCCTTCCAAAGTGCTGGGATTACAGGCTGAGCCACCGAGCCTGCCTTTTGCTGTTATTTTAATGATGTTCATGTACGCCAAGAACTACTTCTATTTGACCCGGCCTGAGATCGTCACAAAAATGTGATGTGATCAGGCAGGTCTCCCCAGGATGGGGTTAATAGGAGTTTTCCAGCCGGGCTCGGTGGCTCAGCGGCTCAGCCTGTAATCCCACACTTTGGGAGGCTGAGGTGAGTGGATTGCCTGAGTCTGTGGGTTCAAGACCCGCCTGGGCAACTTGGCGAGACCTCATCTCTACAGTAAATCAAAAAATTAGCCAGGCGTGGTAGCGCACGCCTGTATTTCTGGCTACTTGGAAGGCTGAGGCAGAAGGATCGCTGGAGCCCAGCAGGTTGAGGCTGCGGTGGCCAGGAGCGTGCCACTTGGCACTCCAGTCTGGGCGACAGAGTGAGACTCCAACTAAAAAAAAAAAGAAATAGGAGTTTTCCAGGCATAGTCTCAAAGCCTGACTGGGCTTAGTGATCAAAGTCTTCTGTGCCTTACTACAAAAAGTCAGGTTGTATTCAGAAGTTTTGGAAAAGAGAAAAGAATCTTTCCCATGTAAGATCAAATCCAGCACAGGTATTATTTGATTGTTATTATTATAGTAGAGAGTTTTTTAAAAGTTTAACTGATCTGACTCTGAAGTTCTTGCATTTCTACCTTATTGTCTCTCCCCCATTTTTTGGCGAGGGGTGGAATCTCACTCTGTCACCCAGGCTGGAGTGCACTGACATGCTTATGGCCACCGCAGCCTCAACTTGCTGGGCTCAGGTGGTCCTTCCACCTCAGCCTTCCTTCCAAATAGCTGAAACTACAGGCATGTACCACCATCCCAGCTAACTTATTGTCTCTTAAAGCAAGCCTGACCCAGAGAAGAGAGTTAGCAGGGTTCTAATAAAAAACACCTTATATTTATCATTTCATAATCCTCAGCACATTACCCCTATGAAGATTAGGAAACTGAGACTCAGAAAAATAAGTAATTTGCCTAATGTCACAGCTGGTAAATAGCAAGGGCCCTTTGAGTTCTGTCCCTGAAGGCTGTGGAAAGGAAGATTTGTGGGGGGTACCTGGGGGACTAAGCTAATGGGTTGCATGTGGGATTTTGTTTCTTAGTGGTAGGGAGGGTCCCAGACTGGGCCTTTGGAGGCCTTGTCAGCTTCCATTCCTCCCTCACCGTATGGGTGACACAGAAGGCTAACTAGAAGGGCCACAGAGGAACTCAGCGTGGACCCTGGAGATGGTGATGAACATTGGATATTTCAGATGACTTCCCTGAGATCCCATCTCTTTAACAAGATCCTATCTCTACAAAACAAAAAAATTAGCCAGTATGGTGGCTGAGGCAGGAGAATCCCTGATCCCAGTAGTTCGAGGTTACAGTGAGTCATGATTGGATCGATTGGACTGATACTGACTGACCACATAGCAGACTGGCTTTTGACTAAGTCCTAGCTATATGTGACTTTCCTAGGACCGATGCATATCAGAGACTATGTGACTTCTTGAATACAAATGGGAGGTGAACTTAATAAGTATATTTTATTAAATAGTCTTTTAGAGCTTGGGCCCATGGGGCAATGGGTTGTAACTGAAAAAGTTGTTGATAGTGTAAAGTTTAGGAGCTATACTCTGTTCCCCTTTTTACAGACAGAAACTGAAGGGTGAACTCATGTCCTCAAGCAAGATCCTTTCAGAGTCTTTCCAGGGGCTTGGAGCTACTTCTTGTGCTCTGAGGCCCCAACTCTGAGGTTTCCTGTGTTTTTTTTTCAGATTGACGCGTCATGCCTTACGTGGGAAGGACAGCAGTTCCAGGGGAAAGCTGCTATTGTGGAGAAGTTGTCTGTAAGTAAGGGCGAGTGCCAGGGTGCAGGTGACTCCCCTGACCCTCTGGCCACAGTTTATCCACAGCCCACTCTCTGTCTTGCAGAGCCTTCCGTTCCAGAAAATACAGCACAGCATCACGGCACAGGACCATCAACCCACACCAGATAGCTGCATCATCAGCATGGTTGTGGGCCAGCTCAAGGTAACAGTGCTGCTGCAGTACCAGGGAAGAGTGAGCATGCAGAGGAGAGCCCTGAGCCCCTTCCTTCCCTGTAGATGGGACCTGTTTATCAAGGGTTACCCAGACAAAGGGACTGTCTAGAGTTGCATAGTTTAGTATGACTGCCATTAGCCACTTTGACACTTTTTAAGTTACATTGATTAAAATTAAAATTGAGGGTCAGGTGTGTCTCGTGCCTGTAATTCCAGCACTTTGGGAGGCCAAGTGAGGCAAGAGGATCACTTTAGGCCAGGAGTTCGAGTCCAGCCTGGGCAACACAACGAAATCCTATCTGTATAAAACGAACAAATTAGCCAGTATGGTGACTGAGGCGGGAGAATCCCTGAACCCAGGAGTTTGAGGTTGCAGTGTGCCATGATTGGACCATTATATTCCAGCCTGTTCACAGAGCAAGATGCCATCTCTTTTTTTTTTTTTTTTGAGTTAGAGTCTCACTCTGTCGCCCAGGCTGGAGTGCAGTGGCACACTCACCACCACCCCAGCGCCGACCTGCTGGGCTCCGGCGATCCTTCCACCTCAGCCTTCCAAGTAGCTGAACTACAGGGCACACACTACCAAGCCTGGCTCATTTTTGATTTATGGTAGAGACGAGATCTTGCCAAGTTGCCTAGGCTGGTCTCAAACCCGTGGGCTTGGACAGTCCGCTCGCTTCAGCCTCCCAAAGTGCTGGGATTACAGGCTGAGTCACCAAGCCCGGCCAAGTTGCCATCTCTTAACAAAACAAAACAAAACACCTCAGTTGCACTGGCCATATTTATTTTTTTGTTTGTTTGTTTTTGTTTTGTTTTGTTTTTTTTGAGTTGGAGTCTCTGTCGCCCAGACTGGAGTGCAGTGGCCGCTCCCGGCAACCGCAGCCTTGACCTGCTGGGCTCTAGCGATCCTTCTGCCTCAGCCTTCCGAGTAGCTGGAATTACAGGGATGCGATACCACGCATGGCTGATTTTTTTATTTATTGTAGAGATGAGGTCTCGCCAAGTTGCCCAGGCGGTTCTCGAACCCACAGGCTCAGGCAATCCACTCACCTCAGCCTCCCAAGGCATGGGATTATAGGCTGAGCCACCGAGCCCGGCTTACTGGCCATATTTCAAGGGCTCATAGTAAGTCATATGTGGCTACCTATTGGTCAGTGCAGATGTAGAACATTTCTGTGATTGTAGAAAATTCTAGCCTGGCACAGTGGCTCATACCTATAATTCCAGTGCTTTTGGAGGCAGAGGCAAGAGGATTGCCTGAGCCCAGGGGTTTGAGACCAGCCTGGGCAACATGGCGAGACCTTGTTTCTACAATAAATCAAAAAATTAGCTGGACGTTGTGGCATACTCCTTTAGTTCCAGCTACTTGGATGGCTGAAGCTGAAGGATCGCTGGAGCCCAGCAGGTCAAGGCTGCAGTGGCTGTGAGCATGTGACTTCACTCCAGCCTGAGGACAGGGTGAGACTCCCTGCACTGGTATAGATAGGCCAGCTGTGTTTCCCTACTGGAGCCCATGCTGCCATTCCCAAAGCTGACTACTGGCTCCTCAACTGCTAAGCAGAGCAGATTCCTGGAACTTCCACTTCACTTTGCATTTTCCCTTCCCCTTCTTAAGACCTGTTATTCTCAAAGCCTCATCCCCTAAGAACTCTCTTAAGCAGTCTGTATTGCTCCAGCCTACTAAAGCCAGATTCTCTGTTTCCAAAATCCTTTTCCTCCAAAAGCAGGATAAATTGGCTGCCTCTTGACTAGGTTTTAGCCTCCTGGACTTTTGTCATGGTAGGACTCACAGTAATAGGCTTACATGCTTTCTCCTTTGGTTAGCTGGGGCAAGGCTTCCTGAGTCCAATGTGGCAGGAGGAAGAGACCTCCTAGGCTTAGCAGTGGACCCAGAGGCCTCTGCCTTCTGGTCTAGTCTTTCCTGTCAGTTTCTCTTGCCTGTTCAAGATGCCCTCTCAGAGCTCTCAGAGCTCAGTGCCCACTTTTTCAGACAAGGCTAGACAAGGCACTGCCCCTTGTCACCTGGCTTCAAGTATTTCTTGGTATTTTTGTCTAACTTGGAGTTCCCAAATGACTGATTTGCCTCTGATGATAATTCCTAGAAAACAGGTGATGTTCAAGACAGTGCTGGTTAGCTGGGCACTTATTTCAACTAAGTTTCACCCTGGTTTTTTGTAGTTTGGCTGGAGGTTTCTTGCCTTCCTTTTTTCATTGCATATGTCATATATTACATAACAGGAAACAGATCATCTAATGGTGATGCTATGTTTTTTGTTTGTTTGTTTTCCCTGTAGAATTGTGATCACATTTGTCAATTCACCTTTGAGCCTTTTCTCACATACTTGGCTATAGGCAGTATTAGCAGTAGTTTCTCCTGACTGGACTGACTGACATTATCAAATACTAAGATTATTTAGTAATTATTATTGTAAGTTACTTGGTAAATAACTATAGGATTCTTTTAAAATTTTGATCACTTGTGCCCAGAGCTATAAGCTTGGAGGCAAGTGTAACCTCTGTTGTTGTAGTTAACTGGTGAATTGTTGTGCAAATTATGTGCACTTAGTAGTATGAGCTGCTACCTATTGGCCTCTATAAGCCCAGTGCATTGCTTCATATATTGCATCAATTCATATTCACTGGGATTTGAGTCAGTTGGGCCTGATCACAAAATCTACATTTTTTGCCCTGTTCCCCTACCACTGAACTCCTTTCCTATTCTTTGGCCCTCTGACTGAATCATTTTCTCTCTCCTCACAGGCCGATGAAGATCCCATCATGGGGTTCCACCAGATGTTTCTATTAAAGAACATCAATGATGCTTGGGTTTGCACCAATGATATGTTCAGGCTTGCCCTGCACAACTTCGGCTGACCACCTCCCAGCCAGGCACTCATGCTGTCTCCTCCTCCCTCCTCTTCCCAATACTATTCACACTCCTCCAGATGCTCCAAATATCATACACAAATGAGCAGAGCCGTGGTGGGAGTGGGCGCAGTGCGCTGCTGCCACCAAGGTGTTGTGCATGATGTTTGGATGCTAGACTAGTCGCATCTGACGGGAGAAGTTTGTGTTGTACCAGCGCATGCCTTGGAAAGACTTAAGTAATGCAAAAGGTTGTCCTTTTTTTTTTAATCTACTGACAAGTTGCTCTAGTAACCCAAAGAAGTGAAGGAGAAAGCAGCTGCCTCACCGCCCAGATTGATTTGTTCAGATGTTTCAATGCCTCATGATACAATAAAACCACAAAAATTTTCTTAACAGTTTAAATTGTTTTAATTAGTTTACTAGTTGACTGGGCATCAGTAGCTAACTTGACCCATTGTCTCCCTCATGTCTCACCCTGCCACCTCTGTCCCAACTTCACAATACCTGTTGCAAGGAGAAAACTGCTAAAGCAGCACTCGCAGTTAGCTTCTCTCAAGCCCACCTGGTCTTGGGAAAGCAGACAAGGAGAACTTAGGTCTGGCCTGAAGTTTCCCTTGCACTAAAGCCTCTGCAGTCAGTTCTGATACCTCTTGTGACCTCTGCCCTAGGTAGGTGCAGGGTTCTACTAGTGGGAGAGATAACCCTGAATCCTACTGAAGCTGGAGAGACCTTGGCAAAATGACCCATCAGGTTTCAGTCCCTCTGGACTGAAGTCTCAGCAATATCAAGGGAGAGGCCTTTATTCCCCGAAGGGCAAGGATCATATCCAGGGTACCCCACATACCCCAAACGAAGCAGAGGGACAGCTCAGGTCCTGTACCACCTGCTTTGGATGTCATTGCCTACAGAGCCAGACCCAGTTGGTTTGGAGTATAGATTTGGAGCCATGGGGGAAGGCAGTCTGAATGTGGGAGATTCATGTTCTAAGAGCTCTCAGACCTCTGCAAGACATTTCCAGGCTTTCTCCCTCAATTTCCTTCCTCAGCACACACACTCCACAGTGTCTTCAAATCCCAGCATGTCTTAGCTATTAAGGCAGTTTCTGTTTCTCAGTTTTGGGGACAGAGGCTTTGCCCATTACAAATCTAGGCCCTCAGCCCAGAGACCTCTGGATGGTATAAACTTAGCAGAAAGGGAGCAACTGCAGTCTAGAACCAAACCCAGGATTTGGTGAATGCCCTGTTAGGGGTTTTAGGATTGGTAAGGGTACCACAGCTAAGTCTGACCTGTAAAAGGATACCCTCTCTACCTCCCACTATAGGTGGAGGCTAAGGATTTCCTCAGACCCCTTGGTTGCCTGGCTACATTGGGCACAGGGCTGGATGGTGTGCTGTTTGACAGGACAGCATGCTTAGGAAATTTCAGTTGGGCTGATCTCTAGGCTGGTGTGTGTTTGGGGAGGTGGGGGTGGGGGAGAGGTAGATGCCTGCTGCCTCTTAAACCACCCTGTATAAAATCCGCAATACAGCTTCTTCCATGTACCTGTGCCTGAATTGTCTGCAATAAAGAGGAGTTTGTAAACTATGGTTTCTTTCTTCCTACTTGAGGGTGTCAGATGTGACAGAAGGATGCTGGGGATAATAGGAAACTGATAATTGTGGTGGGACCGTATCCTCTGCTCTTGTAATTCTTGGGTTTTATGACCTCGAAGGTCACCTTGGGCTTTGGGGTCCTCCGACCCATTTCCCAAAGGGGAATCTGAGGTTCATGCCAGTTCAGCTTGTCTGGAGGTCTGAAGGACTGTAGCCTGGGTGGCAGAGTTAACTCTGGCAGTGGGCATGGACCAGGTGGGTTCTGAGACGTAAGGATCTGGGCGGCGCAGTGCGTGAGCATTTGCTGTGCCTCAGCCCTGTGGAACTTCGCTGGCCCCAGTGGCACAGGGCGGGGCCGCGGAGGGGGATGGGCTCCGGGAAGGGTTTAGGCGCCCGCCCCCAGCCCGGAACCTTTCTTCTCTGGCCCTGGCAGATTCCGGGAGCCTCAGCTACTGGGGGCCGGAAGTGGAGGCGGTTGGTGGGGTTGGCGGAGCTCAGAGACGCGGCGCAGGCGGCGGTTTGCGAACTGCGGGAGACTGAGTGTGACCGCGGTCCCGCTGTCGCGCCCCGTCACGGCTGGGCGAGGCCGGGTCGTGCACAGCGTCAGCGGAACGAACGCGGTGCAGGCGGGGCGTCCGCAGCTGGGCCCATGGCCTCCTGCGCGAGCATCGACATCGAGGACGCCACGCAGCACCTGCGGGACATCCTTAAGCTGGACCGGCCCGCGGGGGGTGAGCTGGGATAGTGGGGGTGGACCCTCCGCGAGCGGGCAGAAGGATGGCGCGAGGCTGAACCGCCCTCGGGGCCTGCGAGTCCCTTAGGACCATCTCTGGATTCTCCTGGCTAGTGAGGGCAGACAGGAGTCGGATCTGTAGATCCCTGGGTGTACCCCTCGAAGGGCGCAGATCCCGAAGTGTGACCCCTCCCCATCCTGGCTCCGGGCCGTTCTGCCTTGTCCTTCAGCGTCTCGGCTGAAGGTGAGACCCCTTCTTTGAGTCCGCCGGGCCCTACTGCTTTCCTTAGAGGGAAAGCGTTCCTGGGACTGGCGCGGTGCCCCTTCCCTTTCAGAGGCCTGCTCCAGGTTCTGTATACCGAATTCTTTGTCTAGGCTTAAGCGCTGTGTTGAAGAGTCGCCAGTTTCCCTCTATAACTTGTCCTTCCCTCTGGAAGGCAGACTCCAGGCCTGCTGTTCTGAAACGGATTTCTTGGAGGAAGGTGTCGAGCCCTAATTCCGTGTTTTTTCTGGAATGAAGGCATCACCGCCCTGACTGGATTAGGCTACAAATTACTGCAAGCCTTGATTTGTTCCCATTTATTCATATTTTATCTGAGCTGTTAGTGATACTTCAGAATTGCTTTTGCTCTCAAAGACCCCTCCCCACCTCCAATCCCAGCAGTACACAGAGAACCAACAAGGTTGCCATATATGATGTTGTCATTGAAAGAAAGGAGTGCTGGGCTTGGTGGCTCAGCCTGTAATCCCGTGCCTTTGGGAGGCTGAGGTGAGTGGATTGCCTGAGCCCACGGGTTCGAGACCCACCCGGGCAGCAAGACCTCATCTCTACAATAAGTCAAAAAATCAGCCGGGCGTGGTAGCGCATGCCTATAATTCTGGCTACTTGGAAGGCTGAGGCGGAAGAATCGCTGGAGCCCAGCAAGTCGACGCTGCGGTGGGCAGGAGCGGCCATTGCACTCCAGTCTGGGCGACAGAGTGAGACTTCAACTCAAAAAAAAAAAAAGAAAGAAAGAAAGAAAGGAGTGCTTTGATACCTTGATAGGAATGGGGAGGATGAGGGCTGGCAAGTGCAGGTCAGAGAGGACGCTGCTTAGACTAGGTTTTTTTTTTTGTTTTTTTGTGTTTTTTTTTTTTGAGCTGGAGTCTCATTCTGTCTCCCAGGCTGGACGACCACTGCAGCCTCTATCTGCTGGATTCAGGTGATCCTTCCACCTCAACCTTCCAAGTAGCTGGAACTACAGGCACATGCCACCACACCTGTCTGATTTTTTGATTTATTGTAGGGATGAGGTCTCACCAAGTTTCCCAGGCTGGTCTCGAACCTGTGAGCTCAGGCAATCCTCTCACCAAATTGCTGGAATTATAGATGTGAGCCACCCCGCCCAGCCAGAGTAGATCTTATCATATGAACAGGGGCTTGGGTGTCAGGAAAGGCATCTGTGTAGAAGCCACCTATTACGAAGTGGAAATAGCACATGTGAAGGCACTAGTTTACTGACAGGTTCAGAGATCTGTGAAAAGTTGTAGTGGTTAAAGGACTGTGATGGTTTGTGTAGGCAGTAGCCACAGCTGAAAACTGCTGTTTCAGAGGTCCAGATTGGCTGCTTCTGGAAACATGCACTGGTGCTCACTCTAGGTGGGTTTAGCTAGCCCCTACTGTCTAAGAAAATCTATCTGCTGCTTGAGACCACTGATCCCTTTGCCCAGGCCTGGGCATGTGTGCTTTTTTTTACTTATGAACTTGGCTTGGGCCTCTCATGCTCATCAGCTGCTGTGCAGACTAGACTCTGCAAAGATTTGATAGAGCCTGGCATGGCCAACCACGTGCAGCCTGGATCTACTATTTGGTTGTCCTCATGGTAGCCTGCCTGAAAGGGGAAGTGGTCAACTTATCCCTGAGCAGCCGAGGTGGCTCTGATCTGAGTGAAGTGGACAAGAGGCTCTCCTTTTAGCTCCTTTGTTTATTGATGGACTCTCATTCCTCTGTTTGCCAAGGAGCACTTGCTAGACACAGGAGGATCAAGCCAGACCTCAGACCGTTTTGTGACTGGGGAAACTTGTTATGTTCCTGAATGTGGAGCTCTAGTCTCCTTGCCACCTGTGGATTTTGGCAGTGGTGTCTGAGGCTATGGTAGTATTTGAAACCCAGCCAGTACAAACAACTGAAATGCTGTCTTTTCCTACTCCACACCCTACCCCACAGTTTCTCACCTTTTTGTTCAGCTCCATCATGTCTATTCCTCCTGAATTTACCTGCCCAAGGTAACTTGTTCAGAGCCATTTCTGCATGGGCTAGGGCTCTTTCATATCTTATTAGTGTTCTTCCATGTCTTAGGAGCCTTTCTTTCTAAACCCTGCCACTTACCTTGGCCTAGACCCTAGTCTTTCATCCAGATTCTCAACTATTCTGCATGCTATCTTAGAGTAGTCAGCTCACTGGCCAGGCTAACCATGTCATCTTCCCCATTAAAACTCTTTTGTGACTCTTATTCCCTCAGGGAGAGTCTAAGCAGCATCATACATGAGGCCTGTGCAGCCCTGTTTTCCTACGTCCTCCCTATATCTATGTGTTCTGACCACAATGGCTGTGATGGCACCTCCTCTAGGAAGTCTTTCCTGACCCTCCCTATACTGTCTATCAGAGTACATAGAGTTCCTCTGTGCTGACCCAAGCCTGATTATTAACTGGTCTCAGAGGCTCCTTGATGGCTTCTACCTCTTCCCCAGGTAGAAGAGCCTCATGCTCATCCTTAGTTCTGCATACATCAGTGTTTATGGAACAAGAGATAACTTTGGGCCGGGCTTGGTAGCTCAGCCTGTAATTCCAGCTCTTTGGGAGACCGAGGTGAGTGGATTGCCTGAGCCTGCGGGTTCGAGACCCGCCTGGGCAACTTGGTGAGACCTCATCTCTACAATAAATCAAAAATTAGCCAGGTGTGGTAGCACGCACCTGTAATTCCGGCTACTTGGAAGGCTGAGGTGGAAGGATCGCCAGAGCCCAGCAGTCGGGGCGACATAGTGAGATTCCAACTCCAAAAAAAAAAGAGAGAGAACTTTGCAAGAAGAAAGGCTAGTGGACAGGTGGAGCAACCTTGTCAGGTGGTTCTCTCTGTCCCCAGGCCCCAGTGCAGACAGCCCGCGGCCATCCAATGCCTACAATGGGGATCTCAATGGGCTCCTGGTCCCAGACCCACTCTGCTCAGGTGATGGTACCTCAACAAGCAAGGTCAGTCTCCGGACCATGCCACCCATTAACCTGCAGGAGAAGCAGGTCATGTGAGTACTTGGGAGGTGGCAGTGGTACTGATAGTGTCTTTGCAGCATCTGCTAAATGAAGGCATGAGATGAGGGTGTAGTGAGAGGGACCAGCAGTCTCTGCTGCTCCCCCTCTAGATGACCTGGGGTGGAGCACTTAACCATATTGAGCTTGTACTAGGATGAGAGGCAAGGACAAACATGTGGGCTTGGCCTGGATGCCTGGTTTAGAATGAAAGTAGGCTCGTTCTCAAGGAGGGAGGTGGAGGTGAACAAGGGGAGCTGTGGGTCTGGGCCAGTGGACCAGGCAAAGTTGGGCATCTAGGACTATACAGTTTCACTAGGGTGGCAGGGTTCTCTCCTCCCAGCCCTGCTTATTGAGACTTTGGGTGACCCCTCCCCTTAGCTGCCTCTCAGGAGATGACAGTTCTACCTGCATTGGGATTTTGGCCAAGGAGGTGGAGATTGTGGCCAGCAGTGACTCTAGCATTTCGAGCAAGGCCCGGGGGAGCAACAAGGTGGGTACCAGGATGCTGTGGCATGTATAATGTATAGGGGCACACCCAACCTTTTCTGTATACTCTATGCTGCTCGTTCTTATTGGGAATCACCTTGACAAACAGGTAGTATGCCCGTTTCAAGAAGCCAGGGTTGGATACCAAGCCTCTGTGAGAATCTGGCCCCTGGAGGTATCAGTGGGTAGCTGGGCTTGCACCTGTGTCTTCTCCCATCCCCAGGGATGCTGGAGACTACCTAGGCTCTGGGGAAGCTGCCCCAACCCTCAGCTTCTATGACCCTCCTCACCCTGGGTTCTCAGGTGAAAATCCAGCCTGTCGCCAAGTATGATTGGGAGCAGAAGTACTACTATGGCAACCTGATTGCTGTGTCTAACTCTTTCTTGGCCTACGCCATTCGGGGTGAGTTGGGACAGGCGGGGAGGAGGGAAGTGTTCTACTAGAAGTCCCTTACTAGAAGTCTCAGAGAACAGATCCAGTGTCAGCATACTAAGTTCACTCAGACCTTAGGGTTACAAGGGAACGTTTGTCCTCGCTGCCCCAACCTCTGCCAGACCTTGGGGAGCTGGGTTGGAAAACCAGGTATGAGACTATGGTATAGGCAGTGAGACAGGCAAGGGCAGGCTTCCCTGTTGTTACCTGAGCCTGGGTACTTGCTCATGGCCCATCAACTCTCCTGATTTCAGCTGCCAACAATGGCTCAGCCATGGTGCGGGTGATCAGTGTCAGCACATCGGAGCGGACCCTGCTCAAGGGCTTCACAGGCAGTGTGGCCGATCTGGCCTTTGCACACGTCAATTCTCCACAGCTGGCCTGCCTGGATGAGGCAGGCAACCTGTTTGTGTGGCGTTTGGCTCTGGTTAATGGCAAAATTCAGTATCCATTCCCTGGTGTGGGGTTGGGGGACTGAAGAAGGGTGGGCAGAGCTGGGGCTGCCAGACATGCCTCGTCATCCACCTATCTAGCCCTTAACACTCTACTCAGAGAAGAGATCTTGGTCCATATCCGGCAGCCAGAGGGTACGCCACTGAACCACTTCCGCAGGATCATATGGTGCCCCTTCATCCCTGAAGAGAGTGAGGACTGCTGTGAGGAGAGCAGCCCAACAGTGGCTCTGCTGCATGAAGACCGGGTACGAGGACTGGGAATGGCAAGGGGGCATCAGAGCAGCCATGTTGTGGGCATGGGCTGAACACTCATCTCCTTGTACCCCTCCAGGCTGAGGTATGGGACCTGGACATGCTCCGCTCCAGCCATAGCACCTGGCCTGTGGATGTCAGCCAAATAAAGCAGGGGTTCATTGTGGTAAAAGGCCACAGTACAGTAAGTCTGCAACAGACTGTCTCCCCTGCCCTCCCCTTCTTCCTTATATTCTTCATCTGTTCCCCATATCCACAGCTGCCCAGACCGCTTTACTGGCACTCTGCCATGGGGACTCTGAGCACAAAGTGGCCCTCGCCTATGGAGGTTACTCCTCACCTAGCTGTGCCCTGGTCTTCTCTACAGCCACCCCTGTTCATTCATTTAGTCACACGTGTGTGTGTATTCATTAAATTTGGGAGGTCTTGTTTCCACCTCTAGTCATGTGACAAAGCAAAGCTCTTTGGGTTCTTCCCAGTGCCTAAGTGAAGGAGCTCTCTCCCCTGATGGGACTGTCTTGGCTACTGCGAGCCATGATGGCTATGTCAAGTTTTGGCAGATCTACATTGAGGGGCAGGATGAACCAAGGTAAGGCAAAGTCTGAGGGACCAGAACTTCTCCCCAGTTAGAAGACCAGATCGCTCACTCAGGCCTCTCATCTTCCTGCCTGCCCACAGGTGTCTGCACGAGTGGAAGCCTCATGATGGGCGACCCCTCTCCTGCCTCCTATTCTGTGACAACCATAAGAAACAGGACCCTGAGTGAGTGAGTGGGCAGCCAAGTGAGTGGTGGGCTGGACCATGGGCTCCCAGCAGGGGAGCCCAGCCAACCACTCAGTGCCTTGTTGCTTCCCAGGGTCCCTTTCTGGAGGTTCCTCATTACTGGCGCTGACCAAAATCAGGAGCTAAAGATGTGGTGCACAGTGTCCTGGACCTGCCTGCAGACCGTTCGGTAAACAGGGGCCTAGGGGACTGGGCAGAGGCAACAGGGTTAGGGCTGTGGATTCCTTCAACTCTCAGCCTCATTCACCCTGCTTTGTGGCTCCTTAGCTTCTCCCCAGATATCTTCAGCTCAGTGAGTGTGCCTCCCAGCCTCAAGGTTTGCCTGGACCTCTCAGCAGAATACTTGATTCTCAGTGATGTGCAGCGGAAGGTAGGCTGCCACAGGGCACCCTGGCCAGAGCTGATATTATCGGGGAGAATAGGGGTGTGTGGCACATATGTAGCTCTCACAGCCTCTGAACTCAGCTAGGAATGCTTTGCCCGTGTAGGTCCTCTATGTGATGGAACTACTGCAGAACCAGGAGGAGGGCCGTGCCTGCTTCAGCTCCATCTCGGAGTTCCTACTCACCCATCCTGTGCTGAGCTTCGGTATCCAGGTTGTAAGTCGCTGCCGGCTGCGGCACACTGAGGTGCTTCCTGCTGAGGAGGAGAATGACAGCCTGGGTGCTGGTGAGCTGCCTCAGGGTCAGAGCTATATGTCTATATGTAGGTTGCTTGGGCAGAAGACCAAGGCTTAATCATCCATGCTGTCCTTTCAGATGGTACCCATGGAGCCGGTGCCATGGAGTCTGCAGCTGGTGTGCTCATCAAGCTCTTTTGTGTGCATACTAAGTATGTTGGGGAGGCCCACCAGTACCCTGTTTCCCTCGCCTACTGATCCTGGCCCCTTTGAACACTCTGTTCTCCCCCCTTCTTTTCCTGTAGGGCACTGCAAGATGTACAGATCCGCTTTCAGCCACAGCTGAATCCTGATGTAGTGACCCCGCTCCCCACCCACACTGCCCATGAGGACTTTGGTGAGTAAGGTGTGAGAGGGAGGCACATTGAATTGACAGGTTTCTGAGATCTGACTCAAGTGGCATCTTGCCCTGTAGCATTTGGAGAATCTCGGTCTGAACTAGGCTCTGAGAGCCTGGGGTCAGCTGCTCATGGCTCCCAGCCTGATCTCCGACGAATTGTGGAACTGCCTGCACCTGCTGACTTCCTCAGTCTGAGCAGTGAGACCAAGCCCAAGTTGATGACACCTGACGCCTTCATGACACCCAGTACCTCCCTGCAACAGGTACTTCCCCAGGGTAGGAGGACCTGGGAATGCCCACCCACAGGCCACAGCCCTCATTCTCTGCTTCTCCCCAGATCACTGCATCCCCTGGCAGTAGTAGCAGCAGCAGCAGCAATAGCAGCAGCAGCTCTCTTACAGCTGTGTCTGCCATGAGCAGCACCTCAACAGTGGACCCCCCCTTGCCCAGGTGAGGAAAGGGTTCAGAGTTGGGGGATGGCAGGGGCTGGTGCCAGATAATGTCAAGTTCTAGCTGCTGACACCTCAGTCTTCCCACCACCAGGCCACCTGAGGAGCTGACCTTGAGCCCCAAGCTGCAGCTGGATGGCAGTCTGACAATGAGCAGCAGTAGCAGCCTGCAAGCAAGCCCACGAAGCCTCCTGCCCGGCCTGCTCTCAGGCCCAGCCGACAAATTGACTCCTAAGGTGCCGGGGCAGGTGCGTGTGTGGGTGTATGTAAAGTGCTACGTTGTAGGTCGATGGTAACAGGGAAGGTGGGTGGCAGTCTCCTCCCACATACCCTTCTTGCTGGCCCTGCTCTACCCCACATTGCTCCATGTTTCCCCTGAGATCTTCTCAGCCAGCTGTGTTCCCTAGAGATCATTTCTTTAGCCTTCTCCTCCCCACCTCCTCTCCTGGGCTATGGTCCTGTTTTTGATCTGCCTCTCCCTTCCCTGCTGTCCTCTCTCTCATCACTTCCGATTCCAGTGCTTTGCCTCTGTGCCTCATCACTTAAGCCCCCATCTTTGTCCCACCTCAGGTGCCTACTGCTGCCTCCGCACTATCTCTAGAGCTGCAGGAAGTGGAGCCCCTGGGACTACCCCAGGCCTCCCCCAGCCGCACCCGCTCCCCTGATGTTATCTCTTCAGCTTCCACTGCCCTGTCCCAGGACATCCCTGAGATTGCATCTGAGGCCCTGTCTCGTGGCTTTGGCTCTTCTGCACCAGAAGTCCTTGAGCCAGACAGTATGGCTTCAGCTGCCTCAGCACTACACCTGCTGTCCCCACGGCCCCGACCAGGGCCCGAACTTGGTTCCCAGCTTGGTCTAGATGGAGGCCCTGGGGATGGAGATCGGCATAGTGCCCCCTCTCTCCTGGAGGCAGCCTTGACCCAGGAGGCTGTGACCCCTGACAGTCAGGTTTGGCCTACAGCACCTGACATTACTCGTGAGACGTGTAGCACCCTGGCAGAGAGGTGAGGAGCTTGGGAGGGAAAAATTGTGCTGGTAGGAGGGGCTTCAGATAGAATCATTCACTGCTGAGTTGGCCTGTCCCCCCAGTCCCAGGAATGGCCTCCAAGAAAAGCACAAGAGCCTGGCTTTCCACCGACCACCTTATCACCTACTGCAGCAACATGACAGTCAGGATGCCAGTGCTGAGCAAAGGTAGGTGCCACCCTATACCATTCCCTCATGGGGGGAGGGGGACAGCAAGTAGGCAGGTGCTTATCCCCTCCTGCCCTTTCCCACAGTGACCACGATGATGAGGTGGCCAGCCTTGCCTCTGCTTCAGGAGGCTTTGGCACCAAAGTTCCTACTCCTCGGCTACCTACCAAGGACTGGAAGACCAAGGGATCCCCTCGGACCTCACCCAAGCTCAAGAGGAAAAGCAAGAAGGATGACGGGTAGGGGAGTGTCTTGGGGAGGGGGAAGGGTGGTCTCCAGGCTGCCTGACATGGCCTGAGGTTCTTCTCGCCTATGGCAGGGATTCAGCTGTGGGATCCCGACTCACAGAGCACCAGGTAAGTGAACAAGCCCCCTTTGTACTCATGGGACTCCATCCTGCGAGAGTTGGGGGGGTCTCTGGGCCATTCCCTGGTCTGGTGTGGCCCAGAGAGTAGGAGTAGGCATCATGTGACTGTCAGTGCTACTGGCAGGTGGCAGAGCTCCCTGAGGACTGGCCAGCATTAATTTGGCATCAGCAGAGAGAGCTGGCAGAGCTTCGGCACAGCCAAGAAGAGCTGCTGCAGCGTCTGTGTACCCAACTTGAGGGCCTGCAGAACACCGTTATGGGCCATGTAGAACGTGCCCTCGAGACCCGGCATGAGCAGGAACGTATCCTTGACAATGGTAGCACACATAGGATAGAAGTAGGGGCAGCATTCTTGGCTTAGGAAGGGGTATGGAACCTGCTCCAGGCCTTTTCCTTAGGTACAGCGCAGAGCGGCGGCTGGAGCGAGCACTGGCTGAGGGGCAGCAGCGGGGTGGGCAGCTGCAGGAGCAGCTGACACAGCAGCTGTCCCAAGCACTATCTTCAGCTGTAGCTGGGCGGCTAGAGCGCAGCATACGGGATGAGATCAAGAAGACGGTCCCTCCATGTGAGTTTTGCACGGAGATTTCCTTTGGGTGGTTTACATGGGAGTGGAAGTACCTGTCAAGCCTCTCCTCTTGGCTCCCCCTTGTCCCAGGTGTCTCCAGGAGTCTGGAACCTGTGGCAGGCCAACTGAGCAACTCAGTGGCCACCAAGCTTACAGCTGTGGAGGGCAGCATGAAAGAGAACATATCTAAGCTGCTCAAGTCCAAGGTACGATAGGGCCAAAGATGCGGTGAGGGAAGATGGTTGACAGGCCTAGTAAGGTCAGGTTGGGCTTGGGCTTTCAACTTGGGTCCTTCCTCTAACCCCAGAACTTGACTGATGCCATCGCCCGAGCAGCTGCAGACACATTACAGGGGCCAATGCAGGCTGCCTACCGTGAAGCCTTCCAGAGTGTGGTGCTGCCAGCCTTTGAGAAAAGCTGCCAGGCCATGTTCCAGCAGATCAATGATAGTTTCCGGCTCGGCACACAGGAATGTGAGTATGGCCTACGGTGGGAGGGGCTATCCTCTCCTGCATCCCTCTTATGGTCCCCCTGGTCACCCCTCAGACTTGCAGCAGCTAGAAAACCACATGAAGAGCCGGAAGGCACGGGAACAGGAGGCAAGGGAGCCTGTGCTGGCTCAGCTTCGGGGCCTGGTCAGCACACTGCAGAGTGCCACTGAGCAGATGGCAGCCACTGTATCCAGCAGTGTTCGGGCTGAGGTGCAGCACCAGCTGCATGTGGCTGTGGGCAGGTGTGTGGGAAGGGTATTGGGCAAGATGTGGGTTTGGGCCAGTCTTGCATCCCTGTGCACTTCATCTGCCTCACTTCCCTCTGCAGCCTGCAAGAGTCAATTTTAGCACAGGTACAGCGCATTGTTAAGGGTGAGGTGAGTGTGGCGCTCAAGGAGCAGCAGGCTGCTGTTACCTCCAGCATCATGCAGGCCATGCGCTCAGCTGCTGGCACACCTGTCCCCTCTGCCCACCTCGACTGCCAGGCCCAGCAAGCCCATATCCTGCAGCTGCTCCAGCAGGGCCACCTCAATCAGGCCTTCCAGCAGGTATGACAGGTATTAGGCCCTAGTAAGGGCCAAGTGTTTCCTGACAAGGCCATATATTAAATATTTCACTCCATCCACCAGGCTCTGAGCCTTCTGGGTGCAGCAGAGTTTTGGTTCCTTTTTGCCTCCAGGCCATTGCCCCTGCTGCTCCCTCTTCCTGGACCCCTTTCTTCCCACTTCAGCCAACCTTGCTTACAACTACCCTTCTCAAAAAGTATTTCCTGATCCCCTATAGTAACAGTACAGCCTTACAGTACTCTCTCTGGGCACCTTTGGACCCTCACTACCCTACCCTGTGGTTAACCTCCCCCAAACCACACAGCACAGACAGGCATTCTATCCTGATAGCTGTGAACACTGCTACTCTGTTCACTCCCAGGCACTGACAGCCGCTGACCTGAACCTGGTGCTTTATGTGTGTGAAACTGTGGACCCAGCCCAGGTTTTTGGGCAGCCACCCTGCCCTCTCTCCCAGCCTGTGCTCCTTTCCCTCATCCAGCAGCTGGCGTCTGACCTTGGCACTCGAACTGACCTCAAGCTCAGGTGAATGGGGGCAATGAGAGATCAGGAGATGAGATACAGGGTGGGGGATGGGGTGGGAGCAGTTCAAAGCAGACGCCCACTGCTGCCTGACTACCTGCCCCAATTTTCTTCACCAGTCTTCTCTGCCCTCACCGGAAGCCTCCCTTGTCACCAATCCCTCTGGGCATCAGTGCCACCAGGGGGCGCTCCCATCTGTGTCACCCACCCGTAGCCTATACTTTTCCCCCATCCCCAGCTACCTGGAAGAGGCCGTAATGCACCTGGACCACAGTGACCCCATCACTCGGGACCACATGGGCTCCGTTATGGCCCAGGTGCGCCAGAAGCTCTTTCAGTTCCTGCAGGCTGAGCCACACAACTCACTTGGCAAAGCGGCCCGGCGTCTCAACCTCATGCTGCATGGCCTTGTGACCCCCAGCCACTAAGCCTGCCTTGTCCAGAGGTGAGGTGGTACTGAAGGCCAGCAGTTGGACCTAGGCCAAGGCAGGGTCATGTCTGCTCTTTACTTGCTCAGACCCCCACCTCTGGGGTGTTAGGGGGTGGGGTGCTGGGAGCACTGGCCGTGGTCTACAGGTGGTGGTAGCCAGAAGGCTTAGGCTGGACCCAGGGTAGGTATTGTGCCTTCTTGGGTTCTGCCATGTCTGGAGCATGACCGTGAGATCATGACACCACTTGAGTTGAATTTTCCATGTTCCTTTTTACCTCCGATTTGGATCTTTTTGTTTTTGAAAAACATTGAGAAATTCAATTAAATGCTTTTGGAATAAAATGGAATATGTGTGTGTTTTTGGTTTGTCTTTGGTGTGATTCTCATAAGTGCCCTCTGTTCTCTGTGTGGAGCTCTGTCTGGGCCAACCCATCCCAAGGGCCTGGGCCCTACTCTCATCTGCTCAACTGCCTTCCCAGATCTTCTTTTACCTTCTCTGGGGCGAGTATCCTGCTTCAGCACCAACCTGTGCCCCTGGCGCTTCTCTCTTGGGCCCTTTCTCCCTCCGTTTTCAATCTGGATGCTGGGGGCGGAGCTACCGGCTGGCTTCAGAGCCCCACCCCTGGTTCCCATCCAATCACTGTGCCTCCCTCTGGGGGCTGGGCCGACAGGCTGCACTCTAAGCTGCTAGCTCCCGCACTAGGCTCCCAGCCAGGGATGATGCGCCCCTGCTGCCGCTGCCGCCACTGTCGGCAGCTGCCCCGTGCCCTGAGGCTGTTGCTGTTGCTTCCACTTGGTAAGTATGAGAGTCCTGGACCCGGACCTGGACTGTACCCATTATCACTAGGTATAGGGTGTGTGTGGGAGCGTGGGACATAGCCTTCCTGGGACTGGGTGCCCGGGTGAAGGTGTGTTACAAGGATTCTAGGAAGGTGTGCTGGTGACTTCTAGAGGGAAAGTGACAGGCACTAACTGAGCCCCAGTTGTGGGGGAAGGACTCCAAAATTCCACAGCCCCTCTTCTGATAAAAGGAGCCATGGCCGATGGCAGGACTTCTAGACCGACAAGTTGTAGGATGGCTGAAGTCCTCTGCGAGGGTCTCACTAGATCCTAATCCCATTATATCCAAAAAATACCTATCTTTGGGGACAAGGTGGTAGGACCAAGTGAGGCTTGTCAGGCTGCAGAGATGACCTGCTTTGGCCCAGACCTCCCGACCCCACCCCCTCCACCCTGTCCTGAATTCTGATTTACTTGGTCCATCCTTGACCTGGGGCCCCAGAAACTCAGAAGAGCTGACTCCTGGGATATGATGTCTCCTAATCACTGCACATAACCCAGCCTGGGTCCTGCCTTGAAGGGAGTTTAGGTAATCCCCTAACATGCCCCTCAGTTCCCTGGGGGCACCCTTTTCACGCTGAGTCACATCCCCAGAGTGATTCTTGGCAAACAAAACCCCGGGACCGAGAGAGGGGGGCAAGCCCTGCTCATCCTACCAACCATCCCCCCACCCCGTCCCCTAGTCTTTGTATCTCCCCTGGCAGCAGGAACCGCGGGCCCAAACCGCTGTGACACCATATACCAGGGCTTCGCTGAGTGTCTTATCCGCTTGGGAGACAGCATGGGCCGCGGAGGCAAGCTGGAGACCATCTGCAGGTACCAATGGGTGTGAGGCAGCTGCCCAATCCCTGCCACCCTAACCCTAACCCTCGTTCCCAATCTGAAGTCTCCTGACCACACCTAATTCCACTCCCTTAACAGGTCTTGGAATGATTTTCACGCCTGTGCCTCGAGGGTTCTGTCGGGCTGCCCAGAGGAGGCAGCCGCTGTGTGGGAATCACTACAGCAAGAAGCTCGCCGGGCTCCGCACCGGGATAACTTGCACACGCTGTGCGGCGCCCCGGTGCACGTCCAGGAGCGCGGCATGGGCCCGGAGACCAACCAGGAGACGCTGCAGGCAACAGCACCTGCACCTGCCCCAGCCCCCACACCCCCGCTGCTGGCGGCTGCTCTGGCTCTGGCCTGCCTCCTGGGGCCTCTGGCCTAGCCAGCATAGTCGGGTGGCAGCGCCTGCGTCTCCAGCCCTGCTTGGGCAGACGTTGTCTGGCTCTGCAGGGCACGTGCAGCTTTCATTAAAGGTATTTATATTTGTATTAAGCTCCTTCCTTTTTCCTGGCTGCGGCCCCGTGGTGGCTGGGGTGGGGGACTCTCAGAAGCTGATTCTCAGTATGGGATGGGCTGGACTGAGGGCTGCCACAGGGGACTCAATCTTCCGTCTTACAAGCACTCGTTTCCTGGTGGCAGCACTGAGCTTTCCATTGCATGCAGGTCCCAAGAGCTCCTTCGATGAACACCTGAGATCTACCGGAAAGCACAGCTTTTCTCTGCCTTCTGGGCTGGCTGGGGGTTGGGAAAAGGATGGATCCGGAGAGCAACAAATCAGCCCCACACTCCTAACACTTCCTACCCCTCCCCAAGGGGCCAGGTGAGGTGGTGGAGTACCCTTGATCCTGGGTCCCACCCCAGCCAGCCCACCCTGCTTCTCAGAATCATTCCAACCTCCAGGCTCCTGACCATCTCACCTCCTTCTCCCTCTGCTGAACTGTCATCTCAGTCTTCAACACACAGCTCATGCTATGTGGTGGGTCCCTTCCTCTGGGCTCCTGGTCCATCTGAGGAGTGCCTGTTCCAGAAAGTGAGGAGTCCCTGTTGGAGTCTGCATTCAAGTCCCTGATGTGACCTGAAGCGACAGAAACTGGGATGACAATAAGGGATCCTCTGGCCTCTGCTCTCCACAAGTCTGTCCTTTGAGAAGAGGTATCCAATGTGAAGTCAGAACAATCCCAGAAGGCTTTCTGGAAGCAGTGGAGTGAGAGTGTGTGAGGAGCCTCTATTCATCCTGGTGGAAAGGAAGGGCAAGAATCAGCATTCTTCAGAATCTGAAGAAGGGGGCAGCCTCAAAGAGGGTGAGACTCTCTTTTGATCAGTCCTCTACCACTTCCAGGAACCTATTCCAAGCCATCACCCCATGACTTTTATGGCACTGCCATAGTCTCCTCATTGACTTCTATTATCACTCCCTCCACTTTATTCTCTACTTTCTAAATTGAAAAACTGATCCCTGTGTTAAGCTCCTTTTCCTTGTCTACAAAGCCCTGCATAAGCCAGCTCTGTCCCCTGCTGCAGCTCCCCTCTGTAGCAGCATAGAGGAGCTGTCCACCTAACCAGTGCTTAGGGTTAGGGGAGGCTTCAGAGAAGCGGCACTCACATGGGAGGTGATAAGAGGTAAAGCTGTGAGACTTACAAGTGGTAGAGCAGGGGTGGGCCTGAGTTGGAGAGGGCTTTACAAGAGGGGCCCAAAGCAATCAGCTGGGAAGGAGGGAGTAGTAGGAGCCCAGAGCCTGGCAGGCCAGGCTTACAATGAAGCCTGTGCTGGGAGGCTGCCACCCCTCCAGGACAGGATCAGACCTGATGAGATTCACGCTTCCAGGGTGACAGATGCCTTCAGAGACTTCTACCCATGGCCTCATCTATGCTTCCTCAATACTCTTCCATTCTGGCTAGCTCAGGTGCCTCAATTAACACACTCTCTCTCTCTCTCTCTCTCTCTCTGTCCTTTACTCACTCCCTGACTTTGCTCATGTGCTTCATTCACCTAAATTATTTTACCCTCACTTCTCTCTCCCAACCAATCATTATCCATCTTCTCACATCACCTGAAAGAGATGTTCAGGAAAAAAACGTTCAATCTGTTCTCCTTTTTTTTTTTTAAGTTGGAGTCTCACTCTTATCACCCAGGCTGGAGTGCAGTAGCATGCTCATGGCCACCGCAGCCTCTACCTGCTGGGCTTAGGTGGTCCTTCCACCTCAGCCTTCCAAGTAGCTGGAACTACAGATGCACACCACCACACCTGGCTAGTTTTTGAGATTTATTGTAGAGACAGGGTCTCACCAAGTTACCCAGGCTGGTCTCAAATCCCCTGGTTCAGGCAATTCCTTCGCCCCGACCTCCCAAAGAGCTGGGATTACAGGCTGAGCCACCGTGCCTGGTCTGTTCTCCTTTGATTGCCAGAATTTTCCAGTAGGAAAGACCAGCCTTTGTTCTTCTGGGTCTTGTACATCTATTATCTTTGTTCAGAATACTTTTCTCCATTTCCTCTGGGTGAACTCCTATTTCTTATTCAGTATTACCTCCTCTGCGAAGTATTCCCTAACCCCAACTATAAGATGAGTAGGTCTACACAGCTCCTGGATTTTCTTCTGCCTCAATACTGATGGCACTTACTTGTTATTGTCTAGGTCCAGGTCAGAATACCCCCCTATGGAGCCAGTTCCTTAAGGGCAAAGAGTCCTCTTTGTTGGAGTACTCTCTATGTCTCTAACACCCAGCCTAGGGCTGGGAAATAAGGGTGTACTTGTGGGAATGTGTGAAATAAAAGATAGAATCTCTATGTCCAGTATAGGAAGTATTGTAATCAGTAAGAGCTTGGACTGAGAATGACCCCTGTGTAGAGGATGTGTGATCTTGGGGTTGCCCTTTCAGCCTGGCCTTACGCTGGGAGGGATGATGCTGGGATGCTGGGGTTGCAGACCCCCAAAACTTTTATGAGCCAGTCTTGGTGGGTGGCCAGGAGCAACTTGCTTTCAGGAGCAGAGGCCTGGCTGTTCTGCCGAGCCATCGGGGATTACCATCCTCCTGCTGTGACCTACTTTTCCCCTGGTTTTTGCTCCCTAAGTCCCTACTCTTCCATGGAGTGGGAGCAGGGAGGGGATGTATGAGGGAGGAGGGAAAAAATCTGCTCTCTGGCCAGGGGCTTAAGGGCTTTGCATGTTTTATCCTAAAGCTGGAGGAGAGGGGTGGGCTGATAGCCAAGCTGACTGGGCCCTGGGCACAGCTGCCCGGGCTAGAGAATCATGGTGATGGCGTTCCTCACATATGCAGGTCTGTGGACAAGGAGTAGCTTATTGTTCAGGGGAGAGCCTTGGGGATGGATGTCCCGGACCCAGTTCCCTCTGTGTTCACATATCTCTTCACCTCAGGGCCTCATGCATGCTCTTCCTTCAAAGCCCAGATCAGCACCCATACATGGTACGGGCTCAATAAATATTTGTAAATTAATTTGCTGAATGTCTGTAAAATGGGAGTGTTATGTGGATTTCTGAGTGTCATGAAGCCTGAGTTATATTACTTTTAAACTCACCAACAACTTTGTGAGGTCAGGATTATGATTCTCATTATATAGATAAGAAAAATGATGCTTGACCAGGTGTGGTGACACAAGCCTGTAATCCCAGCACTTTTGGGAGGCTGAGGTGAGAGGATTGCCTAAACTTGGGAATTCGGGACCAGCCTGAGCAACTTGGTGAGACCTCATCTCTACAATAAATAAATAAATAGCCAGGCGTGGTAGCACATGCCTGTAGTTCCAGCTACTTGGAAGGCTGAGGCAGAAGGAAAGCAAGCCTATAATCCTTGTTACTCAGGAAGCTGAGGTGGGAGGATCACTGAGGCCAGGGGTTTGAGGCTATAGTGTGCTATGATAGTACCTGTGAATAGATACTGTACTGCTGTCAGGACAGCATAATGAGACTCCGTCTCATAAAATAAATAAATGAAGGATGAAGCTTATGTAGGGAGGATGTCTTGCCTAAGTTCACATGGTTGTGGAAGTGCTAGAGCTAGGATTTGATCCCAGGTTGTTCTTGGCCCCAAAGTTGATACCCTTAAATCATCGCATTAGATTTTAGAAATGATTTTTAAAGTTTTTATTTTTTAACTCAAAGCTTGTATGAAACCCTAATACATAAAACAGACAAAGTAATGTTTTTATTGGTGTTATTTTCAGATTTAAAGTATAATATTAGTTTATACAGTCAATCAAAGACAGTTTCATAGCCGGGCTCGGTGGCTCAGCCTGTAATCCCACGCCTTGGGAGGCTGAGGTGAGTGTATTGCCTGAGCCTGCAGGTTCGAGACCCGCCTGGGCAACTTGGCGAGACCTCATCTCTACGATAAATAAAAAATTAACCGGACATGGTAGCGCGCGCCTGTAGTTCCAGCTACTTGGAAGGCTGAGGTGGAAGGATTGCCGGAGCCCAGCAGGTCAAGGCTGCAGTGGCCAGGAGCGGCCACTGCACTCCAGTCTGGGCGACAGAGTGAGACTCCAACTCAAAAAAAAAAAAAAAAGAAAAAGTTTCATGTGTGAAGTGCATACACAATAAAGATTTGTTGAAGCTGGGTGCAATGGCCCATTCCTATAATCTCAGCACTTTGGGAGGCCAAGGCAGGAGGATTGCTTCAGCCCAGAAATTCAAGACCAGCCTAGGCTACATAACAAGACTTCTTCTCTACAAAAAATTAGCCGGGTATGGTGGTGTGCGCTTGTACTTCCAGCTACTGGAGGCTAAAGCAGGAGGATCACTTGACCCCAGGAAGCTGAGGCTGCAGTGAGCCATGATCATGCCACTACACTCCAGTCTGGGCAACAGAGTGAGACCCTGACTTAAAAAGAAGAAAAGAAAAAAAAATTGTTGAATTCATGAACGACTAAAATGGGGAAGATGGATGGAGGTTAAATGACCTGTCACCAGCAACATCTATTTTTTTCCACCTGCAGTTTGGGTTGATTGTAAAGTGGTGAAACAATGCTGATCCTACAAAGAAGTCATTGGAAATGGTAACAATTTTTTTTTTTTTTTTTTTGAGTTGGAGTCTCACTCTTGTCGCCCAGGCTGGAGTGCAGTGGCACACTCAAGGCCACTGCAGCCTCGACCTGCTGGGCTTAGGCTATCCTTCCACTTCAGCCTTCCAAGTAGCTGGAGCTACAGACGCATACCACCACGCCTGGCTAGTTTTTGTGATTTATTGTAGAGACGAAGTCTCACCAAGTTCCCCAGGCTGGTCTCGAACCGCGGGCTCGGGCAGTCCGCTTGCCTCGACCTCCCAAAGTGCTGGGATTACAGGCTGAGCCAACGTGCCTGGCCAATGGCAACAATTTTTTAAAAATCTGCTTGCTTTGCGGTCTCAGGATACACTTAAATTCGAAAACAACAACAAAGTTAAAACAACGATTACTCCAGAGGTTGGTCCAAGATTGACTTTGCCAGTCCACAAATTAACCATTTACAACTCTGTGAAGGTGGCCATATTCACATGGGAGTGCTTGAAGTTATTTTAATTACAGTTTTAAAAAATAGTTCTGGTCAATGAATTTAAGTCAATCCTTTGTGGAGTTCCAGAGGCGCTTCCAGAAACCTGTGTTGGAAAGCATTGCTTCTCTGGCCTAGCATTACAGAATCCCCTAAAACCCTCTCCACTTCCCAAGGTGCCTCCTTTTTCTAGCACAGATCCCTCCTTCAGCCTGCGGTCTAGCTGCTTCAAGCGACAAATAGACCCCCCCCGACCCAGGTGAGCCCGTCCACACCCCGAAGGCGTTGATTGGTCGGGCACGCTCGGAACACCGCCAACCGCGTAGCACGACCTCGGGAGGGTCCGCCCCCGTCCCGCCCCGTAGGCGGCCGGGTTTGTTTTGGCGTCAGGCGCGCGCTATGATGACGCTACGACGCTGACGCTCGAGGATGGCGGCGGCGGTAGCGGCGGCGGCCGCTGTGGCCACGGCCCAGAAATGGTCGGCAGAGCCGCCAAGACGCCGAAGAGCCCGCCGCCCGCGCGAGGTGAGGCGGTCTGGCCTAGGGCGACTGCCCAACGGGCGGGAGGGGCTGACGAGCTGCTGCTGCGGTCGCTTTCTGGCGCACCAGGGCCTGCCCCTGCCCAGCCCGCAGCCCACGGCCGGTGCCCCGGGGCCTACTGGACCGGAGAGCAGGCCGACCTATGGCTGCTCGGGGTCTTCGGTGACCGATCCTGGACTAGCTTCGAAACGTTCTATCGTGCTGGGTAGTCCGTCTGTAGGCCTGCATAGACCTGGTGGACGTGGTCAGCTGCCCTGCCTGTTGTCCAGCTGCTCCGCCTCCAGCACGGGTTAGGTTGATCTAACCCGATTGTCCTCACTGCCTTCTCGCGCTCGGCGCCTACTCCATACCCCTCCTTTGCGTCTGAACGCCAGGGGCCCGCGGGGCAGCTGATCTTTTCCTTGTACACGCTGAGAAAAAGCAGGCCTGAGTCCAGCTGGGTTGCCTCCTTGGCGACCCTGTCCATTCCTCTACCTTCAAGAGGAAGCCTAGGTCCCCACACTTAGTCCTCCTCCGTGAACCGGCTGAAGTGATAATTCCCACTTGAAAATCTGAATAAGTCCTTCACTGCCTAAAACTGGCTCCTTAATACCTGCAGAATAAAAGCCACATTTCTTTTTCTTTTTTTTGAGTTGGTGTCTCACTCTGTTGCCCATACTGGAGTGCAGTGGCCACTCCCGGCCATCGCAGCCTCGACCTGCTGGGCTCCGGCGATCCTTCCGCCTCAGCCTTCCAAGTAGCCGGAATTACAGGCATGCGCTACCATGCCCGGCTGATTTTTTTGTAGAGATGAGGTCTCGCTGCCCAGGTGGGTCTCGAACCCACGGGCTCAGGCAATCCACTCACCTCAGCCTCCCAAAGGCACGGGATTACAGGCTTGAGCCACCAAGCCCGGCTTGGCCACATTTCTTATCAAGGCATTTAGGGCTCTTTATAATCTGATAGAAACCTAACCCTGCAGTCAACACTTGGGCATGTCTGCATTCTGTTTATAGAGTTTATTGTTGAGGCTGTGAGCCTCCTTTTCGCTCTGTGGTTTCATACTTTTGTGCTTTAGGTATGTACTTTTCTCAGTTTGTAGTACTCTTCCTTCTACCCCATCCCTACCTACCAATACTGGAAACCTAGATCTGGCCTATAAAATCCACTTGAGATGTTATTTCCTTGGAAAAACCTCCCTTGCTTCACATGTAACCATTGACTTCTCTGTATCTTCATACATGCCATTACTGTTGAGTATATCCTGTTGTGTCACATGATGAACTTCTGTCTGCATCTGTCTGGCTCTGTGCCTGGTATAAAGTAGGGTCTTTGGTAGCATTAAGTAGGTTGCAGATTTATGAATGGATATAGATTCAGCTGTATTACTGCGTACCTATCAGGGCTAAGATATAAGATAAGCACAGCAAACACCTGCATATGTGTCTAGTAGGTGGTGCAGCCTCTTAAACTTTGGTGGTCTAAAATCCCCTGAAGTAATTTTGTCAGGATACAAATTCAGGTGTCTGTCTCTATGAGATTTAGATTCAGAAGAGCTTCCTTGTGTTGTATGATTTCCTCAATGGCGTTTCTTGTCCTCAGGGAAAACTTAAAAACACTCAGGGTAGATTCAGTTGGCTATTCCCCTAGAAGAGATTTGGAATGCTGACTCACTAGAGAGTAGATTTGCTGAATAATCACATTGTCTGGGTCTAATTGCAGTTTGTTAAGTTGCATAAATGAGCTAAAGAAAGTGCAGCCTCCAGGAAACCTGCTTGCCTCTGACACTGAGCTACAGTTGCACCTCACCTCAGATTTGCTTGGTACCTGGAACAGAATGCCCTTGTAGATCCTTATGTCTATGGAATCTGATATAGGTGCCAGAGTCCTCTGTCAATCACAAGTTCATAGTTAAATGAGTGAGATTTTGGTTTGGCAATCAAATTTGGTTTGGCTTTCTGTTTTTTTTGTTTTTGTTTTTGTTTTTTTGAGTTGGAGTCTCACTCTGTCGTCCAGGCAGGAGTGCAGTGGTACCTCGACCTGATGGGCTCAGGCAATTCTTCTACCTCAGCCTTCCAAGTAGCTGGAACCACAGGTGTGTGCCACCATGCCCAGCTAATTTTTTGATTAATTTAGAGACGAAGTCTTACCAAGTTGCCCAGGCTGCTCTCGAACGTCTGGGCTCGGGCAATCCTCTCACCACAGCCTCCCAAAGTGCCGGGATTATAGGCATGAGCCACATGATTTTGTTTTAAAACAAGGAAAACTGACACAGAAATTACATTTTCAGAAATACTGCTACACCTCCATAAGTATACAAAGATATATTTGTACCTTTTTTTTGAGTTGGAGTCTTACTCTGTCGCCCAGACTGGAGTGCAGTGGCACGCTCCCGGCCACCGCAGCCTCGACCTGCTGGGCTCCGGCGATCCTTCCACCTCAGCCTTCCAAGTAGCTGGTACTACAGGCGCGTGCTACCATGCCCGGCTAATTTTTTGATTTATTGTAGAAATGAGGACTCGCCAAGTTGCCCGGTTAGGTCTTGAACCCGTGGGCTCAGGCAATCCACTCACCTCAGCCTCCCAAAGTGCAGGATTACAGGCTGAGCCACTGAGCCTGGCTAGCATTCTTTATAATAATGAAAAATTGGAAACAACCCAAATTTCCATCAATAAGTGAATAATTAAATAAATTAATTTATAGACATCTAATAGAATGCTCCACAGTCGTTGAAAAGCATGAGGTAAATTCATATATAGTATTGACAAGGAAAGAGAGATACCAGTAAATGAGCTTTATTAAGTGGCTATATGCCAGGATCCATATCTGTGATTTTTTTTTTTTTTTTTTTTTTTTGAGTTGGAATCTTACTCTGTCACCCAGACTGGAGTACAGTGGCCACTCCCGGCCACCGCAGCCTTGACCTGCTGGGCTCCGGCGATCCTTCTGCCTCAGCCTTCCAAGTAGCTGGAACTACAGGTATGCACTACCATGCCTGGCTAATTTTTTGATTTGTTGTAGAGATGAGGTCTCACCATGTTGCCCAGGTGAGTCTCGAACCCGCAGGCTCAGGCAATCCACTCACCTCAGCCTCCCAAGGCGCAGGATTACAGGCTGAGCCACCGAGCCTGGCTTCTGTGATGTTTTAAGTACTTCCCCAAATCCATCTAAGACATCCCAACCACTGCCCGTCCCATCATCAGAAATACAGACCCTGGCAATGTACCTGTAGTTGTCCTTCAAAACTTCCAATGTTCAACTCACAAATATTTACTGAATTCTTGCTGTGGGCAAGAACTCTGCCAGGGGCTGTAACAAAGCAAAAAGAAAGCAGACATAGTCTCTGCTCCTAAGGAACTTACAGCTGAGATGGTTTCACACCAAGAGTTTCTTTATCCATTACTCTTAGTATGCCCTGAGAGGCCACTTCAAGGTTGGCAGCTTGGAAAGGGTCTTTCTGAGATGATTTTCTCCCAGCAAATGGAAACATCACATTTTTCTATCTTAGCATCGCAACAGAAAACTGTACCAAGAATTAGCTCAGTGATGACTTAGCCAACACAAACTGGCTTAATACTCACCAAGGTTCCTGGAAGGAAAGAGAGTTCAAGTAAATAAGTCCAGCTTTCATCAAGCAGAACCACTTCCCTTCTTCCTGGGCTGTACTTCTCTCAAATTTTTTTCTTTGTGCCAAGATATATGCTGAGAATGAGACTATTGTATAACACTTTGAGGTCAGTGAAGACACCTGTTCTCAGATATCCTGAAACAGAAGGACTGATACTTTGGTATACTTTGGTATAGCCTGTTCACGTCATACAATTGGGAAGTTCTGAAGAGGATCAAAGTTGCCCATATAACATGTTCACATTTATGCAGTAAAACAGAAAGCCAAGGCTCAAGCCTATAATCCCAGCACTTTGGGAGGCTGAGGTGAAAGAATTGCCTGAGCCTGGGGTTTGAGATCAGCCTGGGCAACTTGGTGAGACTGCATCTCTACAATAAATCAAAAGATAGCCGGGCATAGTAGCGCATGCCTGTGGTTCCAGGCAATTAGAAGGCTGAAGCGGAAGGATCCCCTGAGCCCAGAAGATCAAGGCTGTAGTGGCCATGGGCGTGTTATTGCACTCCAGCCTGGGTGACAGAGTGAGACTCCAACTGAAAAAAAAAAAAAAATGGGTACTTTCTGCAGGATTGTTAGGGTTGGTGACTTGTAACAACTGGTATAGTGCGACCCTCCCACCCTTACACCTACCTTGGTTGCTGTGCTGGGAGCATATACAAGAGAGCTGAGATCAGGAAAAGGCTCTGCCCTCCTTCCCAGGCATTTTGACACCTACTTCTCTTGTCTCTATATTTGCGTTTTCACCTAACCAATGTGGAAAGGAAATTTAACAGATGTGATGGGAGTGTGGAGCAGCTATGTGATCACCTGGAGGCCATTACCCATGTCCCCACCCCTCAGCTAGCATCTTCTCGCCTCTATTTTCTTCTCTTTTTTCCTCTTGACCAACTTAGTCTAATACTGTCCTCCACTTTCAATCTTTAGTTGGGATGGTGGATACCAGCATCAGCCTATCTTTGAAGTGTTTCTAATTGGAATGAATGTGAGAAAAACTATGTCCCAGGAAGAGAGAAGGAAAATCAGAGAGGGAAAACCCTTGGCTGTCTTACTGCTCACATACTTTAGATCCCTTTACAGGCTTTGTTTAAAATGAAAAGCCAGACCGGGCTCTGTGGCTCAGCCTGTAATCCCAGCACTTTGGGAGGCCGAGGCAAGTGGATTGCCTGAGTCTGTGGGTTCAACACCTACCCAGGCAACTTGGTGAGACCTCGTCTCTACAATAAATAAAAAATTAGCTGTGCATGGTAGCATGCACCTGTAGTTCTGGCTACTTGGAAGGCTGAGGCGGAAGGATCACCAGAGCCCAGCAGGTTGAAGCTGCGGTGGCCAGTAGTGTGCCACTGCACTCCAGCCTGGGCAACGATGTGAGACTCCAACTCAAAATAAATAAATAAATAAAGTAAAATGAAAAGCCAGGCTGGGCATGGCGGCTCACACCTATAGTCCTAACATTTTAGAAAGCTGAGGGAGGAGGATTGATTGAGCCCAGGAGTTTGAGACCAGTCTGGGCAAAACAGCAAGATCTTATCTCTACCAAAAAAAAAAATTGGCTAGGCATGGTGGCATGTACCTGTAGTCCTAGCTACTCAGGAGGCTGAGACGAAGGATTACATGAGCCCAGGAGGTCTTGGCTGCAGTGGGCCGTGATCATGCCACTATACTCTAACCTGAGCAGAAAAGTGAGTCCCTGACTGAAAAAATAAATAAATAAATAAAATGAAAAATACAGACTTTTCTTTTATAAAACTTAGTTTTTTTTCAAAACAGTGGTAGACTAGGTATGCACATTTAAACAAAAGAGCCACTACATATGCCTAGAGACAGCTATTTATTTTATGAATCTAGGGTTCTGCCTGTTTACCAGGAAGAAGTGATATCTGTTTGACTATGCTAGTCATCCATGCACAGTCTGTCTTGCCTCTGATTAGTGGTGGATGTTGCTTACTAAGTGGTCTTGGGCATCAGTGGTGAGGAGTCTATGTTCTGCCTCAGGAGTACTGACCCAAGAAGAGCTTCATCCGTTTACTGTGTTGAGGTCTTATATTTTCCCTGAAGGAAGAGACAAGTCTGCAAAAGTTCAAAGTCCATAGTTCTAAGCTATGGCTTTTGTGAAAGGGAACCTCATTTCTAAATGTCTTTGTTTAAACATTTCCTAAGTTGCCATTTGGGACCTCCTGTGCAGTTAGGTAAGAACAGCAGCAAATCCTGAAGAGCCTTGTGTTAGTGGAGGAATCTTTCCCTCTCACATGAAGAAAGATAAAGATAAACCTCATTCTAAAAAACGAAAGCCTCAATCTGCTGAGAATTATTGATATACTGATTAAAACCTGTAATCCCGCGCCTTTGGGAGGCTGAGGTGAGTGGATTGCCTGAGCCCGCGGTTTCGAGACCTGCCTGGGCAGCGAGACCTCATCTCTACAATAAAATCCAAAAATTAGCCGGGCATGGTAGCGTGCACCTGTAATTCCGGCTACTTGGAAGGCTGAGGGGGAAGGATTGCCGGAACCCAGCAGGTCGAGGCTGCAGTGGCCGGGAGCAACCACTGCACTCCAGTCTGGGCGACAGAGTGAGACTCCAACTACAAAAAAAAAAAAACAAGCCGGGCTCGGTGGCTCAGCCTGTAATCCCGCGCCTTTGGGAGGCTGAGGTGAGTGGATTGCCTGAGCCCACGGGTTCGAGACCCGCCTGGGCAGCGAGACCTCATCTCTACAATAAATCAAAAAATCAGCTGGGCGTGATAGCGCATGCCTGTAATTCTGGCCACTCGGAAGGCTGAGGTGGAAGGATCGCCGGAGCCCAGCAGGTCGAGGCTGCGGTGGCCGGAAGCGGCCACTGCACTCCAGTCTGGGCGACAGAGTGAGACTCCAACTCAAAAAAAACAAAAACAAACAAACAAAAAAAACCCCCTGAACTCGTCATCTGTGATCTCCAGATTCCCTTTTATCTGATAGATATGTAATCAAGGTCTTGTTTCATTGATAAGCTTGTTCCTTGAAAGAGTTGGCCATATTGGTCCGTATCAGCCTCACCATATTGGTCAGTATCAGCCTCAAGGGCCTTGAATTCAGGCCCTTGCCTCGCGGTACTCTGATGGCTTCTGTGGATTTTCTCTGACACCAACAGTGCCACAGTAAAATCTACCTGGCTCTCCCTCTGCTGCCTTTGATGGGATCGGCTGCCAGCCTCCCAAGAGAGTGAGAACATGTCAATGTCGCCCCTTGGCCATAAGCAATACCCTTGGGCAACCACGGAGTCCCTCACCGTGACCATCTCTTTTCAGACATTGGACTCTACATCCAGCAACCCACAGTAAATGTCACATGGATGTTCTACATATACCACACAACCAAAAGTGAACTCTTGCCACTGCTTCCCTGACCTGTCCTTCCTGTTGTGCTCCTTGCCCGGGAACTGAACAAGGGACTGGGTGCTGCCTCACTCCTCCCATTCACCCTTCATGTCCAGTCTCCTGCCCTTGTTAGTTCTGCTATTCACGTCTTGATTCCACTCCACTGTCTAGGGCACCCTGCTCTTACTGGCCCTTTTAGTCCACTTTGACCTTTCTTCATCCTAACCTCATCCTTCTTTCTAAACACAGATCTGATCACCTCTTTTTCCTCATAAACCCTTTTATAGTTCTCTGCTCTCCCTCCTCCCAGGAAGGTCCTGGTCCTGATCATAACTTGTGCTGCTCTTCATAACCTGGCTCCTGTTGACCTAAAACTTCAGCTCCTTAACCCTGACTTTATACCACCAAACCCCAGGCACAGGATGCTACTCTTTGCTTCTAGGCCTTGAAGTATGTTATTCTGTCTGCCAGAAAACATCACTCTCACCTTTCCTTACCAGACTCATTCTTGTTTCAGGATTTAGTGTGGGATCATCTTCAGGAAGCTTTCCCTAACTCCTGCCTTACTCTACATTTATCTACTATTATTTCTCAAGCTTAACACTTACCATGCTGTATTGAATGATCTGTTTTTGTGCTTTTATCTTCTTTTAGACTGTAAGTTAGCTGACCATGTTTTATTTTGTGTGTGTGTGTGAAAATATAATCTGCAGCCAGGCTTGGTGGCTCAGCCTGTAATCCCGCACCTTGGGAGGCTGAGGTGAGTGAATTGCCTGAGCCCATGGGTTCGAGACCCGCCTGGGCAACTTGGTGAGACCTCATCTCTACAATAAGTCAAAAAATTAACTGGGCGTGGTAGTGCGCGCCTGTAGTTCCAGCTACTTGGAAGGCTGAGGCGGGAGGATCGCTGTTGCCCAGCAGGTCTAGGCTGTGGTGGTCGGGAGCAGCCACTGCACTCCAGTCTGGGCGACAGAGTGAGACTCCAACTCAAAAAAAAATAAAAATAAAAATAAAAAATATAATCTCCATTGGACCATGTCTTATGTATTACTGTACCCTAGCACCTAGTAGATGTTTAATAAATATTTGATCCGAATTGATCGTTTCATTCCCGATTTTGTATGTAGGAAATTCTCAGCTCTCTTCTTCAACCCATGGGGCCCTCAGGTAGATGTAATGAGGGGCAATCTTGGTAAAAAGGTGGTAACCTCTGGAAAGCAGTAACTTCAGCAGTTCACCTTATCCAGGGCTGAGAGGCAAATGGGGAGGGCTCCTGAATCCTCATCCCAAGGAATCAGTGTACCCTGATCTACATCCTTAATCACGTCTGAATGGAACTGCCAGTGTCCTCTCTGAGCTCAAGAGCCCCTCAGACTCTTGAATGAAGACCGAACTAGTTTTGCAGTCACCTGGTGGCAGTATACTGAGGCTTGTGGTCCCAAATTTACTGAGATTGATTCCAGCCAGCTTTGGACCTTGGAAGGAATTTCAACCATCCATGTGGTAATCTGGGGAAGTGATAGACCCTGGAACAGGGTGTTAAACTGTCAGGGTGAGGATGGTACATTAGCAAAGCAATGGCAGAGTGAGGTTAGGGCAGAGATCCAGAGAAGTGATTTGTTGCCTCAACCCCTGGTGGAGGCCTAAAGTGTGGGGAAAGATATCCATGAGAAAGACATTGGAGAAGCAGCTTTCCGAGCCGTGGTGGGTGATGGTGTTAGAGAGCAGGCCTCTAACACTCTGTGCCCCCATTTCAGAAAAGATGAGTCACAGCAATAAGAGGGAATGCTTTTAACATTTTAGAAACATAGGACTTGAACTAGGATAGAGGGCCCAGGCAGAGTGGAGAGGAGAGGGTTGAAGCTGTGACAGATGAGCCTGGTGCATGTTCCTGATCCCCTCTAGGATTAAAGAGCAGTGTGAGACTGAGACCCAGAGAGATGTAAGTCAAGGCCATGGAGCTTGGGCCCAGCCTTTCAACTAGACCTTCCATTAAGCCTGGACTCGAAGCGCCAAAGCCATCCTCCCCTCCGGGGTACCATATTAGAGTCAGGACTTCAACCTTAATCAGACTAGAATATTGAGGGAGGGGCCTGAGGAGGATGACTGGTTTCCCTTCAGAGGTGTCTTGACTGTACTGACTTGCCCTCTCTCTTCTGTCTGCATAGGTGTAGGTGGGGCACTGCCTGCAGAGCAGGTCCTGCCAGCCTTGCTGGAGAGATGCCCACGTGTCCGTGATGGGCTGTGGGACAAGCAAGGTCCTTCCCGAGCCACCCAAGGATGTCCAGCTGGATCTGGTAAAGAAGGTAGAGCCCTTCAGTGGCACTAAGAGTGATGTATACAAGCACTTCATCACAGAGGTGGACAGTGTTGGCCCTGTCAAAGCCGGGTTCCCAGCAGCCAGTCAGTATGCACACCCCTGCCCCGGAGCCCCCACTACTGGCCACACAGAACCTCCCTCAGAACCACCACGCAGGGCCAGGGTGGCTAAGTACAGAGCCAAGTTTGACCCACGTGTGACAGCTAAATATGACATCAAGGCCCTGATTGGCCGAGGCAGCTTCAGCCGAGTGGTTCGCGTGGAGCACCGGGCAACCCGGCAGCCATATGCCATCAAGATGATTGAAACTAAGTACCGGGAAGGGCGGGAGGTGTGTGAGTCAGAGCTGCGTGTGCTGCGCCGGGTGCGTCATGCCAATATCATCCAGCTGGTGGAAGTGTTTGAGACTCAGGAGCGTGTGTACATGGTGATGGAACTGGCCACTGGTGGAGAGCTCTTTGACCGCATCATTGCCAAGGGTTCCTTCACTGAGCGTGATGCCACACGGGTGCTGCAGATGGTGCTGGATGGTGTCCGGTATCTGCATGCACTGGGCATCACACACCGAGACCTCAAGCCTGAGAATTTGCTGTACTACCACCCAGGCACTGACTCCAAGATCATTATCACCGACTTTGGCCTGGCTAGTGCCCGGAAGAAGGGTGATGACTGCCTGATGAAGACCACCTGTGGCACGCCCGAGTACATTGCCCCTGAGGTCCTGGTCCGCAAGCCCTACACCAACTCCGTGGACATGTGGGCAATGGGTGTCATTGCCTACATCCTTCTCAGTGGCACCATGCCCTTTGAGGACGACAACCGAACCCGGCTATACCGGCAGATCCTCAGGGGCAAGTACAGTTACTCGGGAGAGGTGAGTCTGTCCTGCCCCTGTCCTGGTGATGTTGGGTAGGCCCCTGGTTGGGGGATATAGCCTGTAGCTCTCAGTCACAGGGACTTCCTCTGAGCGTCATGCTTGTGAGAGCTAGGCAGGTAATGTAAAAGTGAAAAAGTGGGACTAGCAGGATGTTTTAGTTTGGGTCTCTCTCAAAGTGAGCCCTAAAACAACTTGGGAGCAGATAGTTTATTTGGTACATGATTCCAGTAACAAATGAAGGAATGGGGAAAGAGGCAGGAAAGGAAGAATGCCAAAAGAGTATATTAAGCATACTGCCACTGTGGGCCACTGGGGACCTTGAAAATAATCATTCAGAATATGCCTCAGAATTGTACTACTGAGGGGCAGGAAAATGGTTTTCTTAAAATCTACTGACTCAGCCGGGCTCGGTGGCTCAGCCTGTAATCCCGCGCCTTTGGGAGGCTGAGGTGAGTGGATTGCCTGAACCTGCGGGTTCGAGACAATGAGTGAGACAGATGAGTGAGACCTCATCTCTACAATAAATCAAAAAATCAGCTGGCGTGGTAGCGCGCGCCTGTAATTCCGGCTACTTGGAAGGCTGAGGCGGAAGGATCGCCGGAGTCCAGCAGGTCGAGGCTGCGGTGGCTGGGAGTGGCCACTGCACTCCAGTCTGGGCGACAGAGTGAGACTCCAACTCAAAAAAAAAGAAGAAGAAGAAAAATATACTGACTCCTGTCCCTCACTGGTTGAGGATTTATTTGGGGACGTTAAATCCCTGGTGCTTTCAGGCTGCCCTAAATACCAACTCGTGCTGGAGAAAGTCTCCAGGCTGAGAAACAGAGAGAAGCAGGCACTAGCAGTGTCACTAGGATTGGAGCAGTGTACAGCAGCTGCAGGCAAGCTCAGAGGTGGGCTGAGAGACTGAGATGTGGGCCTCCCCAGCATTTGCTTCATGGGGCCCCAGGCAAGCTAGACTGAACGTGACCTGTCTCAAGGAGCAATTGTTTCTTGTCTCTGCCTACTTTTGCCATGCAACTATGGGGACTTCATGTATTCAGATCTTCTGATTTTTTTTTTGGAAGAGAAGCCAGAAAATCAAATTTTAAAATGTTGGAGCTGGCTCGGTGGCTCAACCTGTAATCCCGCACTTTAAGAGGCTGAGGTAAGTGGATTGCCTGAGCCCGCGGGTTCGAGACCCGCCTGGGCAACTTGGCGAGACCTCATCTCTACAATAAATCAAAAATTAGCTGGGCGTGGTAGCACGCGTCTGTAGTTCTGGCTACTTGGAAGGCTGATGCGGAAGGCTTGCCGGAGCCCAGCTGGTTGAGGGTGTGGTGGCCGGGAGCGGCCACTCCACTCCAGTCTGAGTGACAGAGTGAGACTCCAACTCAAAAAAAAAAAATGTTGGAGGAATCCAATTCACATATTTAAGCAGCCTTTTATGTGCCAACAAGCATTAACCTGTAGTCCTGATTCAACCAGCAGACCTTCAGTTTGTATTTTTGGATTCATTGATAGTCGTGATACCTGCAAAAATATGTTAGGTTTCAGCAATCTTGGTAGCCAAAGGACTTCATACAAAAAAATTAAGGTTGCTCCTGAGGAAGGATGCTAACTGAATAGGAGACAAGGATGACTTCAGGAGACAGCAAGCACTGCAGGCTGGAGCATAATGGTGTTCTGGGGGAGGCTGTGAAGAAGAGTGTATGCCAGCTTTACTTGGGAGGTGAGGTGAGCTTTGCAGGACTACAGGATTCTTTCAAGACAAAGGGTCCTCTCCCCTGTTGTGCTCCCCATAGAGTGTTCCTTTCAGGCCTAGGCTGACCGAGGTGCTGTCCATGCTTCTTGTGCATCCTTTATGGAGAGGAAGGTACTCTGGAAGCAGCTGTCTTCTGTGGTCCTACTTTCCTCCCAGGGGTTTGGGCCAGGCCCTCTTTGGCCCCAATGAGCTGACATAGTCAGCGTTTCCAGCAAGTCACCCAACAACCTCACAGTACTTTGTCTTCAGTGCTTGAGGTCCTGTGCTGCATCCCCCTCCCTATTAGCTTCCAGATGTGACTTTGGGGTCCATCAGCGACTTCACTTCCATGATGGTGGCTGGCATTCCCTAGGGAGATCCTCAGGTCTTGCATCTCAAAAGTGGTATGAAGAGACTGGGCACAGCAGCTCATGCCTGTAATCCATTTTGAGGTGAGAGGATTGCTTGAGCCCAGGAGTTCAAGACCAGCCTAGGCAACATAGTGAGACCTCGTCTCTACAAGAAAAAAAATTCTTTAATTAGCCAGCCATGGTGGAACATGCTTGTAGTCTCAGCTACTTGGGAGGCTGAGATGGAAGGATCGCCTGAGTCCAGGAGGTTGAGGCTACAGTGAGCCATGATCATGTCACTGCACTTCAGCCTGGGTAACAGTAAGACTCCAACTAAAAAAAAAAAGTATGGTAGGGAAGCCTTCCTCTTCAGGCCAGCTCTGTTGCAGACACAAAAGAGGGCATCTGTTTGCAGCACTGTTGGGAGAGGGTTGGGTAGGAATGAGGCAAGTGGTGAACGTTTACACCAATAACTGGAACATGTGGACCCAGGGAGAGAAAGGGTCACTGTAGACCACTGGATGTTTATTGAAGAGTGGACAGCCTTGTGGAGAGCTCAGGCCTGGCTCACTGTCACTCTCAGATTTGTGTGTTTTTTTTTTAATTGGAGTCTCTGTCACCGAGGCTATAGTGCAGTGGCACACTCATGGCCGCTGCAGCCTCAACCTACTGGGCTCAGGCAATCCTTCCACCTCAACCTTCCAAGTAGCTGGAACCACAGGCACACACCACCACACCCAGCTAATTTTTTGATTTATTGTAGAGATAAGGTCTCGCCAAGTTGCCTAGGCTGGTCTTGAAACCCTGGGCTCAGGCAATCCTCTCGCCTCAGCACTCTCAGATTTTAAGTGGACAGATGGGTTCTAGAGAAAACCTGGGTCTCACATAGCTACTGCACTGGGTAGTAAATGGGACCATGCTGGTACTGAACGAGAGCCTGGGAAGCCAGAGAATAGTCCCCAATATTTAGTTAAAAGCCAAGAGTGCCCAACAATGACTGTCTCACTTGGGACCATTACAGTCCAACTAGATTGAATTCAAGGCTCAGTTAAAGCTTGGGTTTGGTTTCCAGCATCCTCAGGGCAAGTGTGAGCTTTTGGTATTTCTGGAGGGAACTGGGAGGAGTGAGAGGACAAGGCACAGGTAATGATAGAGGGAACAACTTGGAGATGAACCCCTTAATCCTGATGAGGTCTCCCCTCACTAACACTGAGGTCATGCCCTGATGTTTACTTTGTTCTTAGATATGAATTGGCCATCAGGTTGGCACAATACTGTACATATAAATCAGTGATAAGAAAGTCTCTCCCAGTGTCCTGGGGTAGAGCTGTGCAAGCATGCCAGGGTACTGGCAGGAACTTGAGGATGATGCTGTCTCTGCTTTCGAGGATGCCAACTGACTATGAAGTTAGTGGCTAGAAGGGATGTTTGCTGGGTCCCATTCTCGTCTGTCCTCACCTCCATGCAGAAAAGTAAAGAGAAACAAGGGCCCTGGTGGGGAGTGGTGGAAGCCAGTGGTCTTCAGACTCTGGTGTTCATGCAAATCCCCTGGGATCTCATTAAAATGTAGATAGTCATTCAATAGGCCTAGGTGGGGCCCAAGAGTTGGCATTACTCATAAACACTCAGGTGATATTGATGTTACTGCTCTGCAGAACATGCTTTGAAGAGCAATTTTGTAGGCAGTTGCCTTAAAAATGGGCTGGGGTGGTCAGGGACAGTGTTGGAGAAGAGGGGACCTGGACTTTGGTGGATGGCCAGGAAGAGTCAGATTTAAAAAAGGGAAATGACATCTACAAATGTATAGGAGGGAGAAAGCAGAGGCAGTGACCTGATGGGCAGGTTCATGTATAGCTGAGGAAATAGTGAATCCTGCAGGAGCACTTGAAAAGTTTACTTGCCATGATAGAAGGCTCTAGAAAACTGCATAAGGTTGTAGCTGAAACTGAAAATTTAAAATAGATCTATGAGCCAGGCCCGGTGGCTCATGCCTGTAATCCTAGCACTTTGAGAGGTGGAGATGAGAGGATTGCCTGAGTTCAAGGGTTTGAAATCTGGGCAATTTGGCAAGACCTCATCTTTACAATCAATCAAAAAATTAGCTGGGTATGGTGGTGCATGCCTGTAGTTCCAGCTATTTGGAAGGCTGAGGCAGAAGGATCACCTGAGCCCTGTAGGTCGAGGCTGCGGTGGCTGTGAGCATGCCACTGCACTCCAGCCTGGACGACTCTGTGAGACTCCTACTCAAAAATAGATAGATAGATAGATAGATAGATAGATAGATAGATAGATCGATAGATAGGTAGATGGAAAAAAAATCCGTGAATGCCAAAGGGTTGAGAAGCTGATTGTGTTCTGGGAGTTCTGGACCCTGGAGTTCTGCACAGTGCCAGACTGTTGCAGATCCAGCTGACAGAGAGGGGCATCGAGGCCTAGAAGGAGGGAGGGAGAGAGAGATTTCCTAGAGATGCTGACAGAGGAAAGACTTCTAATAGTCTGTAGTTCCTGATTCTGGTAGTTGTTGTTGTAATTGGAGCTTGCACAGTCTTGCTAACCGGGTATTGATTGTCTGAAGGTTGGAGAATGACAAATGAATTGGGGTGGGGAATGGATTCAGGCTTCCTGCTCCCACTGTAGCCAAAAGACTGGGTCCTGAGATTCTGCTTCCTGGAATCACAGGGCATGACTCTGTATGCTGGGGAGGAGGGCACTGTGCAGCCTTTGCCCCCACTACCCTTTCTTTACCTGGAGCGGAAAAGCATCAGTTCCCAGTTCCATAGTTAAATCGCTGGTGGGCCCTGGTGTCACTTGTCTGTTACCAGGAGCTTGGCTGACCCAAAAAACAGATCCCATCACCCTCTGCAGAGAGCTGTAGGTTGGGAGAGATTTTTCTGGGGTGTTTCCTGGGAGAGGGTACCTCATTAGATCAGTCTCTCTGAGCTGGCTCAGTCTGTCTTTTTTTATTTTGAGTTGGAGTCTCACTCTGTCACTCAGACTGGAGTGCAATGAAATGATCATGGATCACTGCAGCCTCAACTTCCTAGACTCAGGTGATCCTCCTTCCTCAGCCTCTCAAGTAGCTGGGACTGTGATGAGGTCTTACTATGTTGCCCAGTCTGGTCTTGAACTCCTGAGCTCAAGTAGTTCCTGCTTTGGCCTTCTAAAGTGCTGGAATTACAGGCATGAGCCACCACGCTGGCTGGCCCAATCTGTCTTTTTGTTCTGCTGGTCACTGCCTACCCACAAGCATCCCTGGGGGATATGCAAATACAAAAGACATGAAGTCCTGTTCCCCGTCTTTATGGAGCTTGAGATTACCTGAGGAAAGAGAATAGAGAACTGGAGTGGCAAAAAAAAAAAAAAAAAGAATGGCTAAAGGATGAACCCTCGTTGGCAGGCACATGCCACCAAGAGCCTTGGCATAGAGCCACTGGGCCTGGGCAGTCTGAAACATGAGTTGTGGGGCTCAGGTCAGGTGGCTGAGCCCTGCTCTCCCTTCACCCCAGCCATTTGTCTTTTACTATGTGGTGGACATTTCCCCTTATGAAAACTATCTAAGTGAGCAGACTCTGCTGGGTAAACTTGTCTGAGTGCACACTGTACTGAGAGGGGTGTTGTCGTACCAATGAAGGACTTTCCACTCTGAGCTCAGCAAGGTTTGGAGGTACGCATTCCTATCAGAGAGTGTCATGGCACTTGGTACCTTTCTAGAGGCACTTTTCCTGTCTCCTGCCCTCTTACAGTGGCATCTCCTATACACATCAGGCCCTATCTGGTGTGCTTGTTCCCTGAGGGCTCTGTCCTTGCAGCCCTAGCACCCTGTCAGACTCAGTGGTTTCTGTGGACTTGAATAGAAATAGAACCTACTGTAGGAGGTAGGTTTTAAGAAGGAGAAGGCTTAGAGGAGGGCACATTGATGACTACACCAGAATAAACAGGAGGTGACTTGGGAGTAAGGGAGCAGAGGTTGAGTAGGCTGGGGCAGGCCTGGTGTCTGCATTCTTTTCTTTTTTTCTTTTTTTTTTTGAGTCAGAGTCTCACCGTGTTACCCAGGCTGGAGTGCAGTGGCTTGCTCACGGCCACTCCAGTGTCTACCTGCTGGGCTCAGGCAATCCTCCGCCTCAGTATTCCAAGTAGCTGGAACTACAGGCACACACTACCATGCCAGGCTAGTTTTTGGATATATTGTAGAGACAAGGTCTCATCAAGTTGCCCAGGCTGGTCTCGAACCCCTGAACTCAGGCAGTCCTCTCGCCTCGGCCTCCCAAAGTGCTGGAATTAAAGGCTGTGCCCAGCCTTTTTTTTTTTTTAGTTAGGGTCTCACTTTCTCACCCAGTTTGAAGTGCAGTGGCATGATCATGGCTCAATGCACCTTGCTCTGACTCGCCCTCAGGTGATCCTATGCCCGGTGAACTTTTTTATTTTTGTAGAGATGAAGTCTCACTGTGTTGCCCAAGCTGGTTGGTGTCTACATGTTTTTTTAATATGGAACATTTCACGAATTTGTGTGTCATCCTTGCGCAGGGTCCATGCTAATCTCTGTATCGTTCCAATTTTAGTATATGTACTGTTGAAGTGAGCACTGGTATCTGCATTCTTTAGTCTCACTCTGTCACCCAAGCTGGATTGCAGTGGCATGCTCACAGCCACCACAGCCTCAACCTGCTGGGCTCAGGTGATCTTTCCGCCTCAGCCTTCCAAGTAACTGGAACTATAGGTACATGCCACCACACCCAGCTAATTTTTTGATTTATTGTAGAGATGAGGTCTTGCCACATTGCCCAGACTGTTCTCAAACCCTTGGGCTCAGGCACTCCTTTTGCCTCTACCTCCCAAAGTGTTGGAATTACAGGCGTGAGCCACTGCACTCAGCAATTTCTGCATTCTTCTTTTCTTTTTTTTTTTTTTTTGAGTTGGAGTCTCACTCTGTTGCCCAGATTGGAGTGCAGTGGCCGCTCCCAGCCACCACAGCTTTGACCTGCTGGACTCCGGCGATCCTTCCGCCTCAGCCTTCCAAGTAGCTGGAACTACAGGCACGCGCTACCATGCCCAGCTAATTTTTTATTTATTGTAGAGATGAGGTCTTGCCAAATTGCCCAGGTGGGTCTCGAACCCGCGGGCTCAGGCAATCCACTCACCTCAGCTTCCCAAAGGCGTGGTATTACAGACTGAGCCATTGAACCCGGCTAATTTCTGCATTCTTGAGAGTGAAGGAGGAATGCCGCAGAAAGTGCTAGTAGGAAGACTAACTACAGGCTGTTGGAATAATTCCAGCCTGGCCTTCTGGGGATATTTGGGGTAGATCAGGGATCCCAGGAAGTGGGCCTCACATGGTACTTATAAGCCAAAGTTTAGAAAGAGAAATGTGGTCTTAGAAATTTGATCAGCTCTACAAAGTACAATTCAAAGATTATTTCCTCATCTCTAAAAAAAAAAAAAAGAATTAGCCAGGTGTGATGTTGGGTGCCTGTAGTCCCAGCTACTCAGGAGGCTAAGGTGAAAGGATTGCTTGAGCCCAGGAGTTTGAGGCTGCAGTGAGCCGTGATTGCACCACTACACTCCAGCCTGGGTGACAGAATGAGACCCCAACTCAAAAATAAATAAAACGATTGTGTCCTTTAGGAATAATGTTGACCACTGCCTCGTGTGTACCAGGTGCAAGACTGGGTATATTACACCTGACATCCTTAATCTCCACAATAGTCATGTACACATCTTTTTTTCTTTTTAGGAGTGTTTTCTTTTTAATACCATTCTGTGTTTTAAAATTTTCTACAATGAACATCATATTAGTTTTATAACCAGGAAAAGAAAATCAATCTTTCTTTAATAACATCTTACAAAACATCTTTTGTTGACATTCTATGAATAATACCATCCAATAATGTCCCAATACTTTCTTCTTGTGAAGAGAGTTTATATATCTTTTTGACTTCTGTAATATTTGTTATTTCAGGAAGATTTTTCAGAGAAACCCGATGACCTACTTGAGAAATTAGGTATTCTCAATTTATTTGTTTTTCTCCCTCTTCGATGTAAACAGTTGGAATTGATGTGTCATTTGCTAAGATACCAAATTTTTTCAAAGCCTCTGAAATATTGTTATTTGGGGAAAGGTTGAAAATCATTTCAGTAGATAGAGTTCTTGTCTTCATTTTTCCCAGTTTGTAGAGGTAAACTGCTTTGTTTGCTGCCACAAGTATCTGAAATATATCGACAGTCACTGTAGGATTTATCAATGAACCATCAGTGGTGCCTTCTATGACCTTTTTTCTCAAGTCTCCTGCATTTTTTACATCTTTAAAAACAGAAGGAAGCTGGGCTCGGTGGCTCAGCCTGTAATCCCGCGCCTTTGGAAGGCTGAGGTGAGTGGATTGCCTGAGCCCGCGGGTTCGAGATCCGCCTGGGCAGGCAAGACCTCATCTCTACAATAAATAAAAAAATTAGTCAGGCGTGGTAGTGTGGGCCTGTAATTCTGGCTACTCGGAAGGCTGAGGCAGAAGGATCACTGGAGCCCAACAGGTCGAGGCTGCGGTGGCCGGGAGCAGCCACTGCACTCCAGTCTGGGCGACAGAGTAAGACTCCAACTCAAAAAAAACCCCCAAAAAAGCAGGAGGGTCACCTTGCATTCAGGAAATAGGTCCAGCTGCTGTGTTAACTGCATATCACAGATAAGTAGGATTCACGTCTGATCCTTGTATGCAGTCTTACAGATGAGAAAATTGAGGCTCATAAGGTTAACTAACTTGTCCATGGTCTTACAACTAGAGGATGACAGGTCTGGGATTTGATTCCAGGCCATCTTGGCTTTAGAGTTCTTTGTCTTTCTACCACCACAGTTTGCTTTTCCTGACACATGTGGCTCAACATGTTGCTAAAATCTTTGTTTTAGTGCTTTCTTGGGCTGTGGTCTGTGAACACATCTCTCCTCTTTGGTTTGTAAGGTCCTTGAGGACAGCATGTGTATCAGTATGCATGCTCTCCAGGCTTAGTGCGCATTGGGTATCTGTTTGGAGCATTTATAATTTTTTTTTTTTTTTGAGTTGGAGTCTCACTCTGTCGCCCAGACTGTCGCCCGGAGTGCAGTGGCACACTCCCGGCCACCGCAGCCTCGACCTGCTGGGCTCCAGCGAGCCTTCTGCCTCAGCCTTCCAAGTAGCTGGAACTACAGGCTTGTGCTACCATGCCTGGCTAATTTTTTTTATTTTATTTTAGAGATGAGGTCTTGCCAAGTTGCCCAGGCGGGTCTCGAACCCACGGACTCAGGCAATCCACTCACCTTAGCCTCCCAAAGCGCGGGATTACAGGCTGAGCCACCTAGCCCAGCTGGAGCATTTATAATTAATAACTAGTTGGAAACTTTCTCCTGGTTTCTTCTGAGGGAATCATCAGTGGTTGTTGGTGACACTCTAAAAAGGGTTTCAAATGTGACTGCAGGCAGGCAAGTGGGGCTGTCTGGCTGGCTGGAGTGCTCCCCTCTGGGTGCCAGACTCCAGGATGATCAGCTTGCTGATGATGCACGTAGGAAGCTGCTGGCCAGAGCTGCCTGTGGGCACAGGCAGGGGAAGGATTTGAAGGCCCCAGGGCTATGTGTGTTCTTCTCGTTTTAGGGGAAATACAGGATTCTTGGAAAAGGAGGGAATGCTGGGAAGGAGATGTCTTGGAGAGGTGAAATTTGAATTTTTTACCCAGTTCCCAGAGGTGCTGGAGTTGGGTGGGCAGATTGGAAGTAGTGGGGAGACACATGTTGGCCAGATGTGAGGAAGGCCTGGGTGAGTGTGAAAGCAGTCTGAGACACAAAAAGCCACCTTGAGAGGTGAGCCTACTGTCATGGGAGGCCCCAGGAGGACTGGAGGAGCTGTTTCTAAAGGAGTGGCACAGAAGGTGAATCATCACTTGCAGACTTATCCTAGGAGACTGTTAGAGACTGTTCATTAGCTGGAACCACAGGTCTGTTCCACCACGCCCAGCTTGATTTATCGTAGAGACGTGGTCTTGCCAAGTTTCTCAGGCTGGTCTCGAACCCCTGGGCTCAGACAATCCTCTCTCCTCAGCCTCCCAAAGTGCTGGCATTATAAGTGTGAGCCACCAGCCACCATGCCCAGTATTTCACCACTTCTTTTTTTTTTTTTTTTTTTTGAGTTGGAGTCTCACTCTGTTGTCCAGACTGGAGTGCAGTGGCCGCTCCCGGCCTTGACCTGCTGGGCTCCGGCGATCCTTCTGCCTCAGCCTTCCAAGTAGCTGGAACTACAGGTGCACGCTACCACACCCAGCTGATTTATTGTGGAGATGAGGTCTCGCCAAGTTGCCCAGGCGGTCTCGAACCCGCGGGCTCAGGCAGTCCACTCACCTCAGCCTCCCAAAAGCGCAGGATTACAGGCTGAGCCACCGAGTCCGGCTTCACCACTTCTTAAAGTGACTCTAACATATACCCTGTTGAATGTTGAAGATAAAATGAGGTACAGAGGATCTGGCTTGTCTTGGTGCTCTCTAGATGATGGGGTTTGGTCATACAGTTTGGTTTGTATGCTCTGACTCACTTTCTCCCTCTCTGTCCCTCACCTTCCCCCATATGTCACAGGGCAGACATGCAAGCAGGAATAGGACCTTACTCCAGAGCCATGGGGAGGGCTGCCCAGGTGACACAGGAGAGTAGGAGAGTAGAATGCAGGAAGGCAGGTGCATGTTTCCTGGCTTGTGCCTGGATTCTGCTGGATGCTTTAATTGCCTCACTTTTCCTACCTCCGGTGTGTGTCGGGGTTATGATGGACCCATTAGCTCACTTCTTTTTTTTTTTTTTTTTGAGTTGGAGTCTCACTCTGTCGCCCAGACTGGAGTGCAGTGGCCACTCCCGGCCACCGCAACCTCGACCTGCTGGGCTCCGGCGATCCTTCCGCTGCAGCCTTCCAAGTAGCTGGAACTACAGGTGCACACTACCACACCCGGCTAATTTTTTTTAAATTTATTTATTGTGGAGATGAGGTCTTGCCAAGTTGCCCAGGCGGGTCTCGAACCCGCGGGCTCAGGCAATCCACTCACCTCAGCCTCCCAAGGCGCGGGATTAGAGGCTGAGCCACCGAGCCCGGTGCATTAGCTCACTTCTTATCTCATACCCCTCTTCTCCCAGAGTCAGAGGAGAAGATGGCTTTCCCATATCTGTTTTGATAACTGACAACACAAAAAATAACACATATCAGTTTAGAATTTTTTGCTGTGAGGCATCTCTAAGCCCTCTTCCTTGTCAACCTGCTGGTAGCTGCTGCATAGCAAGTGCTGGATGATGATGCTGTCTGTACGCGAGGATCCCATGGGGATCCCAGATAGCAGATGCCCCATTCCTGTCCAGGAAGAATCCCTCAGGAAGCACTGTCCCCACTTCCCCAAAGTGCCAGGTGTTCAACAGATTAAGTCTCCCTCCTTCACTGCAGAATTAGATGCCCTCAGCTGGATCCCTGACTGGTTACTGGGAGACGGCATGGTTTGGGATACTGGGTGGAGGCAGTGGACCCTCATTTACTGTTATGGTTGGAGAGAACTGCCTTTGATTGGAAATCTCTTGTGGGAAGGCAGAGGCAACTCTTTACCTAGGGTTGGGGGGAAGGCAGTTCTGAGTGGAGAGGAGCAACAACTACCTCATGTGCCACCTCTGGGCCACCACTTAGGCATCCCTTTGTCACTGCTGCCTTAGTAACACACCCCAGAGAGCAGTACATTCCCTGTGGTAGCAGGAGCAGACTCATCTCCCCACGCTGCTGCATTCAGCTGTTCCATTCCTGCTCATCACCAGGGTTAGGGCTGCTTTTCATCACTGCTGATTTCATCCCTCTAGGCCTCACCAACAAAGGGGGGTGTGCTCTGACTTGTGCTCAGAGCCTTTACTGGCACGCCAGCTTCTCTCCCCCTCCCCCTTCTCATTGTCTCCAACCTGGAGAGCATTGCCCTGTCACAGGCTCTGTCACTTCTAGGCCCTCAGGTTCCCCTGGAAGCTGCCAGGTTGTTGTTTCTCCCACCTCTTCAGATCCACTCATGGCCTCCCACACTCACCCCCCTCCTTCTTCCACTGAGGTGGAAGCTGACTCTCATTTGCTTGGGATGGTTAATGGTGACCTGGTCCAGTCATCCCCACTGGCCATGCTTCTCCAGGCTTACCTTCTCTCTTCTCCTTTGTGCCTGACATGCCTCAGTTTGTGTGTCTACCAGTGCACATGTGGTGCTCAGAGAGCTCTACTCCTGTGTAGCCTGACCATCTTGGAGCAGAAGGCTGTGTCACCCTCATCTCTTCACTCTTCTTACCATTCCATGCTGACCAGGTTGAGCCAAGTCCTGTGTGCCAAAAATGCCAGGACCAGAGGCCACATTGTGGGTGAAATGCTAATAGCCACTGGGACTGCAAACTGCATCAGAAAGTAGGATGGAAGGAAGTTTAACAAAAATAAAAAAGTAAAGTTAGGCCCTAGAAACCACTTGACCTCAGCAGAACCCTTGAGTGGAGATAAAAGAGATCACTCTGCTGCAGACTTTTAAACCCAGAATCTTTCAGGGCTGCTTCGGGACACTGTTAAAAGCAGACATTATGCTGGGCTCGGTGGCTCAGCCTGTAATCCCATGCTTTGGGAGGCTGAGGTGAGTGGATTGCCTGAGCCTGTGGGTTCGAAACCCGCCTGGACAACTTAGCGAGACCTCATCTCTACAATAAGTAAAAAAATTAGCCGGGCGTGGTAGTGCGTACCTGTAGTTCCAGCTACTTGGAAGGCTGAGACGGAAGGATTGCTGGAGCCCAGCAGGTCAAGGCTGCTGTGACCGGGAGTGTGCCACTACCCTCCAGTCTGAGTGACAGAGTGAGACTCCAACTCAAAAAAAAAAAAAAAGCAGACATTACTAGGTTGCTGGTACAGGCTGATTCCAGAGGGAGCAAACAGCATTCTTCTTGACTCTTTTTTTTTTTTTTGAATCGAAGTCTCACTCTGTAACCCAGGCTGGAATGCAGCGGCACATGGCCACTGTAGCCTTGACCTACTAGGCTGAGGTAGAAGGATCACCTGAGTGTGCTGCTAATTTTTTGATTTATCATAGAGATGAGTTCGCACCAAGTTGCCCAGGCTGGTTTTGAACCCCTAGACTCAGGCAATCTTCTCACCTTGGCCTCCCAAGATGCTGGGATTATAGGCTTGAACCATGGTGCCTACAGCCTTTGCTGTTCCAACATCAGGAATAGGTACCCTAACTGCAAGGGGACAATAACTCTTTAGGGACTACAGACGGGAGAAAAGCAGCCAGCTTGGTGATCATTCAGAGTGGAGGTGATGCCCCTCCTCTCACAGCCTCTCCTTGTCCTCCTCTTGTGGCAGTGTCCAGCCCCTCACCCATGCAGCTCCAGAGACTTGTGGAAAGGAGAGTATAGTCTGTCATCCTGGGTATCGAAGCTGTCTTCTGATCCCAGAGTAAGGGGAGATCTGAGTGTCTAGAGGCAAAGAGCCAGCCAACATCCTAACTTCTTCTGTGCCCTGTGCTCCATGTCAACACATAAGCAGATGGAAGCTTCTGGGAGATGGACCAAGTGGTACTTGGTACTTGTGCCATCTGTCAACCCTGAGGTCACATGTGTCCCTGGTGTGGCCCCAAATATACTGAGGTGAGGTGAGAGTTATTTCCTTTACCCAGAGCAAGCAGAGCTGTGGAAGCTGAAAGACATTACTGTTTATCATTTTGCTTTTTCTCAAGCCTGGGATCCTTGCCAGCCAGTCAGACCTAGGCTAACAGACATTCTTATGTGGCTCCATGGGCCTGAGCATGTTGGGGAAGCAGGTGGGTTGGGCTGTGGATATTGGACACTTTCTTAGGAGGTGCTAGGTTGGACCTGGGCCCAAAGAGTAGCTGTGGGTGAGTGTGGAAAGATGCACCTTTCTGAGCCCCATGGGAGACCTCAAGCAGAGTTCCCAGGGGCTGCTATTCTGGAGGTCAGCCTAAGCCTCTTCCTCACTGTCAGTGGGGAATGAGAACCACCTCCCTGTGTTTGGCCTGCTTGACTTCCCTCTGCAGATTCCTCAGTGTACAAAGGATAGACTGGGGACCATTGGTACAGCCTATTTCTCAGATCAGAACAACTTGAGTCACATTAGATAGGGGGGACCCTCCTGGCCCAGCTGTTCTCAACTCTTCAAAGACTGGGGAGAGATGGGACCTGCCAGAGAGGTTGGGCCAACCCTCAGATAAATGAGTCCATCAGCATTCTGTACACAACCACATGTACGCAATAATTGGTGAGGCGAGAGTCTAGGGGAACAGGATGGGCAGATCAATCTAGCTCGCTTTGGCACTAACGGGCTAGCTGCTCCATGAGCAGCAGGAGTCGATGCCTGGTGTGAGCTTGTGCTACTCTGGAGATGATGCTTAAGTCCACAAGACAGATCTGGGGAGAAGCCCCTCCAGAATTCATCGATGACTGGCTTAGAGATGCGGGGTCTATGGTTCGACTGGATGTGGATGTGCAGTAGGGACTCCAACCTTTCCATATTCAGGTTTCTGACTGTAAGTCCAGCTTTACCACTATTTTACCCTCTAGAGGAGTTGCCCCTCTTTTGTCTTGGCTGGGCGAAGAGGCAGGAACAGAATCCATGTTCCAGTATTGTTTGGGCTAGCCTGAGCTGTCAGCTCTGCCCTGGGGTCGTTCCATTAGTAGGCCAGGCTGAGCTGCCGTATATTCCCTTGTGAGTTCTTTCCTTGGAAGTGATAGAAAGCCAGCAGGAGGCACAAGTATTCTGACCCACTTTGCTCAGTTCCATATGTGCTGTGTCCATCAGGGTCCCCATTAGGCCTGCTTCTTTCCATCTCTTAAGTGAGTGACAGAAGCTGCAGTGAGTGTGGTCTAGACTGGCAGATCCCTAACAGTGGTTCCTTGTGTTCAGGGGGCAGCCATGGACTTTCTTGAGTTGTGAGCCAAAAGCTAATGTGGCAGCTGTCTAGTTTGTTCACTCTATGTATCAGCTCAATATCAGAACCCTGAGCTACACAGGCCTGCAAGGAAACATGGACACATCTGCTTGTGTGGGAGGACTGTTGCTCCCTACACCCCCTCAATGCTCTTGGACAGCAGGGTTTCTATGGGCCTCCCTTGGCTGCATGTTTCTGAAGCCCTAATTTTCCTCTTCCTGAGGGCCAGCATCTCTCAGAAATCTCTGGGAGCTGGCCCACTGGTAAGGACGACTTTGTTAGGTGGCTGTTTGGAAATGTGGTCCCTTGTCATTTCATTTCAGCTCAGTAAAAGTTGAGATTCACCTTCCAAAGGGCAGGTGAGGACAACAGCTGCAAGTAGCCTCAACCCTTCCTCAGGACTGCAGATGCATGTTCTCCCTGTTTCACCCCTGTACAGCAGTGGAGAAGATGGTGGATGAAGAGTTAAAGGTCAAGAGAGCCAGACTGGGGACAGCAGTAGTCAGTAGATAATGTGTGTCTGCTAAATGGTTGTACAGCTGCTGCAGTGATGGGCTCTCAGAGATTTTCTTGAGCCCCCTAGAGGGCATGTTCAGGTGTTCCTCAAGCTGAAGGGTACTGTGGGATGGAACAGGCAGACCTCACCTGGCAGGAAAGAAAGTGATGGTGTTCCTGATCCCAACCAAGCCACCTGCAGCAGACTCAGGGAAAGTCCCAGCCACCCACCCTTTGGGGAACATCAAAGCCTATGCCGAAAGTGCTCCTCAGAGATGCAGGGCCTCCGAGTCGCCCTCCAGGCTGCCCCCCACCTGACTGAGCCCCATGACTCAGAAGTAGCTCCAGGAAAGGGCATCTATCAGGCGACATCCATGGTTTGTTTACTCATGAGCCTGTACCCGCTGAGTGCCTCCTGTATGTGCTTTACCAGGTACTGGGGCTCATCCAGCTTGGCCAGGTCTAATGGGAATAATAAACTTGAAATTGCAGCCTTAAAGTTACAGCTGGAGTAATTGCCATAAGCGCTGGGGACTAAGAAGGAGTCGAGCAAGTGTTCTTTGCCCTATGAACCTAAGGATTCAGCCAGGTGAAGAGCTGTGCAGCCTGAGACCCCAAAATAGACAGCCACTTGGTGTGTGGCTGAGATGAGGCAGCCCTGGGCACATGTAGCAGAGCAGGCTTTCTGGAGTTCCTTACTGGGGACAGATGGTACTAATATGAGACTGCCACACAGCATGGCCAGGAGCCCTTTGTGACTTAGAGAAGTCATGCAGCCTGGCCTCTGGGAGCCCCTGTCCTCCAGCAGACTGAGAAATCTAATTACCTTGAATTGTTTCCTTTCCTTCCCAAGCTGACTTCCTTTCCTCCTTTGGCAGATGGAGGGATTGGAATTTAATTCTGACTCAGGATGTGGTGGGAAAGTCTGAGTCATTCTCTTTAAATCCCCCCGAGTTACGGTGGTCCTGTGATAAGTTGTGAAGGTCTTAGCAGGGGCCACCTCCCTGAGTCAGGCTTTGGGTCCAGTGCACCAGAGAAATTTGCTCTCTCAGAAAGGAAACAAGTCCTGATTGTCCTTGTGAGACTCTATCACCCAGAGTGTAACCCTTGCTCAGCAGACTGGGCCAGTAATAAGTAGGGAGAGGAGGCCCAGAATACTACAAGGGAGAAGAGGACAGTGCCTCTCTCTGGGGGGAGTGCAGGGACACTGGGTAGGTCCACGTACTATGGTGGTGGCCTCATCAGATGGGGTGGACAGTGTTGAGTGCTCTTGTTCTAATGCTTGTCCTTGGTCTTTAGCCCTGGCCTAGTGTGTCCAATCTGGCCAAGGACTTCATTGATCGCCTGCTGACAGTGGACCCTGGAGCCCGTATGACTGCACTACAGGCCCTGAGGCACCCGTGGGTGGTAAGCATGGCAGCCTCTTCATCCATGAAGAACCTGCACCGCTCCATCTCCCAGAACCTTCTCAAACGCGCCTCTTCACGCTGTCAGAGCACCAAATCTGCCCAGTCCACACGTTCTAGCCGCTCCACACGCTCCAATAAGTCACGCCGTGTGCGGGAGCGGGAACTACGGGAGCTCAACCTGCGCTACCAGCAGCAGTACAATGGCTGAGCCACCTGGCTGAGGTACAGATGTGGTGTGGTCCCAGCCTGACCATACGTTGCTGTGCCACTTGGGCCCCATACCCTCTCTGGAGCTAGGCCTGTAGGGCCAGTGGTAGGTGAAGAATGTCTGGCCACAGCCCCTACTCTGTGCCTTCAGTAGCCCCCATCCTCACTATGGGCCTGGGCCAGGTGCAACAGAATGGAGGTAGCCCAGGGGGCTGTGACACCTCCCCCAAATTAGGAGCCTGACCTGGCACTGATACCCCTTTTGGTGGGCAGCTGCTCTGGCATGAGTTGGGGAAAAAAGCAGGACTTCACTGTCTTCCTTACCCTTTGACTCTTCCCTATTCCAAAGGAGCTTGCAGTGCTCAATTGAAAGTGTCCTATGGCCTCAGGACCCTTTGGAACAGTTACTTCTGGAACCCCCTCCCCATTTCCTCCAAAAACCTTCCTCCTTGGCTCCCTACATTGCATGGCCTCCTGACCCTCAAGATTATGTTCCAGTGGGAGGCCCAAGTAGGCACAAGGCCCGTGTCTTGGGGGACCCCGACTAGATCCAAACAGACCCCCACCTCCCAGCCAAGATTTGTCTTCCTTCACAGTGTCCCCTGGAATCCCTCCTGCCCTAGGACTTGCCAGGACCTCTGGTGGTAGGGCTGTGGCACGGATCTTAGTCCTTCTGAATTGTGTGGCCAAGTGGCGGCAGGCTTGCCCCAGGCTCCAGCCTCTCTCTGGAGGGTCCATGCCAACTAGCCCACCACCCTTAGTGCCTTTGCAGAACTCACCATTACCTCCCTTGCCCCTTTGGATGCCCATTCCATTCCCCAGGTGCCTCCTTCCCAACTGTGGGTAGTCAAAGGGAGCCCCACTGCTGCTACCTGGGGGTTGGGGACACCTGGGAGCCAAGGCTGAGAGCAGGAAATTCCTCTTAGGATTCCATTGTCAGCCCTGGTTCCATCCTTTGGTACCCACCGTGGCCCTTTCCCTTCAGTCTTCTCCACTCCCTCCTCTGCAGCTGCACGAAGGCGCCATCTGGTGTCTGGCTTGGGTATACGCAGTCTGAGAGTGATCGATGCATGCCCATTGTGTACACCCGTAGTCCTCTCGGAGAAAGTGGGAAGGAATTAGTTGCTGCATTGGAGGAGGGTCCTGTGCTGCTCAGCTCTCTCCTTCTGCTGAGCTTCTGCGCACCTCTCCCTGGAACTTAGCCATACTGTGTAACCTGCCTCTGAACCCTGGGTGCCTGGGCCACCGGCCTTCTCACAGCTGGCCTTGCTCCAACCACCCGCTGCCCGCTTCCTATCACAGCATTAACCATCCAGTCTGGGCCACGCTGAGTCTCAGGCTGGAGGGAGCCCCTGGGGAGGGGTGGGGTTGGGTGGCTGCTTTCCCAGAGGCCTGAGCCAGAACTGTCCCCTTGTCTGTTACGGTTTTTTTTCTCCACCACAAAGCATGCTGGAGCCCAAGCCCTTTCCTCCACAACTGCTTTCAGTGGGTAAGAAGGGGCCAGGGACCAGCTTTGGCATTAGCTAAACTGCAGGGTCCTTGCCAACAGGGAGGGTTTGTCCCCCACTCAGCTCCTCTCAGTGGGCCACCTTGGGCCAAGCTCTCCTCTTTCTATATGTGCCATTTCCAGTGAGAAAGCAAACCAAAGAGACCACTCTGTGCCAAGTCAACTGTGCCTTATACACCCACTCCTTCCGTCCCCATTGCCTCTTGGACAGGAGGCAGTGGAGAGCCGAGACCCATGGCCTCAGAATTCCCCCCATTTCCCCAAGTATCTCTGGGGCCTGAAGCCCTGGGAGTTTGTTTCCTCTTGCCCAGGGTGGGCTTGTCTTGAGAGTAGGACAGAGGGGATTTGGAGACTTGGACCTTCATGCCATGGACCATGGATGGAGAATGTGCAGTTATTTATTATGTGTACTCAGTTTGTAAATGTATCCTTTGTATTCATTAAACAGGCTGCCCTTCTCAGAGAGGGCTGCCCATTTGTTCTGACTGTCCTGACTCTTTGCTGTAGGACCAAAGTGTTGCCCTGGAAGAGGAGAGGTGGGGGGTTCCAGCCTGAGCATGGCTACTCTAGGAAGAACTTGACTCCTCAGTCCCTTCCATGCCAGAAGACGAAGTCCAAGTGGGAGTCAGACCCTCAAGGGCTTCTGCTTTCCCCTAGCCAGGAACACAGACAAGAATACATGAAAGGACAGAACCTGGAGTCTTTATTGGATTGAGATGGGGAGCAGGACCTGTGGTGGGCTCAGTTGTAGGCTATGACCTGGTTGATCCAGGTGTTGAACTTGCTGACCCGAGTGTACATGGCAGGTGCTCGCACATTGCAGTCGCTGGTGCCCCAGGAGACAATGCCAATAAGCACCCATGTGTTTCCCTTCTGGCAGACAAGAGGGCCTCCGGAATCACCCTGGAGGGGAAGAGGGAGAAGTCAGGGTGAGGGACTGGGGAGGTATGCCATAGGACAGTGCAGAGGACAAGGTGTGGGTGCTTACCTGGCATGAGGAGGCACCTGAGCCACCTGCGCAGATCATGGAGTCAGTGATTCGTGAGCCCCAATACTGCCGACATTGATTCACAGTGACCAGAGGCAGAGCCACCTGCTGCAGACGAGCTGGCGTCACATTGCCTGTGGGCCAGGAGGGAGTGGTCAGGCCAGGCCAGAATGCTTATCCCCACCCAACCCTCCCACCCAGATCTTTAGCCCGAGTTCCTACCCACACCACTGAGGCGGCCCCAGCCAGTGGTGACACACGTGAGGCCTGAAGGCAGCGCCTCGTTGGAGGATGCCAGGCAAACTGGTGAGATGCGTGTCGTGTACTGGGCTGGTGAGGCAAGCTTCAGTAGTGTCACATCATTGTTCATGGTGGTAGGGTTCCAGCTAGGGTGCGTGATGGCCTATGGGACCAGAAGGAGGCTATGTCAGGCTGGGGTGGGCATGGGTACCCAGGGCTATGGATGCTGAGGCAGGTAGACCAGAACATGCCCTGAATTCCTTGTTCCCAGAACAAGGAACCACCTGGCCTGCCCACTCTTCCTTCTGTGTCTGCAGCCCAGGCACTCACCCGCGAAATGGACAGAACCTGCACGGGCTCAGCACTGGATGATCGGTCATACTCGCCCAGGACGACAAAGTGGCGGCCAGGGCTGCAGAAAGAGTGGGGTTGGGCAGCCACAAGGAGAGCAGAGTAAGAGAAGGGCAGCCAAGGGAAAGAGGTGGGAAGAGGTGGACTGGGGTGGGGCAGGTGCAGTGCAAACACTCACCTGACATTGCAGTGGGCAGCAGTGACCACCCAGGACTGGCTGATGAGAGAACCACCACAGAAGTGGAAGCCGCTGCTATCCTGGGGTCAGGGGTCAGAGGAAGGAAGGGGTGGGCTCAGGCTATGCCTGTGCATGAAGCACCCGGGACCCTGCCCCACCCCGATGGTGCGTATACCTGTAGGGACACCTGCCAGGGCCAGGAGCCTGGCACTGCGTTTTCGCCGTTGACAATCCTCTGGTTGAAGCTCAGTGCCGGTTTGATGGCAGGAACACCGCAACCTAGCCATTAGGCTGGTAAGGACCTGCTACCATATCCTAGTCCACCTTTCCCAGCCTCCTTCTCCTGGGTGCCCCCAGGTTGTGTACCCCAGAGAGGTCCAAATCAAGAGGGCTTGGCACTACCCCTTCCCCTGAGCACCTTCTGGGCTTCAATTGTCCCCATCCAACTAGTCCCCAAGCCCTGTCCAATCTACCACATCTCTCTTCAACCTAGTCCCTGCTGTTCCCCAACCCTGCCCCTGTCCTCCGGCTCAGACCACTTTTCTCCTGACCCCAACAAGCACCCATGTCCTGCTCCCCATCTCAATCCAATAAAGACTCCAGGTTCTGTCCTTTCATGTATTCTTGTCTGTGCTCCTGGCTAGGGGAAAGCAGAAGCCCTTGAGGGTCTGACTCCCACTTGGACTTCATCTTCTTGCCCTTTCCCAGCCCTGCAGGCCCTTCTTGCTCCTTTGCCATGGTAAATCTTTTTCCTTTGTCCACTCTCTTCAACTGTTTCCCTTCTAGCCAGCCTGGCCCCTTCCCTGGGCCCTTTGGCTGGGAGCTAGGTTGCCTTCAGGGCTTTCAGGAATGGTCCTGGCCCACTCACCCCAGGAGGAGCCGAGGAGGAATAGGCTAAGGGTCAGGCCGAGCAGCAGCATTGTGGCAGGTTCATGAAGTCGAGAACTGGGCCTGGTTTTATGGGTCTTCTCGTCCTTGAGTCAAAGTTCTGGGCCTGAGGCCAGGCCAGCTGCATGGGCTCAGCTCCATCCCACGCTCCAGACACAAGAGACTCTTTAGGCCAAGGTCCCCTGACTCAGGCCTGGACTTATCAGACAAAGCCCAGGTGTGAAGCTCTCATCTCCTCCACCTCTCAAAGCCTGGCTTCTGATTGGGTTCATGAACCACCTCCCATTCCAAGTGTTGAGTCCTGGGTACTGAGGACATATGGTTAAATTAGGTCTATAGTGATAAACTGGTGGCTGGGATCAGAGTTTCTCAGGGATATCAAGGGCACTAGACTGTCAGAAGGCTGCTTAGCATCCAGGGTAGTCTGTCTGGTGGAGAGAATGGTCAGCTATGCTGTGGAGGGCTGGACCATGTGGCCAAACAGAGGTTCTGGCAGGTTGCAAGTCCTAACAGACATCATCTCAGCAATTCTTCATCAGTTTGGAACAGGAGTTGCAGGTTTGCTTAGAGAGATGGTGACTCTCCCACCAGTATGTGGTGGGGTTGGACACAAACCCTCATCTGTCTGATTCTGAAGCCCTCATTCTTTTTTTTTTTTTTGAGTTGGAGTCTCACTCTGTTGCCCAGACTGGAGTGCAGTGGTCGCTCCTGGCCACCGCAGCCTCGACCTGCTGGGCTCCGGCGATCCTTCCGCCTCAGCCTTCCAAGTAGCCAGAATTACAGGCATGCGCTACCACGCCCAGCTGATTTTTTTTTTTTTTTTTAGTTGGAGTCTCACTCGGTCGCCCAGACTGGAGTGCAGTGGCCGCTCCCGGCCACCGCAGCCTCGCCTGCTGGGCTCTGGCGATCCTTCCGCCTCAGCCTTCCCAGTAGCCGGAATTATAGGCATGCGCTACCATGCCCGGCTGATTTTTTGATTTATTGTAGAGATGAGGTCTCGCTGCCCAGGCGGGTCTCGAACCCGCGGGCTCAGGCAATCCACTTACCTCAACCTCCCAAAGGCACGGGATTACAGGCTGAGCCACTGAGCCCGGCTGAAGCCCCCATTCTTAATGATGAGCTGATGCTTGTAAAGGGCCTGGCACACAGGAGGGCAGTGTGAGCTCTTAGTGACTGGCAGACCCTGGACTGACAGCCTCCAGGCCTTGGAGTTCCATGGGCAAGGACCATTTGTTATTGAGTTCCAGGCAGAGCTTGAAGGGAGTGAAGATGCCCCAGTGTACAAAGTCGCAACAGGTAAGTTGGCTGGCTTCCTTCCAGAGGTGTGAAGGATTTGACTGATTCCAGAACATACCAGTCAAAGAGATGAGATGAGTTAGTGGATGAACAGAGGGATGGACGAATAGATAGATGATAAAGCAAATAGAACGAAATCCTAATTGCCAAGTCTGTGGTGGGTGTATGGGTATTCAGTGTAGAACTCTTTCCACTTTTCTGTCTTATTTTTCATAATAGAATATTGGAGGTGGGGGAAGCACAATCAGGGGCCCAGGATCCCTGCAGTGATGTCGAGTCCCAACTAAATCCTCCCTAGAGGTTGGGCAGACTCTAACAGTTCCAAAACTCTCGTGGCACTCAGCAATTCTGAGGGCAGGATGCTCCCGCTAGCACCCAGAAACTGGGCCTGACACCCAGTGGGTGCTCAGTTGGATAAATGTGTATCTCTCCCACCATGAGTCCAGTGATCCCTATCAGCCTAGAAAAGTTGAAGTCAGTCTCCCTATTCATTGCTCAGAGCATGCAGACAGAAACCCAGCTTCATGTAAGCAGCCCAGGTGTGTTACTGAAGCATGTAACAGGTAAAGGCGTTACAGGAGTGAAGAGCGCTTGGTGAGAACATGCCCTTGGAGTCAGGGAGCAGCTCCTCTGTCAGCACATTACCGCTCAATGGGGTGTACGGGGGGCCTGACTGAAGGGTGCGGGTTTTGTCCTGGGCCACTGAGGAGCCAGGGAAAGGCTCTAGGAAGGGGCAGTACATGTGGTCTTTTGGGTTTTGCAACAGTCCCCAGTGGACTAGAGGGCAAGAGCAAGTCAAGGAAGTGGTAAGGGAAGCATCCATTGTGTAGAGAAGGAAGTTTAGAGGGAAGACAAGATGGGAGCATTTTCCCTTGAGCATACAGTGCTGGCCAGGGATGAGGTTCTGGAGGGGTAGATGCATGAGTTGATGGGCTTAGGCCAGGCAGTGGAGCTATGGGAGGCAATGGCCCCTGCAGAGATAACTGAGCCACAGAGCCCTGCTGGCTGCCTGCCCCGCTCCACCTAAGAAAGAACGACACAGCCACTGTGTAGGTGTTTGTATTTTCTGGGTTTAATCTCCCTTGTTCCAAGCTCTAACCCTAAGCCTACTTCATTCCACCTCCATAGCCTGCACGGTTTCTGCCAGGAGCTCCAGGTTTAATGGTTTCACTGCCTGAGTCAGGACAGCTGTGGTTCCAGGCACAAAGCTGTAGCAGCCAGGCCTGGGAGGGAGGTGGCACAGCTTCTTACCATGGGTACATCATGTGACCTGTTCCCTTCTTGCAGCCCTCAACCTCCCCTGCTACCATCCCACCTGTCCCTGGGATACCCCAGCTCCCACCTCTCCACGGGTTCTGTAGGTGAGCTCAGGGTCCGCAGCAGCTTGGCGCCAGTTCTGGTGATCACACATGCATCCACATTGCCCCCGGAGCCCAGGTCACCCAGGATCCCTGCAGTGATGGCTTCCACCAGCAGCCCCTGTGCGGCTTCCAGCTGTGGTGATGTATGTGTGAGGCCTAATGGGTCCTTTGGTGTTACCTCAGGCTACAGCCTGGTGACTTTGTTCATCTTGAAGCCTAGGTTATTTACCACTTGCTCACACCCAACCTCCTCTCCCCCTCCACCACAAACTCCCCTCCCCTGGTCTCTGCCTCCCTCTCTCCCAAGACCCAGCATTTCCTCCACCCACTACCCTTCTCTTTACAAACTTCTCAGAGTTGCCTACACTCCTGGCCCCTCTTCACTTGGTCTGTTCACCCACCCATTCTGGTCTTGGCCCCCAATCTCTCACTGTGTTTCTCTCTCTGAGCTTTACCCACCTCTGAAGCAACATATCTATTTCCATCCCACCCCAAACAAAATCCAGACTCCAGACTTAGATATAGGACTCCACTAGGGTTTCCTTCCTCCCTCAGCTCCGAATGATCCTCTGTCAGCTTCCACTTCTCCTGGCCGTCTACGTTTTGGTACTGGACGATGGTCTGTCAGGACCGCACTTCTCCATCCTTACTCCACTCATCCCGCAGTTGTCACCTCCCCCTAGAAGACTGACTTCCCGACCTCCATAATGGGCCAGGGTCCCTTTGCTCTCCCCCAGCTCCCGGTGAACCTCCCACCAGTGACCACGTAGTGGGGGGCAGAGGTCGCTCACCGTCATGTTCGGCTGGAACCGATCCTCCAGCACTGCCAGGGCCGCGTCCTGGCCGGAGCCTGCGGGCAGAAGGAGCATCTGAGGTCAGCTGCTTCTACTGTGGGGAACAAACGCGAGGCCAGGGTCGCAGGGGCGGGGTTCGAGGAGAAGAGACGGAAGTACTCACCCAGGGCCATGAAAGGCAGACGGCTGAAGGAGCCACGGGGATGCAAACCGTAGAGCTGCGGTCCCGTCAGGTCTACGCCGCCCACGATCAGCGACGCAGCCACATGGCCCTGATACCTGTTCGCGGGTAGGCGTGGTCGGCCGCAAACGGGACCCAGGGCCCGCCCCAATGGCCCCGCCCCTAGACCAAGCCCCGCCCCTTCCTGTGGCCTGGCGCTCCAAGACAGATACCGCTTCTTCCTGTTGCAGATTTTCTCTTAGGCCGGCCTCTTCCGGTCTCCCGGCACTTCGTCGCTTCTCCCTTTCTCCTGCCCCGCCACCTGTAAGCTCCGTCCTCCCCGCAACTGCCCCTCCCAGTGTCATCTTAGCCCCTCACCGCACCGGAAGAGCGTCTGGCGCAGGACGCGGGTGACGGTGGCCACCCGGGGCTCGCGGCCAGTGGACAGCGCGTGTAGCTCCATGTTGGACGCCACCATCCGTGTGGTCATCTCGGCGTCCGCAGCTACCCCAGCCCCACAGCAGCTGAGGGCAGAGGGAGGATCGGTGTAGGCAGGTCTGGGATGTGCGGGGACCGGGGTGGGAACGAGGGGGCGGTTCTTTCTTGCGTGCACGATTGGGGCTGGGGATTTTTACTAGATTTTGGGGGCGATGAAGTGGATCTTCTCGCAGCTCTTGTCCGCCACGACCGAATCGTTAGTGGCCCGCGTATCCGCGCCCAAAATGACCCCGTCCTGGAGGTGGAGAGGGCGCTGCTTCAGTGCCCGCCCGGGATCTCCAGCCGCCCTCCAGCTTCCCAGGCACTCCCTCCTGCTCACTCGGAACACAAGGCCCGCGATGGTCGTCCCGGTCTTGCGTGCATGAGGGACCTTGAGCCCCTGGAGGACGTGCTCCAAGGATGCGTTTCTGGAAACAAAGTGGGGTGGCCCGGGTTTCAGTTTTGCTTCCGAGACCTCTGTCGCATCCTTCAGCCTCGTTCCGGTCTCTCATCTCCTGGGGTAAGCCTGGAATCCAAGTCGCCCAACACACCTCCCCCTCCCCCAGCCTACAAAAAAGTCCGACGCCCAAGCAGAGGTAGCTCGGACTAGCCCTCCCCACTTCACCTCTGGCAGTTCTCGAAGGAGAAGCCCCCTCGGAGCTCCAGCGCTGGCTTCAGCATCTTGGGGCAGGCAGGGCGGTTTAGGGTTTGGGGTGGATGGGTCGTTCAGACGAGTGGGGTCAGCTGGAAGAGAAAAAGTTCTCTGCCTAGACCTCTGAAGAGTTCCACGTCTGTCCTTCCAACTTTCGCTTTCGCCTTCACCTTCCTCATAGGCTGCTAGTTTTCTTCATCTTTCACTTTCACCTTCACCTATGGTCCTGAGCAGCTTGGAAAAGGACCTAGTAAGTCCTTCATGCTGCTCTCTAGGTCCTCTGAACAGAGGGACTAATCCCTCCCTTCTGGTCATCATTCAGCTTCTACTCCCTCTTCCAGTCAGAGCCCCAGCTCTCTTGCCCCAAGCCCAACACTAGTCTCCAGTCCCAGTGCCCTAAAACACTGGCCATGCATGGCTGACTTTTGTCCTTTGTCACCCTTCTCTCAACTTTTGCCTCTTTGGTTGCCTTTGCTTCCTCCTGCAAACCTCAAACAGTGGCTGGAGTGAGAGCAGTGCCTCATGCTTTACTCTGGGAGGCCAAAGCAGGAGGATTGCTTGAGCCCAGGAGTTCACTGGGCATCATATCAAAACTTTGTCCCTACAAAAAATTTTTTAAAATATGCCAGGTGTAGTGGTATGCTCCTGTAGTTTCAGCTGAGAGTCTGAAGCAGAAGCATCACCTGAGCCCAAGAGGTCAAGGCTGCCATAGCTGTGAGCATGCATGCCACTGCACTCTAGCCTGGGTGACAGACCAAGACCCTGACTCAAAAACAACAAAAAAGCCCACTGAGGCTCACTCCTCAGCCACACTGATACTGGCTGTTCCATCTTCTCTGTCTCAGATGCAATCTTCCCTCTGTCAAGAGGGGCACTGTCCATCTAGTGGCCTGGAGGCACGCTGAGCTCTACCTATGGCCAAGTCATGTTATCTCACCTTCCCAGCGACCTCTTATCTGTACAACTTTCTCCTGATAACTGCTAGACTTTTTTTTTTTTTTTTGAGTCAGAGTCTCCCTCTATTGCTTAGGCTGGAGTGCAGTGACACACTCACAGCTGCCGCAGCCTCTACCTGCTGGGCTCAGGCGATCCCTCCACCTCAGCCTTCCAAGTAGCTGGAACTACAGGTGCGCTTTACCACAGCTGGCTTATTTTTTGATTTATTGTAGAGACAAGGTCTCACCAAGTTGCCCAGGCTGATCTCGAACCCCTGAGCTCAGGCAATCCTCGCCTCACCTTCCAAAGTAGTGGGATTACAGGCTTGAGCTACTGCGTGTGGCAAACTGCTAGGTCTTAATAAGCATCCTCTCCCACCTGGAAATTGCACTGCCTACCCCACACTTCCTATCCCCTATCCGCAAACTTATATTCCGCTCTGCAGAAAGGGAGTCTTTCTAGGAAATCTCAAACCCAAGTCTTCCTAGTGGTCCATTACCTTTCTCATCACTCAGACCTCCGTGTAGGCCAACATCCTCTGGGAAGCCTTCCTTACCTGCAAGAATCAGCCTTTTTCTGCTTCCTAGACTTTTCTCAGAGCACTCAGATTCATTAATAATTAAACCTTCATTAGTTGAATGATATGGTTGTCACTCCCAGACCCTAAACTCTTGTGGCTCTGTCACTCACCCAGCACTGTCTTACCTGCCCTTTTGGGAGCTGTGAGGGACAGCTGATCTTCCCCTCTCTGTGCCCCCATCACATGGCTGTGGGTGCAGCTGGCTCCAGATCCCATGCCAGCACAGAGGCAGGCACCGGGCCGGCTACTGAACCAGCTCAGCCAGGAGAGTGGGAGCCCATCTTGTCTCATGCTTCACACAGCACTGAGCCTGTGGCTGATGATGAGTGAAACTTGATGTGGGGACTCTAGTGCTTCCCCTTCAACCCTCAACACACACATCAGGGCTTACAGCAGCAAAGAAAATCTTTATTCTGGGGACAAGGGTTCTGGGCTGGCAGTTGGGGATACAGGAGTATTACGGCGGTAGGCACCCAGCAGGATGGTATTGATGTGTTCCAGTGTCTGGTTGCTGAAGACCATGTTGAGGTGCTGTGTCCCGTGCAGGGGCAACAGATGCACAGGCTGTGGCTGGCGCTCCCGCCAGAGGCCACAGAGCTCAGTGCTGCGTGTAGCCACCGTGTCATCACCATCCTCATAGAGCACACCTACAGGGTCTGTGTAAGGGAAGCCATGGTCATAGATGTAGGTGCTGGGTGTGGGCTGGCCCACACCATATAGACAGTATACTTCCACACCAGGTGCTGGGAGTCCTGACAATAGGTCACGCGTCTGTAGCCACATGTACCAGCCTTCCTCAAAGCGCAGGTCTACAAAGAAGCGCTGAAAGTCACGGCCTGTGTAGTTGAAATTGGGTGTGGAAATGAACACATGATCCTCAGGCCAAGCCATCTGAGAGGGAAACATCCAGGGGGAAGTCGTGGTTATCCGCTGCTCCTCTCTCAGCTTGATGCTGGACATGATTGGGATGCCCTGGTTGTCACCTGTGAATATGGAGTGAGGTGAGACAGGAAGCCAGGCCTGGGGCGTCCACAACTTGCCCCCAGTGTAACTTTAGCTGGTTGCTCAATCTTGTCCATGCCCAATCCAGACTGCAAGCCATAGACTTGAGCGGGCCTGGCATTCAGTAGGTGTTCACTACGGGCTTACTAAATGAGAACCCTCATGGCACCTCTGTAGGGTGGGCTGTAGGAGGGTAGGGAGGGGCTTCCTGAGGATGTGAATGGTTGGGGGTGACGCTGGCTGTTCTCCCTTAGGCATGCATCTGTCAGCTCCTGCGTGTGGCCTGTGCTGTACGGGGGACACAGAGACCATGTGTTCTGGAGGGATGAAATGAGATGTCATCTGTGTCTTGACACTTACTGGTGTAGTCTGATGCATGTTTCCCTCACCGGATTGAGAGTTACCTAGGGGAAGGCTGAATCTGGCTGTGTCCAGCATAGAGTGGGTGCTGAATAGATGATAGCTGTGTCAGTGTGGGGTCCCTGGTGCCACTCCTCAGGGAAGGGCAGGAGGGGCTCCTAGTGTCTGACCCTAGCTTTGGCTGATCCCTGGGCAAAGGAGCGCTTGGGAGCAGAAAGTTGGATAGGCAGGATCTGGGGCCACAAGAAAGAAACCAGATTGTGGGTTCCGCTTCCTGTGTTTACTTCCCCTTTGACATCACTAACACAGACTCTGGCAGGAGCCACCCTAACAGCCCAGGCCGGGGTCACGCTCTGGGAGGGCCAATGACTGGGCATTCAGACAACACCCTCAGAGGCCATTGTGAGCAGAAGCTGGAGTGACAGTAGGTAGGTTCTCGGTCAGCTTCATCCCACCACCCTCCCCCCACAGGACATGAGTGGTCAGGCCCTCTCACCTGAGGCCAAGACCAGCATGGGCTTGATAGAGCCACCCCAGGGAGCCCCAAGAGAGATGAAGCCATCAATGAAGCGGTCCTTCCAAGACTGGGGCTGGCGCAGCAAGAAATAGAGCAAGTGCAGGCAGCCGAGGCTGTGCCCGATGAGGAAGACGGGCTTCCCGTAAGCAGCATGCATCTCCTCCACCAGCCCAGCAAGCTTCCGGTAGTACTCCTCCTGCTGGCCTGCCGCGGGAAATGGGGTCATGACAGCTGGGATCCAGGGCCACCTGCCCTGCCACAAGCCCGTCGTCTGCAGATACTCACTGGGCTCCAGCCTCCAGTCATAGGGGGCGGCCCGCACTGTCTCATCACGCGCATACCCATTGTTGACCAGATTCTGCACCAGCGTGTGCATGTAGCCTATGAGGGGAGGCAGCAGCATTCGGGGTCTGGCCGGGACTGCTGGGGGTCACCACCACAGCCTGGAGCCTCTGCCCGCTTCTCCAGTATACACACCTGCCAGCTTGTTGCTGTCAAGGTACTCAACAGAGTAGGTCTTGCCAAAGCCAGGGACGCGGATCTGTACACCAGGAGCATTGGACACGTGTCCAGAGGTTCTGTTGTAGACAACCCTGGGGGCAGTGGGACATTCAGCAGCCAGTGGCCAAGATGCAGTATGTGGGACTTGAGGCAAGCACGTGGCACATACCTGGTGTTATCAATCCAGCAGTCCACCCCGAGGGGTAGAAACATGTTGAGATCCAGCCAGATGGTGAAGAAGTCCTCGGTCTTGCGGTAGCACATCCAGTTCACCACGTGCGGTTTGTCCAGCTTGGCTTCAGCTGATTCCCCAGGCAGCCAGGCACTGCGAGCAGCGGTCCTCACTCCGGACTCCTTGGAGTCCCCCCATGACCCCTCCCCCAGTCTTACCCCCAGATACTGCAAGGACCATCCCCACCCCTCCATCTCCCACACTCTCAACCCACAGGTACAAAGAACACTTATCTTCTCGTTCTGGTCACCCCCTCCCACTGTCCCCTCAGAGAGCCCCAAACCCAGGCCTCTCTCAGAAGGGAAGGTGCAGGGGCCAAGGCCACTGACCCCTGCCTCCACAAAGCAAATACCCAGCGTGGAGCTACATTATTGCCAAAGTCCACGATGAGAACAGATGGGTATGGGGAAATGGGGGCTGGGCCTAGGAGCAGGGAGCAGGCATTGATGGGCCTCTTCTGCTCTCCTGCCCTGGGCTGGTCATCTTATCCTTGGTGGGTGGGAGCCAAGAAAGAAGTGGTGGGCTTGGCCCAGGATCTGGTTTGGCTGAGGCTGATCACAGCTTGTAACGCCCTGGCCAAGATCTCAGGCGCACCCCCGAGGTAGACAACTCAGAGACACCAAGTGCAGTGGGAGGAGGTCATTTCTCAACAGGATAAGGCTTTGGCCCCTCCCCACACCGAGGCAGGTATCAGGGCTTATGCAGGGGCAGAAGGGCCTTAGCTGGGTCTGTGACCAGGGGCTGGGGCCCAGGCTCCCCAAGGTCTAGCCTGGTGCATCGGGGCCTGGTGGGGGCTTACCGAGGATGACGGGCCGTGTGTGGTTACTGAGCTCAGCCTTGGGCGTGGTGTGCGGGGGGAAGAGCACATTGAGGAGCCAGAAGGGGGCAGCAGGGGGGAGCAGCAGCCCCAGCAGCAGCAGCACCCACTGCCATGGGGAGCCGGGCGGCCCCATTCCAGCCCTAGTGCCTACTGCCAGATGAAGCAGTACTGGGCTGGCCTTATCTGGTGTGGAGATGGGAGGGGCCCATGGCCAGTGGGAGGGACAGTCTGGCCAATGGGGGTGGCCAGAGACTGCCGGAAAGGGGAAAGGGGCACAGCCTCAGGGAGCCAGCTCTGGGCCTGGGTTAAGTTCCGCCTTCTTCCCTTGGCGCCAGGGGAAACAGAGCCAGGGCAGCAGGAGGCCCAGAAGTACACAATGTTTTATTGAAAAAGTCAGGCCTCACTTGGCCGGCTCCATTCGGCTTGGCTTGGTGGGGATTCCGGTCCACAGTAGCCTGAGCCAGGTCTTTCTGCAGGCAGGCTGGGCCAGGCCCTCCCTTGCTCCCCTTCCCTCCTCTCTGATGGTGACATCCAGACAATAAATATGCAATAAATAGCGTTCCTGGGCTGGGCTGGGCCTGCTGCCTTCAAATTCCATGTCGGCGCCCATCAGTCTTCTTCAGCCAGGGCCGGCCTACAGGGGTGCTGGATGGGAAAGTCCCCAAACTTCCCAGGGTCCCACAGGACCTCAGATCCGTTTCCAGTGCCAGGCTCAGGCCCAGTTTCCAAGGAAACCTAGCAAAGCTGGGTCCAGGGCAGGGACAGGCAAGCAGGGCTGGCAGGTAGGTGCTGGGAGGGGGCTGTTACCCTGGACACCTCCACTCTAGGCCACAAGACTTCACTGGGCTCAGGAGTAGATGGTGATGACTTCACGGCCACCACCACGCACCAACAGCACCCGCTCCAAGCCCTCGGTCAGCACCTCGAGGAACTCCATGTCTGCAGGGTATGAGGTCAAGGAGGCAGCACTGGGGACCAAGGGGTAACCAGGATAGTTTGCCTATCAATCAGAGCTGGGCAACCTTGACTGCTCCCACCCAGGGGCACCCAGGGAGAGGAGCTCCTGGTTTGGCCTCACACTATCCACCTCCCCACTGCCTGTCTCTCCACAAAGGGATACAGTTCTCATCACCCTCACTGTTCTTGGGAGGGCCAGGCATGTTCAGTAGGACCAGGCGGGCATCGTGGGAGCGTGTGACAATGACTTCATTGAGCTTCACAGCAGTGTGCATGCGCCGCACATTGGATTGGTCCCTGCAGGTAATGTAGCCGATCACAGGTCACAGTGAATCATGCTGCAAGGAAGCCCCACGTCCCTGGCCCACCCACACAGCTTCTGTCCCCATCCAGCTCTACCCTCAGACCCTGATGTGGCTGGGTCCATTTTAGCTGCACTCACGGCTTAATATGCACCAGCTCCCGGAAGTTGTCAGGGGCATGGCTGGGGTCCCAGGGCTCAGTCATGTACTTGTCACGAGTCCATGTCATTTGGATCTTGTCTGCCCCTGCTGCAGACTCGTCCTCCTCATCAGAGTACAGGCTCTCTAGCCGCAGGGCTGAGTGCCGGTCCTTGACCAGTTGGGCCTGGAGACAATCAGAGGAGGTAGTCTCAGTGCCATGGAAAAAGGGGGGGGAGCCTAGTTAGCTGAACATGACCACCCTGCTTCAGAGAAACGGACACTGGCTTGGGAGGAGCTATGGGGAATTATTCTGACACCCCCCTTTGGAGATGGCGGCTCCAAAAGCCTGACCCTGCCACCCGCCCCGGGCCTGAACCAAAAAGGCCACTGACTTCTCGTTCCCGCTCAGTCTTGGTCAGCCTCATCTGCCGCAGCATCTGGGACCGCTGCTCCATCATCAGCGTCCGCTCATAGGTGTATGCAGAGATGTCACTGTTGTGCTGCGGAAAAGGCAGGCTGTGAGGACTGGCTGCATGGGCCACAGTATCCGGAGGGTCAGGGCAGGGGGCTCACCATCTCTACCACCTCCACCTCGGCCTCAAGGCGTAGATGGTACAGGAAGATGGCTAGATCCTTCTTCATCTGGATGCTGTTGTCGTCCATCTGGGCCACTGTGAAGATGCGCATCCGGCACTTCCTCCAAACCTGGGGCAATGGAGCAGGTGAGTAGTTCAGTCATACTCACCCCCTCCAAGGGCCCAGCCTCTCTCACAAGTGCCCACCCGCCTGGCCCACCTTGTGCTGGCGCAGCAGGAAGGGCAAAAGCATGAGCATGCCGCCATCGTGCACAATCCACCACACATCGATGTGGCCCTCCAGGTAGCGCTCATGGTTGCTGGGATAGAAGGCGATGTTCTTGGGCACGAGCAGAGCCAGGTGGGCAGCTGTAGTGCAGCGCACAGTGTCTGGGGAAGAGGGGTACTGCTGCGGCCCTCCAGCTTCTACCACCTCATTGGATCCTCGGGCCCTGGTCCACTTAGCCCACCCCAGGCACTGGCACTTCACATACCAATGAAGGTCTTCCAGGCACGTGGGTCCTCGCTCTGTCGCCAGCCGTAGGGCCAGCCCAGCACCACGGAGTTATGCCTCATGCCGCCCAGGCCACAAGACTGGATGAGGTGTGCCAGCCCCTCACGCACCTTGCTGGCTACCACCACCTGGCAGAAGCCTTTCACCTTCTCAATCTCCATCATGTTCTTGATTGTCTGTGGGGAACACACCAGGGTTGGAAGGCAAGGCTATCAGCTTTCCTTCTTTGGGTTCCCTTCCAAGGCCCCTAGGGAACAAAACAACTTGGGAGTGAGGGAGGGCAAACTGTCCACCCAGAGGCCATATTTTAAAGATGGGACAGCTAGATCCCCCCTTGTTCCAGCTCTCAGATGGCAGCAGTGCTGTCCACCCAGCTGGCCAGGTTGGCCATGATTGGTGCCCTCCCCTATGTGGCAGCTGCTGCCCATTTGCCTCCAGTGCAGCTCAGCTCCCCACCCCCTACAGCAGGCACCTGCTCAGCAGCCTGGGCCTCGCCATAGCTCTCCAAGAAGCTGCCCTGAATGACAGAACCAACGATTGTCAGGCCCTTGCCGGCCTTGAGCTGGGAGGCAAAGGTGAGGAGCCGTGGATACTTCACGTGAAGGTCCTCGTCTAGCTTCAGCAGCACCAGGAGCTGAGGTCTGCGGTGGCCAGATAGGGAGGCAGCCTGAGCCCAGGGCCAGATGGTTCTAGGGAGCCCCTCCTCTTCTGCCCTTCATGGGTCATGAGCCCCCAGAGGTTTGAGTGGCGTGAACCCAAAAGCTCAACAAGCAGGAGGGAGCCCCAGGATGGGGAGCTAGCGCCTCTGGACCCTCCCCACTCCCCAGCACCCACTAAGAACCTTGAGGTGGGCCCTGCCAGTAACTAGATGTGCACTCACCTCCAGTTTTTGGTGTGAGGAGGTCCCTCCTCTAGCCGTAACAGTGCATAGCGGGCAGCACTCAGGGACAGGCCTCGGATCCCGTCACCCCACTCCTTCTCAGCCCTGCAGATGCCGTCACAGCTGGTGAGCCCTTAGTCCCACTCACGGACTTCTATGTGACTTAGGATAGAGGGGTCCTATCACCTAGGACCACCCTGGGGGCCCTGAGTCACAGCCCTCCAGTCCTGGTACCCGTAGTGGCTAGCAAAGAATGGCCCAGCTCCCTGCCCAAGCCAACATTCAGACCCCACTTGCTCAGCCAGTCACCCTTAGTGCTGTATGGGTTGTCAGAGGCAGGTGGCAGCGCTTCACTCACCCTTGGTACTCAATGTACTTGTAGATCATGCCTGCAATGAGCATGGCGACCAGGGCATAGTACCACGAGGAGACAAACATAAGGCCAGGCAGAGGCTCATGCCCAGGAAGGACAGCGCCCTGAGCCAGAGTGGAGGAAAGGGCAGAATCAGGGCAAGAGCAGTAAGGCCCAGGCCACAGCCTAGCTCGTGCCCCAGCGGCCCTGTCAGGGCCCAGGTCATATGCTGGGTAAGAGAAACAGGTCAAGTCCCCAGCCCCACAATCTCCCTCCCAGAGTGTTTCACCAAGAGCAACTGCTGCCCAGGAAACCCCAACCTCATCCAGAATAGGGCTCCTGGCTTCCCTGACATCTGCATCAGAGGCCAAGGCTTACCAGTGATAGTACTTGAACCGGGGCCGCCAGTTAGGGGTCCTCAGGAGTGTCTGCACAGCGCAGGCCAGGTTCACAAACAGGTAGCACATCAGAAAGAACCTGTGGCACAGGAGGTGGTTGGCACAGAACAGCCTCCTCAGCAGTCAGGGCCCTGATGTCAGGCTGGACACGCCATGACCCCTCCCTGCATGGGTTCAGCCTGGTCTTCTCAGCCTCACAACACCCACTTCCATGGCCTGAGGCAGATGGGACTTCTTCAGAGAAGCTGTCCTCAGAGCCAGGTTGCAGAGGATGGATATGTCTTTGCTGGCAGGGGAGGAGAGAAAGGGCTGCTGGCTAGGGAATGGTGTGTGTAGAACTGGAAAAGGAGCCGGGCTCGGTGGCTCAGCCTGTAATCCCGCGCCTTGGGAGGCTGAGGTGAGTGGATTGCCTGAGCCTGCGGTTCGAGGCCCGCCTGGGCAGCGAGACCTCATCTCTACAATAAATCAAAAAATCAGCCGGGCGTGGTAGCGCATGCCTGTAATTCCGGCTACTCGGAAGGCTGAGGCGGAAGGATCGCCGGAGCCCAGCAGGTCGAGGCTGCAGTGGCCGGGAGCGGCCACTGCACTCCAGTCTGGGCGACAGAGTGAGACTCCAACTCAAAAAAAAAAAAGAACTGGAGAAGGACGGTGGGAAAATCGGTGGGGAGTGCTCAGTGTCTGGAGCTCAACAACTGCCATGCCTCTGGCTTAGGTGACCAGTTGGATAAGGGGCTGTCATGTATGTGGGGAGGAGGAGCAGACCGGGAGAAGATGACCAGGACCATCTGAATGCACAGAAACATTTGAGAGACACCACACTGAGTGTGGGAGTCTGAGACGTGGGCAAGACTGGTTGTGTGAGCCTTTCCGAAAGGCAGCCGAGGAGCAGAGAGTGGAGGGAGGGGGCGCCAACCTCCACCCTCAGCTGGCAGAGGGGAAGGGCAGACAGGCAGGCAGGGAGACCCATGGAAGAGGTTGTGCCAGGAGCAGGGGCTTCCACAACGGGGGAGGGGTAAGTCCCCTCAGGGGCTGCCAGCAAGAGCCACACGATAAAGACTGAGACATATCCACTGGCTTTGGCAAGTGGGGTCAGTGGTAAGAACAGTTTTAGGTGTGCACTTATGTGAGGGGCAGGGGTGTGTTCAGAGGGACGAGGACACCGGCTTCAGCAGGACTGATTGTGGCTGGGATGGTGGCTGCTCGGGGGGAGGGAGGCTGTCAGGTCTGTAGGCCGAAGGAGGCAGTGAAGGGGAGGCTGCACAAGCAAGGAGCATCCGCTACGGAGCAGGGCGTGCGAGGACCCCAGCATGGGCAGAGGTGAACGCAGCAACCAAACAAGCTGTTTCAGGGACCCCAAGAATCACCCACCACATGCCGATCACCTGCAAGGCACTGGCACACTGATTTGCCTAGCTGATTCCAGAAAATTTTTTTTTGAGACAGAGTCTCTTTCTGTTGCCCAAGCTGGAGTGTAGTGGCATGATCACGGCTCACTGCAGCCTCGAACTCCTGGGCTCAAAGGATCCTTCTGCCTCAGCCTCCCAAAGTGCTGGAACTACAGGCATAAGCCACAACGCCCAGCCTTTATCCCAGAACTTGGCTTCAAGGCATGAGAGACTGGCCAAGGGTAGAAGTCTGCCAGCTGCCTGCTCTGAGGCAGGCAAGAAAGATATGGGACCTGTTGGTCTCTCTACAGCTTCTATATGTGCTAGGCTTGCTTCTGAATGCAGGGGTGGGCTGAGCCCTGCCAGACAACATCTCCTCATACAGCTTGCCTCCCAGATGGGCCCTCAACAAGAGACAGAGTCTCAGGGAGGGACTGGGGTGCAGGGAGCCTTTCCCAAGACCATCCCCTGCCCTGCCCCAGACCCCAGCTCACATGGATAGAATGGGGGCCACCATGTCCAGGGAGGCGATGAGGATGCCCAGCTCAGCAATGAGTGCAGTTAGGAGGAGTGCCCATGTGGGTTCACCATTTGCCTTCCCGTGGCCAAACACCTGTGCACCAGAGAAGAGGCTTGTTCTAGCACCCCCATGCCACAACTCAGGCCCCAAGCTACAGCCTGGCTTCCATCACCCCCAGTGCCTTCCTCTGGGGCTCAGGCCACCCCCCTGCCTATCCCTATGGATGTCACACATTTCCCTGACTCCATCTCGCTAGGCCTCTCTGCTTTGGATGAGCTATAAAAATGCCATAAGGATTCTGAGTCCAAGCAGCTCTGCCGACAGCAAGGCAGGGTCAGGGCAGGTCTCAGTAGCTCCTTATGGATGGCTGCATGGTCCTGGGACCACTGTGGGCAGGACATGTTGCATCCATATTCCAAACTCTCTCTCTCCCCAGTCAGTGTGAGGGGCCCAGGAGCAGCCAGGCACAGGGCAGGGAGGCAGTGCAGAAGGGCTCACCCGGAGAAAGGGGATGATGTTGTCCTTGGCAATGGCCTGCAATAGGCGTGGTGCCCCAGTGAGGCTCTGGAGGCCAGCACCACAAGTTGAGAAGAAGGAGCCGATGACAATGACCCAGGGTGAAGGCCAGGCCAAGGTGCCCACCACTAGGTTCCTGCTGACACCATCACCGTATCTGCAGGGGCCGCCCAGAGTGAGAGATGTCAGGGGTTATAAAGGATGGCTATGGTGGACAGAGCTCTGGCCCCTCAGTGGAGAATGCCAGTTCTACCACCCCCTATCCTTCCCCTCTCAGCCTAGCCCTGACCCTGACATCACCATCCTCTCAGAAGCAAAAGTCCTGGAGGGGCCTGACCCATCCGCTGGCACACACCACCAGTGGCAGCCAGCAACCTGAGGATACATGTGTGACCACACATGGTGGGGGACTGGTGTGGGACAGGCAAAAGCTGAGCCACTGCCACAGAGCCCAGCTCACTCACTTGTCCCGGAGCACCACACCCTCGATGCAGGCACCAAAGAGAACCACGCTGCTGAAGTCTGCAGCAGTGTCAAGGAAAACTAGGCCTCCACTGCTCTGCTGTGCCTGCTTGCTTCCTGCGCAGGACCATGTGCCCCTCACCCCAGCCTCAGCTAGGATACCTACAGCTGATGGTTTCATGGTGTGTACACGTGTGCCCCAAGTATGTGTGAGGAGGTGGGTAGATATGCATGTGTGTGTGGGGTGTGTCTGTACATGCCGGCTGGCAACTTACACACAGGCCAAGTACCTCCTGTTCCCTGCCCCACCTGCCCCAAGCCTAGGAAAGGATACACACAAGGGAGGTTGTAATGATGGCCAGAATGGTCCCCACCGGGATGGACTTCTGGGCGTCGCGGAGGTCCCCAGAGCGGTTTGAGCCGGCCATGATGCCTCCAAAAATAGACCAGATTCCCTCAGGGATGCCCCAAGATGGGGAACAGGGCTAAATGGGTGGGCAAGCGTAACTCACCTGTTACGGAGGGGAAGAAGATGCCAACCAGCACGGTGAAGGATGTGGCGATGTCAGCCACCACATACAGGGGCAGGCTCTCCTTCAGGCCAAGGGCATCTGTGGAGGGCAGCCCGTGCTTCTCCACAATCTCACCCTTCTCCAGGTAGGTGCTCCACAGGTTTTCTGTGGGGGCAGCAGCATCACAACCACAGCCCCTACCTACTTCCCTGGGGCAGTTTGGGGCAGCTCAGCCAGAGGCTGCAGACAGGGAAGCTCTAGGGACTCAGGGGACAGCTTCAGTTCAGTGACTATATCACCAGCCACAGGGCTGTTCTGGCCAGTGAAGGGGCTGTCCGGTTAGAAATCTGACAGACAAAGGTAGCTGAATCACCACCAGCCAGAGCCCGCCACTGCCTGCTTCATAGACAGAGGCCCTTTATGGGTCCTGTGGGAATATCCCAAAGCAATGTTAGGGGCTGGTGGCCGGTGGGGAGAGGGGCTGCCAGAATTTTCTGGGGCTGCTGCCGCCCTGGGATGCTGGCCAAAAAGGCTCCGCTCACCCAAAATTCAGCTGCCAGGAGCCAGGCTGAGAGGGCACTGCTGAGCTGGGAAAACAGCCAGATCTGCCACCATTCCCAAGCTGACCATACAAGGACAGCTCTGTGCTCTGCTCTCCTGCCCAGCCTGTGGGCTCAGGAGCAAAAGGGGGAGAAGACCCACCCTGGAGCACACCAGCAGCTGCCCCGGGGATGCCAGGGATCTCGGTCACATTGTTGAGCAGGAAGTAGGGGTCGCAGGAGTCAGTGGTAAGGTTGGGGCTATGGCAGAAGAAACTCCATAGCTGAGTGGCCACTGTCTCATTGTCCTCCACGGTCGTCTTAGCACAGATGTCAAACTGGTCCCGGGACAGGGTCCTGTTGCCCAGCATGCATACCCTGTGGCAGAGGAAAGCACCAGTACCTGCTCAGCTGGAGGCCCCAGCCTGTTCCCGTCCTGCATTCTCTGGGACCTGGGGCATCGAAGGCTGTCTAAGTGGGAGAGATGTCAATGTAATGCCTGGACAAATCCCCAGTTTACTTACGGAAACACGGGAGGGTCAAAAATAGACTTGATGCCCCCAGCATAGATGGAGAGGATGGAGATGATCACACAGGCCAGGAAGAGTGAGGCAAATTTGTTCACATACTTGACACCAACAAATACCACCAGGGTCATGAAGGTCAGAAAAATGGTTCCATACACCCGCATATTGTTCAAGGTGGCACTTGATGTGTCATGAGCACCCGATGGGTAAAAAATGGCAGCTGGTGGGGCAATGTAGGTCTGAAACAAGAAGACACATAAGGACAATTAGATCTTATTTAGAGAGTCAGGAGCATTTTGGTTTTCTTTCTTTTTTTTTTTGAGTTGGAGTCTCACTCTGTCACCCAGACTGGAGTGCAATGGCACACTGCTCACAGCCACCACAGCCTCAACCTGCTGGGGTCAGGCAATCCTTCTGCCTTAGCCCTCCACGTAGCTGGAACCACAACATACACCACCACACCTGGCTAATTTTTTGACTTATTGTAGAGATGAGGTCTTGCTATGTTGCTCAGGCTGGTCTCGAACACCTGAGCTCAGGCAATCGTCTCGCCTCCACCTCCCAAAATGCTGGGACTATAGGCCACCGTGCCTGGCTTGGTTTTCTTTTTAAAAGAGTACCAAAAGAAGCCAGTCACAAAAGACCACATACAGTATAATTCTGTTTGTACAAAACATCTAGAATAGATAAATCCAGGAAGAGAAAGCAGATTAGTGGTTACCAGGGCTGGTGGGGAGTGGAGAGGGACTACTAATGAGGTTTCTTTTTGGGGTGACGAAAATATTTTAAAACTGATTGCATGATGCTGTGAACATACTAAAAGCCACTGAATTATATAGTTTTAATGGGTAGTGAATTGTATGGTATGTAAATTGTATCTCAATACAACTGTTATTTAAAAACAAGTAAACAAACAAAAAGGATCCAGACACAGGAGCCAAGCTGAATAGCTAAACAGCCAAAGCGGAACAGTTTGAGCAACAAAATAAACAATGATAGTATTGGATTACAATCCAAAGAATAGAATAAACACCCAGAAGTCCATCCAGATACAATTACATGGCTGAATAAATAGATGGGGAGAAAGGACAAATTTTTCTTACAGAAGAATTCCAAATAAATGTAAAAGAAATATGAGAAATAAAAAACAAACAAAAACACCCACAATCAGAAGATCCAGGTGCAGGGTCCACACTGCAGGTAGAAGACCTGGAGGTGGGAATAGCCAGGCAGTCCCTCTAAATATCTCTGACTCTCTGGATCCCCAGGGACGGGCACCTGTCACCTGTGCCCCCCACAGCTTCTCTAACCCTTCTCCCCCTGGTCAGGGCAGTTCAGTGAGGAGTGAGAAGTTGACTGTGTGAGAGCACCCATGGGGCACATGGAGAGTGGGCACTGACTGCCAGACAGTGTCCCAGGGCTGCTCGCCCAGATTAAGAGACAAAGAGAAATTGGATCCAAAGGACCCTGGCACAGATCCTTGAGGGAGCCTTGGGAGAGAGCTCCAGAGCCCACACAAGCCCAGAAGGCAGTCTCTGTGTCACCACCAAGATCTGTCACTGAGCTCAATCCAACAGTTCACAGACCCCCTGCCATGGTTAAAATGGTGTCCAGGTAGATGGAATGTCAGGGCCAAGGTGAAGGCAGCCAAGCCCCTTCCCTCCCTGGCCCACACCAGCATGAAGGTGAAAGGGAAACCAGTCTGAGCAAAGGTCTTTCTCCCTCGAGGAGGCCTCCCACTTTACAACCCCCAAGCCTTGGCCAGAGGTGAGGGGGCCATGAATAGCCTGGCCCTTCTGTTTGGAGTCCAAAGGGACTATCTGGACATGACCAGAGTTGGCCAGGGCTTAGCCTGACTCACCAGAAGGATCTCGATGGCCCCTAGGATGTACATGGCTGCTGCAAATGTTGTTCCCAGGTAGAAGCAAAGGCCCACTGCACCTCCGAATTCTGGCCCCAGCGAGCGGGAGATCATGAAATAGGAGCCTCCAGCTACAGCAGAGAATGGAAAGTATACACAGGTCAAGGCTGGTTCTCCTTCTAGGGGGTCTCCCCATGACAAGCCCTCACAACTACCCAGAGGGACAAGACTACTTTTCCTCTTTACAGATAAGTAGAGGGGTTGAATGAATAAGTAAATAAATGGGGAGAAGGGACAAATTTTTCTTAAAGAAGAATTCCAAATAATAAATGTAGAAGCAATACGAGAAAGAAAACAAAACCAAAAAAGCCCCCAAAACTAGAAGATCCAGATACAGGGTCCATGCTACCTTGTCCAAAGTTGCACAGTTGGTAAGTGGCCAGGCTGACAGTGGATGCCACTCCCTTCTGGCTTGAATGTTCAGCATGGGCCAGTGAAATGACTACTTTGTTGAGGCAGCTGTGGGTTTGTAGCAGTGGCTGAGTGGCCGCTGTCCTCCAACTTCCTGCACCCAGGTCAGTAGTCCCCACAGCCTCCTCTAGCTAGGTATGCCCTATCACAGCACACCTCACTCCTCCTGAGGTGGGATGAGACCAGGGCAGGTTCCTGTCTTGTTCAGTCTTTTGTCCCTAGGGCAGAGCACAGGGCCTGCCACCAGGGGAGGACCCATGGCTGACCCTCCTGCCTTGAGTCTGTGCTTCTATCAGTCTAACACCCCTGGCAAGACTGAGTATTAACCCTGGGCCCCAGCGTGGCAAGCATACAGGGAACAAGAGTGGTCCCATGTTGCTGATTTTATCTGTTGCTGATACTTCTCTAGTGAAAATCTGGAAACAGGGATCCAGAAACTTAAAAAGGTCAGTCCCCTTCATGTTGTGATCCCACTTCCAGGATACTCTCCTAAGGGAACTGCCAGGGACATGAACAGAGATTTGTGTTCAATGCTATTCATGACAATATTTACAATAATGAAAAAAGTGAACCCACAGGTAGAAGAATAATCATAAATTAGGTTATAGTCTACCACAGAGAATTCTGTTCTAAAAAACTGTTTTCAACAGTTGAGAAGTATACACATATATATTTAGGAAATACAAATATATATATATAGAGAGAGAGAGAACATGCAATACTTTACATATATTGCTTTTGTGGGGGTATTTTTATACTAACAACACGATATAACAGTAGTCTCAAATTCTGTCAAGCAGGGAAACTTCTAAGTGGTGGCACTGTCTTAGAGTCAGGAATTAGGAACACATCAGAGAACTGCTTGAGGGGTAGGGGTAAGCAATGAGGGTTCCCGGGCAGGTCAAGGCAGATTCTGGGCCCTGTTCCCCCTGCCAGGCCTTGGGTGGTGCTGACCCACCTGGGACTACACCGTTGGTGGCGATGGCACTCATAGAGATGGCTGTCAGCAGGGTCTGTGGGAGGAGGGCCTGGGTGAGCAGCTCAGCTGGGTGGGCTCTGCGAGGCAGCCACAGCCCACGGCCAGCCCACCCCATCCCGCCAGAACACTCACACAGCAGCAACAGATGAGCACGATGAGGAGGGCCTGCAGGACACCAGCTGTGCCCACCATCCAGGTCAGCCGCAGGAAGAGGATAACGCCGAAGATGTTCTGCAGGCAGGGTAGGTACACCCCCATGAGGGTGCCCATGCTGGGTGCCTACATGCAGGAGGGGAGAGGGTGCACCATGGGGGGCCAGCCCTAGTCACTCAGTAAATCCTCACCCCCAGAGGAGTCCTGGGGAACACAGGAGGTATGGGTGACTAGGTCATGACTAGCTAGGATATCCCTATTGACTTTCATATAGGAAGGCAGTTCAGACTGGGAAGATGTAAACCTCGATTAATTTTAAAACCCCATGTGTGAGTTTTTGAACCTTAAATTCCCCTCAAGGTGTGGCCTCCTTCCCTCCCTCTCTTTGGCTAAACTTCTGGAAAAAGAGGCCTATCCTCAGATCTCTATCTTCTCACTCAGGAGGCCTCAAGTCACTTAAGCCAAAGTCCAAGAAGTTGTCTCTGGCCCTCCCTCTCTCCAAACCCTCCACTCCAGTCCAGGTGAACACTGACTCCTGCCCAATTCACCTCTCTGCTACTCTAAGATCAGCCTGCCTTGCCCCAACCTTAGTCCTTCGAACCTGAGGCCGTACACATGGGGCTTCTGAGTGGTACCCTCCCGCACTAGTCCTCTCCACATTCTAGCCCACTCTGCAGCTGAAGCAGGTCTCTGAAAACCAAGTCCAATCTCATCACCCATGCTGAAAACCCTCCACATTTTTCTGTAACCCAGTGTGTGGCCCAAATGTGTCTACCACCAGATGTGTCCCATCACCCCCTTGTCAGTGCCAGCCCCTGACCATATGGGTCCCTCAGATTCTCTGAACCTAGGGCACGTGCTGGCCTCCGCCTCAGGAGGTCAGCCCAGCCTCACTGCCTTCAGGAGGTTTAACTGTTACCTCTTCCAGAAAGTTCCCCGGAGGAGTTGCCTTAGGTGCATTCCCTCAGCATCTGATATGACTTCTATTATAGTGGTCATTACAGGTCCCGGGAACTATTTACTCATACATCTTGTGGTCACAATGGGGTAGACCTGGTTTGTTTACTGTTCTATCTCCAGCAAGCCCTGCAGGTATCCAAAAGGTGCTTCTGAACCCAGTGGGTAGTGCTCTGGAAGCCTCTGGGACATCCTGCTGGGAAAATCCTACACAGCGAGTATTCAGGCTGTAGAACAGGTGAGGAAGATCTAATGTGTAGATTTCTCAGCTATCTAAGGACAGAGTAGGGGCCAGTCAGGAGGCCAGGGCAGAGGCTGAGAGTACAGAGGCAGGCTGCCATATTCTTGAAGAACTGTGTCCCCAAGAGTGCAGCCTGGGACAGTGGGACCTGAGAACTTCCACTGGAGCCCCAGCAAAGCATCCTGCTGCCCTGAAGCTGGGTTGGGAAGAGACCTACATGGCCAAAGACCACTTCTGATGGGTCCCTGCCTGGGGCAGGAGCTATGTGCAGACTGAAGGATCTCAGGAGGGACTAAGCATGAGTCAAGTGGTTCCTCATCCTGTCCTGCACAGTGCAGTGTGGGTGACAGATACGGTTCATGTGGGCTCAGTCTGAGCTCTTCTCAGAGGATACCACCCACTGAATAGTGGCAGCAAGAACGCCTAGTCCCACCCCCACCCTAGGCTGAGTCACTCTGACAAAAGGGCAGTGTGGGAAAGGGCAGGGCAGGCCGGAAATGCTTTCTGCATCCCCAAATAACCTCTGGCAGCCTCAGAAGGTCATCAGGCCAGAACCGGAGCCTGTGCTGGAGCAGCTGCTAGGGAGAGGCTGCCTTTGGGCCTTGGCATAGTCTGGTTGGAGGCCCACACTTCCTACTTCAAGTCTTCCTTTTCTGAGGCCCCTGCTCAGACCCACCCTGAGTGAGGACCACAGCTCCTCAACCCTAGATCCCTAGCTTCCTACTGACTCCCTGAACACTTGACCAGACTCCTCTTTCCTCCACAGAAAAAGCCACTGGAGCTGGGACATCCAGCCACCCTCTCATGTGCTTACTGTGGGGCCAGATGAGCTGGGTAGCTAGGTCTAGGCTGAACCCCAGCATCTTCACAGGCTCCTCATTAGGCCAAGTGACCAAGGCCCTTCACCAGCCCAGACTTCCTTCCCACACTCCTGTTGAGACACGAATTACCCTTTTTTATTTAGGGCCTCTTCACTCCCAGCCACCAGCTCCCTTGGTCTAAAGGTTCAGGGTTGAGGCTTTTACCTAAGGGTCCTATCACCCATTGCAGGCAACAATCTCAGAAGCTGAGACACCTCTGCAGTGCTGCATAGAAATAGACAGACACAGCCAGGGTTCTTTGCTATCTGTAGTCCAGGACATGCCAGTAAAATCACAACCAGCTGGACAAGGTGAGGGTTGGGTCTGTGAAATCTCAAGATATCAGTTGTCCTCTCTGAGATGTGGGCTGATTTGCCACCAGGAAGGGCAAGGTGAGTGGCGCACTTCAGCTGGGTCTACCCTCCCTCCTGGGCCCATCCCAGCGAGGCTCAAATCTCAGGAGCAGGTCTGAGGCTGGAAGCCTGGCTTATTCCAACCAGGAGATCCTTCTGCTTGTGCTAACCTTCAAGAACATTACAGCCAGTGCCAGATTCCAGCTCCTTCCAAGACACACCTGCTCCCCAAATCTCATGGATTCAGTATGTGGAGAGGGAGCGTCCTTTGCCTCCAAATGGAAAATGTAGAAAAATCTCCAGCCGGGCTCGGTGGCTCAGCCTGTAATCCCGCGCCTTTGGGAGGCTGAGGTGAGTGGATTGCCCGAGCCCGCGGGTTCGAGGCCCGCCTGGGCAGCGAGACCTCATCTCTACAATAAATCAAAAATATCAGCCGGGTGTGGTAGCACACGCCTGTAGTTCCGGCTACTTGGAAGGCTGAGGCCGAAGGATTGCCGGAGCCCAGCAGGTCGAGGCTGCGGTGGCCGGGAGCAGCCACTGCACTCCAGTCTGGGTGACAGAGTGAGACTCCAACTCAAAAAAAAAAAAAAAGAAAAAGAAAAATCTCCAGCCCTCAAGTAAGCTGAGCCCCATCACACAGAGGAGCTGGGCAAGGATGTGGAAGTCAGCCAAAAGAGAAGAGAGGCTGAAGGGCCAGAGGACTGGATGGTTCACAGATGATGGGACCAGGACAGGGGACAGGGAAGCCCCACGAGGCAGTGCCAGGCTCCAATCACAATACACGACCCCCTACTCTAGCGCTCAAGGAACCCAGGGGCTGTTGGAGGAGTCTGCCAGTGGAGCCCTGGGCCAACATAGTGAGGGACAGGAGGGTTTGTCATTTGCTCTGGCTTGCATGGCCTCAAAGGAGCAACCAGGCTCCTTGCTCCAAAGACAACACCCTTATCCACCCTGATGTGATGCCAGTACTCTGGCATTCTACGTACTTATCTCACAAATATGTCCCCCACAAAATCCACAAATACATAGATCTGCTTCCCAGTGTCACACATTGTTCTCATCTACTGAGTTCCCTTAGGCAAGTTAGTTAAGGCCCCTGACACTCAGTTACCTCATCTGAAAAGCAGGGATTATAATAACACCTGCCTCACAGTTTTGTTGTGAGGATGACATGGGGCAACCCAAGCCCACTGCTTAGCATGGTCCCTCACACACAGTGAGGGCTATTCGTTTCACTGTCTTTCTGAGTGTCTCTCTGGCCCTCTGCCCTCCGAAGGAGCTCCTCATTAGCCTACCCCTTGAAGTCTCTCTGAGCCCAACACACTCAGTGCCCTGCTTACTACACCTGGCACCCACATCCCATGTGGTTCACCACCATGTGGGAAGACAGCCAATTCCACGGTGTTGTGTCTGTCTTCCCAGGTGTGGTCCCTCTGCTGCCTCAACCTGCTTACCTCGGCTGCTCTCCGGCGGGTGCTCTCTCCGCTCTCAGCCTCCTCATGTTCCTTGGCGCCTTGGGTGAGGTTGGTGTAGCTGACAAGCTTGCCCAGAAGAGATGACACCTTCGGGCGAATGTCCAGCTCTTCCTGTAAACAGAGCCATGGGGCAAGATGGCAACGGGCCAGGCCAGGACCAAGCTACCAATGTGTATCCAGGAGTCTGGCCCCTGGCCCTATGCCAAATCCAGAGGCGGGCCTGGGCCTGATCCCAGCTCTTGCCTGGGGAAGCCCAAGCCAGCCAACTAGACAGGTGTGGGCACCACACCCCAGCACACGGCACTCAAAGGCCCAGCCCAGTGGCTGCTTTTCTCTGCCACACCTTGGCTGCAATCACTGCCAGCCCATTTGTGAAAATCATCTGCCTCAGGGGAGAGAGGGTTGGGCAGGGCACGGCTGGCAGGCAGGCGAACAGCACACTTCATCTTACCTGTTCTGCCCGGCTACCTCCCAGCTATGGCTGGGCCTCTGAGATTCACATATACGCTCAACTCACCCACAAAAAAGCCACTCTAGTCACCTCAGGGAACCAAGGAAGGTGAAAGTGAAATGCCTGGGACAAGTGAAGTCTCTCTTATCTGCCCAAACACTGATCTCCCCGATGGTCTTCCTCCAGGCTCCTGTCCCAGTGAGTACTCACATCAGGCCTGTGGGATCCTGACCTACCCTGAGGTAGGGCCAGAACAAGGCCTTCACTATAGAATCTTGCTGCTTTCCCAGATCAGGAGGCCTCCCAGGGCTCCCGGCCCCACCAATGTCTAGTCTTTCCCTGCTCTCGCAGCTTTCTCAGAGAAGAGGCCTTCATTGGCCTCTTGCCTACATTTTAACCTTTCCCTATCTGTCAGCTCCCTTCTGACCCTACACACAGGAAGAAGTTGGTTTGGAGTGAAGATGTAAATCCTTTGGGGCATGTGGAGATGGAGGAGCCTTCATTATTCAGTCATGGGGTGGCTGAATGCATGGGTGAGCGTTTCGAAGTCTAAATCACATTTTAAATTCAGAACTCGAGGCTGAGGTGAGTGGATTGCCTGAGCCCACAGGTTCGAGACCCGCCTGGGCAGCGAGACCTCATCTCTACAATAAATCAAAAAAATCAGCCGGGTGTGGTCGCACATGCCTGTAATTCAGGTTACTTGGAAGGTTGAAGCGGAAGGATCACTGGAGCCCAGCAGGTCCAGGCTGCAGTGGCCGGGAGCGGCCACTGCACTCCAGTCTGGGCGACAGAGTGAGACTCCAACTCAAAAAAAAAAAAAAAAAAAAATTCAGAACTCACATCTCAGTTTGTGTCTGAAAAGGATAAAATTCAAGTATAGAGGCATAAATTTGGCAATCTTCACAGAGACCTGTCCACTAAGGCTGAAGATGAGGACAGGGGGAGTATATCCAGTAGGAAGGACCAGGCCTCAGTGAACTAGAGGGGGACAGAGTTGGAAGAGCCAACCCGGAAGGACAAGGAAGAGTCCATGAGAGAGTAAAGAACCATGAGGTGGGAGAAGAACTAAGAGTGGAGAGAAGAGAGCAAATCCTGAGGTGGGATGACCTGAGGGGATGGTCACTTTGCTGAAGCGTTGCAAGGAAGTCAGAAGTGAATAGCCCTGGAGGTGGCAATGGGGGTGGGGTTGAGTAGCCCTCGGATAAGGTAATTGCAATTCACAGAGCCAAAGGAACTGCAGCCTGGCTGCTATGAGAACAAGGCAGACAAGGGGAGACTAAAGGAGCAAGACAGAGGAGGCAAGTCATCCAGCCCACCTGCTTAGCTGAAGCTTGGGTTCTGCCAGGCGCCTGCCCGCCCACCTGCCCACCAGAATGGCTCCCCAGTTACCTCAAACAGTGCCAGGTTCCTGTCATAGTAGTCATTTCCTCTGGAAGCCTCCAAAGGGCAAAGAAAAGGACTGCTCTCTCTGTGGTTGCCATGTCCTGTGAAGAGAGAGGGACAATTAGGGGATGCTCTCCAAGTTTTCAGAACATCATTTCTCTGGAGCACCTTGGAGGCCGCAGCCGCACGTGTGGGCACCGAGGGGCGGAGCCAGCCAGAGAGGCGTGGCCCGCCCTCAGATCGCTCAACTCCCTTTCCCGGCCTTTCTGGAGTACCCAGCGTGTAGGATGCCAAGGGCTCGGTGTCCTCAGGGACTGCCTGGACGCTGCCCTCCAGATAGATGAAGCCACACAAAGAATCTTCGGCTGCCATGGCCTGCCAGCTACCCACCATGCACTGCGCAGAGGCATCCAGCAGGGCAGCCCGAGGCATGCTGGGAGGCGGGACAAGCACAAAACTAAAAAGCGTAAGTGGGCGCAAGGAGCCAGCTAGAGTAGCCTAGAAAAGACAGGCTGGTGGATGTTGGACTGAGTGGGGACAGGAATGGGAGCCCGGACTGCTGGCAGGGTCCTGGTGTAGGCCTCCTTGCCCCCAGATACCATCACCTGCCCCCACCTGCCCCAGACTAGCCTCTACCCACCCGCCCAGGCTGGTGAGAGGATGTCCCAGCTCCTAAGTAACCTGGCTGAAAAGAGGCAAGTGCTCCTTTTTCATAAGCCTGTCTCAACTCCCAGAGCTCAACTGCTTTTTCTGGCCTCCCATCATTCACACACTTCTCTGTTTTCCACCTCTGGCCCCTCTTGAGTCTTGGTGGATGATATTCCAGCTTTCCACCAAGCAGGTGGATGACACCAAGCAGACCTTTTCTAGATGCTGAGTGTTTGCCCCACCCTAGATAGCCTGGCAGCCCCATATTGATTCAAAGTCTCACAGAAGAAGGAAGTAAACATCTTGGTTCAAAGAAGTCACCTTGGTGTTGGATGGCAGCAGCATGTAGTTTTGACAGAAGGGCTGGCATGGCCTCCAGTGATGGAAATGGTAACAGAAGGCCAGGTTCGGTGACTCAGCCTGTAATCCCAGCACTTTGGGAGGCCGAGGTAAGTGGATTGCCTGAGCCCGCGGGTTCGAGACCCACCTGGGCAACTTTACGAGACCTCATCTCTACAATAAATCAAAAAATTAGCTGGGCGTGGTAGCGCGCGCCTGTAGTTCCAGCTACTTGGAAGGCTGAGGCAGAAGGATCGCCAGAGCCCAGCAGGTCGAGGCTGTGGTGGCCAGAAGCGGCCACTGCACTCCAGTCTGGGCAACAGAGTGAGACTCCAACTCAAAAAAAAAGAAATGGTAACAGAAGTATCCTCACCAACCCAGACTATTGGTGTGATTGGGCCATGCACTGGCCATGCCCTAACCTTTTCTGTTTTTTTGGGGTTTTTTTGAGTTGGAGTCTCATTCTGTCATCCAGGCTGGAGTGCAGTGGTACACTCATGACCACGGCAGCCTCAACCTACTGAGCTCAAGCAATACTTTTGCCTCAGCCTTCCAAGTAGCTGAAACTACAGGCATGCACCACCATGCCTGGCTAATTTTTTGAGTTATTGTAGAGATGAGGGCTCACCAAGTTGCCCAGGCTGGTCTCGAACCCGTGGGCTCAGGCAATTCTCTCACCTTGGCCTCCCAAAGTGCTGGGATTATAGGCGTGAGCCACCCTGCCTGGCCTCCTTTCCTGTTTAAATAGGCCACAATTCACTTCTCTTGTTTGCAGCTGAGAATGCTGACTGATGCATCCTTCTCCATCTGATACAACTTCTTGCTATTAGCATGAGATTTAACTTGCCTTCTGTGAGCCAACAACCACTCAGCAGGTGCTGCACTACAGATCCTTTTTTTTTTTTTGAGTTGGAGTCTCACTCTGTCACCCAGACTGGAGTGCAGTGGCACGCTCACGGCCACTACAGCCTTGACCTGCTGGGCTTAGGCAATCCTTCTGACTTAGCCTTCCAAGTAGCTAGAACCACAGGTGCATGCCACAACACCCGGCTCAGTTTTTGATTTATTGTAGAGACAAGGTCTCGCCATGTTGCTCAGGCTGGTTTCAAACCCCTGAGTTCAGGCAATCCTTTTGTCTCTGCCTCCCAAAGTGCTGGGATTACAGGCTTGAGCCACCACACCTGGCCGACTATAGATTCTTTATCACCCAAGGAAACTTACAGGTAAAGTGTGCCCACGATAATTTCCGGAGCAAAGTCAGTTTTTTCTTTCCACAGGATGTGAGAGTGTTACATCTGCTCAATCCCATGTAGGTCAATGCCAATGGCAGAGTGGAGAAAGGCGGAAGGTCAAGTCGGCTTACTGGATCATGTTAAAGTTCAGTAGGGGCACATGGTTTCTCAGATACTGTATGACATTTGCATTCCTTCGATGCTTGCTCAGGATCAGAACAAGGAGTCACAAGAAAAATCAGAAAACCCAGTAACACACTGCCCATTACATTTATGGCCCTTCAGTAAGCAGCCTCGTGTCTCCCTTGAATAAATTAGATGCTTCATTTTGTCAGTTATACAGCTCATCTTACTTCCCTTCCTGCCTTGACTGTCAGGAGTCCCCAAACTAAATTTACTCCTTAGATAGTCACTACCTGCCTCATCTCAGAGTCCTTGTCCTCCTCCCCTGCATGGTTTTTTAATCTTCCTGACAGTAACAGTCCTTTGGGGAAGCACTTTTGTTACATATTTCTTCTGATCCTTTTGTGGAAGTAGGTTGGAAATAATTTATTCTAAACTCATATACTGCAGCCTTCTTCGCCATTGTTGTCTGTCTTTCTGAGAAAACGTAGAGCTGAGCACACAGCAACCTCCTGAAAATGCCTGTGAATGGTTCTGTAAGACCTAGTCATTCCTTTCTCCCTTCAGCCATCACTCTAGGTGGCTCAAAGCCCTTCTAAGAGTTGTCTCTGGTCCTCACAGCAACATTCCAATAGATAATATCTAGCTCTTCTTAGTGACAAGGAGAGTAAGGCTCAGAAAGGTTTGGAGGCAAAGTCACCTGTGAAAACCACACCTGGGCCCCAGGGTCCACCAGAGCCAGATGCGGGCTGAACTGCAGACCCCAGTCCATCCATGGTGCACCCTAGGGTGCAACGCAATTGTTTAACATAGAGAAGCTTGTCTGGGATATGCAGTTTGGCCAGGGTATGCATACCCAGGCCTCTGGGTGTTCAGATGCCCAGTGGCCTGGCTTGGATTCCTGGCCTTCGTTTGTGTGACCCAGGTAAACCTGCCTATCCACTCTGGGCTGCCTTGGTTTCCTTGTCTATGAAGTAGAGATAGCAACAACTGATTTTCCAACTGCCAGATGCACCACAAAAGGGACAGTGTGGTGCCAGACACCTAGCAGGCTCTCCTCGTAGTTCCCCAAAACTCCCATGGAATTGTGGGACTGTGTGGAGGGGGTCTAAGCAGTGGCTGGATGTCTGTACTGCCCTCAGCTATTCCAGAAATTCCAGGGCAGGTCTAGGCATGCCAGCCAGGCTGAGGTTGCGCAGATACCACCTGAGACCCCTAGTAAATATAAGCATGGCCTAGGCCTGGGAGCAGTCTGCAAGGTACACAGTTGTGTTCCCACCAGCAACTGTAGCTGCATCGGCAGCAAGTGACCTTCCTGATCCCTGTGCACACAGATATCTGCCTGAGATGCCCTTCAAGGACCTCCCTACTCCCCTGCCCACAGGACAAGGTGGGCTGGATTAGTATGCCCATCTATACGTCTCGGAGCAGAGGTGGGGGCCTTGAGGTGGGAGGACCCAGGAGACGGACCCGAGGCCCTCTGCTTTTGCCCCTCTGATCCTTTGGAGTCCCCACCAAGGATCAAAATCACTCACCGGGGTGCAGGGTGTCCCCCATCCTGTGGAGAGCCAAGGTCAGTAAGAGGAGGAGGAAGAGAAGGAGGGTAGTGGGAGGAGCTGGTGCAGCCTGGGGGGATCTACCAGAACCTAGCCAATGTGGCTCCAGGTCCCTCCAGTAACCCTGCAGGGGCCAAGGCGGAGCCAGAGGCTAGTTCAGCTCTGCCTGCCTACCAGGCTGATCCTAAGGATGCAGTCTACTGTAGTCTCTGGAAATATAGATCCTCCCAGGGATAGGGGAGCAGGGATGTTGGCTCCTGCTCTGATCACTTGAACCAAGCTAGGGGCAGACAAGGGCATGGTGGAAAGCAGGGAGGAGGAAGGGCACTCATGCAGCTGTCAAGCTTATAAAACCTCCACAATGTCCAGCAGCCCATGCCACTCTCCTGTGCCACCTCCACACATGGCAATCAGGTGATACACACACACAGGTATCATTCACATCAGGCATGGATCACCTCAGTCATGTCACCATCACAGACAGATCAGAGGTCAAGATCACATCACATGTCACATGTCAAGAACACATATTTTCTACGTATTCTCCGTCATGGTCAGTCACAGACATCACGGGCATTTGTCATCAGTCTTCATCATCCTCATCACTGACAACCTTGCAGGAAACAGTGGCCATGAGAATGTCCAGACCTGACCCAGCCTTCATTCTGTGATGCCCACAGCTACACACTTACACAAGCATTACACATGCATATACCAGGACACATACAGACATGTCCTCGTGGTGTTCACACTCCAAGGATGTCCCCTGGGGTAGGAGATGGAGAAAGGAGTATGGGGAGAGACAGGAACCGGGGAGGAGAGAGGAGGGAGGAGCTTACATCCAGTCCAGTCCTGACACCCAGGTTAAAGAGTTGAGGTGCTCAAATCTCAAGCCCTTCTCCTTGGGCAAGTTACATAAACTCCACCACTCCCTTCACTCCTTCCTACATTGGAGTAACATTACTTATCCCATGGGTGACACTGGGAGGATTAAACTAATTGATTCGTGTAAAGTGCCTAGACAAGCCTGGTCGCCTCAGTGCTCCACAGATGCCCACTGCTCTTACAGATCTACACTGGAATCAACACCACTGCACTTACAGCTAGCCATAGTCCCCCTCAGCAGGCACATCCTTCTCTCCAGCCGCCAGAGTGCAGGGAGGCACTCGGAGGGAGGAGAGGGAAGAGGAGGGCAAAGGCAGAGATACTGAATCTCAAATGGGCCGCCGAGGTGAGAGGAGGATGCAGGCGGTTCAACAAAGGCGAAGGGGCTGGAGCCGGGGCTACGGCTGTTATCCCAGCCAGAAAGGGCCGGAGATGGGGACTCGGCCCTACCCCCAAGCCGGGCGGCCCCGCCGGCGGGCCTCCCTGGGCGGCCACGTCTGCAGCCCCCGCCCGCGGCCCACAGGGGAGGAGCTGGGGTGGGGAGCGCAGCCGGGCCGCGGGCGCCTGGGGCCGAGGGAAATCGTGTCTGAGCTCGCGGCGGCGGCGCCGACGAAGAAAAGTTGAGTCCACTTCGACGTGTGCGCGCAAAGTCCCGGGATATGCACAGGCGCGGGCCCCGCGTGGCAGGCCCCCTGTCCCGCCACGGCCCCCTCCGAACGCGCCCTCACCGTCCGGGTCTTCCCGCTCGGCGCGCTCCCCGTAGTCCACCCAACTGAGCCCCTCGAGGTTGTCATAGTCGCCGCGCCGCGGCCCGTCCACCGGCACCACGGTGAAGTGAGGCATCGCGCGCTCCCGGGCCCGCCGCACCCGCTGTCCCGGCCGCCCGCCGGCAGTCCCCGCCGCCCCGGGCCCGCACGCCCCGCCCGCTCGCATTCCTCCCCGCTGCGCTCACTTCCTCCGCCCGCCCCCCGGGCCGCCCCTCGGAGGCGGGGAGCGGGAGGAACTCCGACCGCCTCCTCCCCGAGGGGGCCCCTGGTGGCGTGAAGACCCCTGGGCGGGAGTACTCCTAGTAGCCCCATGGCCTGGGGAAGGGCTCGATTCCTGTGTGACCTTGGGTGAGGGGCTGCCCTCTCTGAACTCCATATGCAGTACTTGTAAAGTGGGGGAAACGCTCTCCCACCTCTTGAGGCTATTTGAGGGCTCCGTGAGATGGGGCGCGGGATGCACTGGCTCTGCGCCCCGGTAGGGAAGCCCTGGTAGGAGGCGCTTGGCGGCATTTCTGTTACACAGGGACAGGGAAGGGTAGGCGGAACCGGCCCGGGACGGCAGGGGCCACCCCAGTCCTGCCCAGAGGCCTCCCGCTGTCCCTGGGTACCTCCTTCCCATTTCCTTCATCAGTCTTCCACTTTCTTGAGTCCTGGAAATGGAACCCCGTTAAAGGTCTCATCCCTGCCCTATGCCCTCTCGCTTCAGGCTCTGCTTTTAGAGCCGGCTGGGAATTCTTGACCCTTCCCCAGGCCTGTGTCCCAGGTAGGAAGGACTCCCACCCCTCACCCCCGCGCTGTTTGCACCTTTGGGACAGTACACTGGTGCTTTAACCAAGTTCCATTTTAACTTTCTTTCACTGTCTCATTTCTCGGGGTTTCCTGTACCGAAGTCGTTTACTTATTTGCTCCTCACTTTTTTTTTCACTTTCTACGTGGAGATCTCTGCAGGTGCATCCCTCACCATCTTCCTCCCCAGCCTCAGCCCTTCAAAACTCTTTCACCTCCTCAGGCTCACTGAGTTACTGGGCGTCACACACTGTTCTCTCTGACAGAACGCCTTCCTAGCCTCTGCCCCACCCTCACTTACCAAACTCCTGATCCAGCTGGCGGCAGAGCACCAGAAGACTTCTCAGACGCACACCCTGCCATCCACCCTGCCCCACCCACCCCCCACCTGGACTAGGTTCCTCTGGGGCACTTTCCCTTTATAGTACCCACTGCAGGCAGAAATGTGTTGGTGGGAATCTCTGATTAATGTTTGCTGTGCCCATTGGACTGAGAACTTTGCAAGGGTAGGACCCTGTCAGTCTTGTCACTCTGGTCTCCCCAGTAGCTGGTCCCAACACATTTTTTTTTGAATAAAGAATGAACAGGTGCTCTCTTGGGTCTTCTCTAATGCTCTGTAAAGTTTCCCCATAGCTCTCACACTGTGGCCTCAGGGGTGGGGTCAGATGCTGTGTGTGGGGGAGATAGGCCACTAGAACCCAACCCAACAACCTTGGAGGAGCCCTTGGGGAACTCTGAGGCTAGTATATAACTTTCCCCACACTATTGACAGACCACATAGTCTGTACTGGCAGAGTCCTCACAGGAAAAATAATCTCACAGGCAAAAATCAAAAGACATTTGAGGAGCACAGACATTTCAAAAGAAAACATCAGTCAGGAAAATTGTTAGAACACATGGATCAAAATTTCAAAATTAGCTTAGGAAACACATTATCAAAGATAAGGGAGGACATTAACAATATGAAACAAGAAATTACAAGAAAGAACAAGCAGAAATGTGAGAGCCAGACACAGTGATATGAATCTATAGTCCCAGCTATTTAGGAGGTTGAGAAAGAAGGATCACTTGAGGCCAAGAGTTCAAGGCTGCAGTGTTCTATGATGGCACCTGTGATCATAGTGAGCCTGGGTAACAGAGTAAGAACTTATCTCTAAAATAAAGGGGGACACAACATCAATAAGGGTACCTGATCTCAAACCAGGCGAAGTGGGAATCAAAGGGAGGCCCAGACTTTACCTGTACGATGACCACTTGTATACCTAATCCTGAATTGTACCCCACATCTTTAAAATAAAATAAAAAAAGAACCCCCTAAATAAATAAATAGTATGGAGTATGAAAAATACAATTGCTCCAGTAACCTTTCTACAAATCACCCCAAAACAGAATGGTTTAAAGTAACATTTATTTGCTCACAAATGTGCAAATTGAGTAAAGCTCATCTACTACACATGGCATCAATTGGGAACTGGAGGTTAAACTTCCAAGAGGACACAATCACACAACTAGTAAGTTGTGACTGCCTGCAGGCTAGGAGCCCATTGGGACTATGGACTGAGGGCATCAAGTCCTCTCCATGGGGGCCTCTCCATGGGAAATTTGACTTCCTCCTGGTATAATAGCTGCATTCCATATAAGCACCCAAGAAGCAGGGAGTAGAAGCTGACAGTTTCTTAGGGCCCAGACCTGGAAACTGGCACAGCATCACTTCTGCCATATTCTACTGGTCAAGTAGTTACAAAGCCCAGACTTAAGAGGGGGTGGGAAGGCACAGGTCACATCTCTGGATGGGAAAACTAGCAAAAAAAGATAAGACTATGTATTAAAATTACCATAGTCAGCTGGGTGCAGTGGCTCATGCCTTTAATCCCAGCACTTTGGGAGGCAGAGGCAAGAGGATCATCTGAGCTCGGAGGTTCGAGACCAGCCTGGGCAACTTGGTGAGATCTCGTCTCCACAATAAATCAAAAAATTAGTTGGGTGTGGTGGCACACGCCTATAGTTCCAGTTGCTTGGAAAGCTGGGGTGGAAGGATTGCCTGAGTCCAGCAGGTGGAGACTACAGTAGCCATGAACATGCCACTGTACTCCAGCCTGGGTGACAGAGGGCGACTTCGGCTCAAAAAAAAAAAAAAAATTCCCAGGTTCACACCAGGCATGGTGGTCCGCACATGTAAGCCTAGCATGTTGTGTTTTTTTTGAGTTGGGAGTCTCACTCTGTCCCCAGACTGGAGTGCAGTGACAGCTCCCGGCCACCACAGCCTCGACCTGCTGGGGTCTGGCGATCCTTCCGCCTCAGCCTTCCAAGTAGCTGGAACTACAGGCGTGCACTGCCACACCCAGTTAATTTTTAATTTATTGTAGAGATGAGGTCTTGCCAAGTTGCCCAGGCAGGCTCGAACAGTAGGCTCAGGTAATCCACTCACCTCGGCCTTCCAAAGCGCTGGGATTACAGGCTGAGCCACCGAGCCCGGCCAATCCTAGCATGTTAAGAGGCCAAGGCAGGAGAACTGTTTGAGGCCAGGAGTTCAAGACCAGACCGGACAACATAGTGAGGCCCTGTTTCTACAAAAAATGGAAAGAAAAAAAAAAAGAAAAGAAAAGAAAGCTGGGAATGGTGGCCTGTGCCTATAGTCTCAGCTACTTGGGAGCTTGAGGTGCTTGAGCCTAGGAGTTTGAGGCTGCAGTGAGTTATGATAGCACCACTGCACTCTAGCCTGGGCAACAGAGTGAAACTGTTTCTCAAAAAAAGAAAGAAAGAAAAACAAATTAGTTGGGCGTGATACCGTGCACCTGTAGTTCCAGCTACTTGGAAGGCTGAGGCAGAAAGATCACGCCATGAGCGTGCCATTATACTCCAGCCTGGGTGACAGAGTGAGACTCCAACTCGAAAGAAAGAAAGAAAGAGAGAGAGAAAGAAAAGAAGAAAGAAAAGAAAAGAAAAGAGCCGGGCTCGGTGGCTCAGCCTGTAATCCCGCGCCTTTGGGAGGCTGAGGTGAGTGGATTGCCTGGGCCCGCGGGTTCGAGGCCCGCCTGGGCAGCGAGACCTCATCTCTACTATAAATCAAAAAATCAGCCGGGCGTGGTAGCGCACGCCTGTAGTTCCAGCTACTCGGAAGGCTGAGGTGGAAGGATCGCCGGAGCCCAGCAGGTCGAGGCTGCGGTGGCTGGGAGCGGCCACTGCACTGCAGTCTGGGCGACCGAGTGAGACTCCAACTCAAAAAAAAAAAAAGAAAAGAAATAGAAATTACCATTGTCATATTAGAAATAAAGACCACAGCCGGGCTCGGTGGCCCAGCCTGTAATCCTGTGCTTTTGGGAGGCTGAGGTGAATGGATTGCCTGAGCCCGCAGGTTCGAGACCCTCCTGGGCAACTTGGCGAGACCTCATCTCTACAATAAATCAAAAAATTAGCCGGGTGTGGTAGCGCACGCCTGTAGTTCCAGCTACTTGGAAGGCTGAGGCGGAAGGATCGCCGGAGCCCAGCAGGTCGAGGCTGCGGTGGCCGGGAGCAGCCACTGCACTCCAGTCTGGGAGACAGAGTGAGACTCCAACTCAAAAAAAAAAAAAAAGATGGGTAAGGGAAGATTTAGGCCGGGCTCGGTGGCTCAGCCTGTAATCCCAGCACTTTGGGAGGCCAAGGTGAGTGGATTGCCTGAGCCCGTGGGTTCAAGACCCACTTGGGCAGCGAGACCTCATCTCTACAATAAATCAAAAAAATTAGTCGGGCATGGTAGCGCATGCTTTAGTTCCAGCTACTTGGAAGGCTGAGGCGGAAGGATCGCTGGAGCCCAGCGAATCCAGGCTGCGGTGGCCGGGAGCGGCCACTGCACTCCAGTCTGGGTGACAGAGTGAGACTCCAACTCAAAAAAAAAAAAAATAATAATAATACTGAAATAAAATAGTAAATTTTATGGTATATGAATTTCACTTTAATAAAAATAAATTGCTACAGGGAGAAAGTGGTAAGTACAGTATCAGATGTGGAAGATTTCCATACAACTGTCAATAAATAGGTCAAGAAAGCAAGGCACTAATGTAAGATTTTGAGAAGTGAGTTTTAATCATCTTTTTAAGTTTTGAATTTTTATTTTTTAAATTTAATTTTAAAGACAGGGTCTTGCTCTATTGCCCAGGCTGGAGTGCAGTGGTGCAATCATAGCTTACTGCAGCCTCAAACCCAAGTTTCTTCCCACCACAGCCTCCTGAATAGGACTGCAGGAGTGCACCACCACACTTGGCTAATTTGTTATCTTTTGTAGAGATGGGGATCTCACTATGTTGCCCAAGCTGGTCTGAAACTCCTGGCCTCAAGCGATCCTCCCACCTGAGCCTTCCACAGTTCAGGGATTACAGGCATGAGCCACCATGCCCAACCTAGTCATCTTTTATATGAGTTTTATTTTGCATTTTCCTAGTGACTAGTAAGAATTGACTACATTTTTATATGTTTATTGGCCATTTGGATATCTTTTTTTCTCTTAGAGACAGAGTCTTGCTTTGTTGTCCAGGCTGGAGTACAGTGGGCTTATCATTAGCTCCCTGTAACCTCGAGTTCCTGGCTCAAGCAATCCTCCCATCTCAGCCTCCTAAGTAGCTGGAACTACAAGACACATGCCACTGTGCCTAATTTTTCAAAAATTTTTCATAGAGATGGGTTATTGCTGTGTTGTCCAGGCTTGGTTATCTTTTCTTTCCTTTCCTTTCTTTTTTTTTTTTTTTGAGTTGAAGTCTCACTTTGTTGCCCAGACTGGAGTGCCGGAACGCAGTGGCATGTTCCCAGCCACCTCAGCCTCGACTTGCTGAACTCTGGTGATCCTTCCACCTCAGCCTTCAGCCTTCTAAGTAGCCAGAACTACAGGCGCATGCTACCACGCCCAGCTAATTTTTGATGTATTGTAGAGAGGAGGTCTCGCCAAGTTGCCTGGGTGGGTCTCAAACCTGTGGGTTCAGGCAATCCACTCGCCTCAGCCTCCCAAAGTGCTGGGATTACAGGCTGAACCACCAAGCCCAGCCCGGTTACCTTTTCTTTTAAGGCTCCTATTCAAATATCTTGATCATTTTATATTGGGTTTTGTGTCTCTGAATACAAGCCCTTTGTCAATTGTACATGTCAAAAACATCTGCGAGTGCAGTGGCTCATGCCTGAGTAATCTAGCACACTGGGAGGCCAAGGCAAGAGGATTGCTTGAGCCCAGGAGTTTGAGACCAGCCTAGGCAACAAAACGAGACCTGTTTCTACAAAAAACAAAAACAAAAATTGGCCAGGTGTGGGGTATGCGCCTATAGTCCCAGCTACTTGGGAGGCTGAGGTGAAAGGATCGCCTGAGCACAGGAGGTCCAGGCTGTGGTGAGTCATGATCATGCTACTGTACTACAGCCTGGGCAACAGAGTGAGCCGACTCAAAAAAAAAAAAAAAAAAGTTGCCGGGCTCGGTGGCTCAGCCTGTAATCCTGCGCCTTTGGGAGGCTGAGGTGAGTGGATTGCCTGAGCCCGCGGGTTCGAGACCCGCCTGGACAGGCGAGACCTCATCTCTACAATAAATCAAAAAATCAGCCGGGCGTGGTAGCGCATGCCTATAATTCTGGCTACTTGGAAGGCTGAGGCGGATGGATCACCGGAGCCCAGCAGGTCGAGGCTGCGGTGGCCGGGAGCGGCCACTGCACTCCAGTCTGGGCGACAGAGTGAGACTCCAAGTCAAAAAAAAAAAAAAGTCTCCCACTCTGTGGCTTGCTTTTCCACTTTTTTTCTTTTTCTTTTTCTTTTCCTGAGTTGGAGTGTCATTGTGGCCCAGGCTGGAGCTTGAGCCATTGTGCCTGGTCTACTTTTTGTATTTTTGTAGAGATGAGGATTTGCTGTGCTGCCTAGGCTGGTCTCCAACTCCTGAGCTCAAGCAATCCTCCCACCTCGGCCTCCCAAAGTGCTAGGATTACAGGCATGAGCCACTGTGCTTGGCCTCTGTCTGTATTTTATTTTATTAATTTTTATTTATTTATTTATTTTTGAGTCCCACTCTGTCGCCCAGACTGGAGTGCAGTGGCCGCTCTCGGCCACCGCAGCCTCGCCCTGCTGGGCTCCGGCGATCCTTCTGCCTCAGCCTTCCGAGTAGCTGGAACTACAGGCATGCGCTACCACGCCTGGCTGATTTTTTGATTTATTGTAGCGATGAGGTCTCGCTGCCCAGGCGGGTCTCGAACCCGCGGGCTCAGGCAATCCACTCACCTCAGCTTCCCAAAGGCGCGGGATTACAGGCTGAGCCACTGAGCCCGGCTCTCTGTCTGTATTTTAAAAGAAGAAAAAGACTTTGTGGCCTGGGCTCGGTGGCTCAGCCTATAATCCCAGCACTTTGGGAGGCCGAGGTGAGTGGATTGCCTGAGCCCGCGGGTTCGAGACCTGCCTGGGCAACTTGGTGAGACCTCTTCTATACAATAAATCAAAAATTAGCTGGATGTGGTAGCACGCTGGATGTGGTAGTGTGCCTGTAGTTCCAGCTACTTGGAAGGCTGAGGCAGAAGGATTGCTGGAGCCCAACAGGTCGAGGCTGTGGTGGCCGGAGCGGCCACTGCACTCCAGTCTGGGTGACAGAGTGAGACTCCAACTCAAAAAAAAAAAAAAAAAAAAAAGACATTGTGGTATTGATACAGTGATACACAAATAGTCCAAATAAATGGAAAAGAATTTAAAAAACACATCAACACATAAATGGATCTTTGATTTATAACATAGGTGGCACTTGAATAGTTCTTTCTCTAAATTTCAAGTTCCCATGGAAGGATCTTAAATCTGGCTCTGGCCCACCTGGAAAGTGACCAAAGAAAATGTGTGTAGTGAGCCAAACAGACAGCATGAGTTTCCCTTTTTTTCTTCTTTGAAATTATTTTAATTTAGAAATAGAAAACATCTTGGAAGAAAAACAAACATAAGCAAACTTTACTCCATGAGCTTCTCTAGCTCTCACTCGTTCACCATCGAAGATGCAAACACTCTTCCCAAAAGTTTTCAGCCCCTAACAATTATGTTATTAATAAGGATATGGATCAATTTCACAAAGAAGTCAATGAATCTCATTATAGCAAATCCTATTGCTGTTGCCATGGCAGTCTTCTGGAATTCTTTTCTATCAGGTTTGGTGCATTTTTCTTTTTCTTTTTTGAATTGGAGTCTCAGGCTAGAGTGCAGTGGCACGCTCACAGTCATTGCAGCCTCCACCTGCTAGGCTCAGGTGATCCTTCCAACTCAGCCTTCCAAGTAGCTGGAACTACAGGTGTGCACTACCACATCCGGCTTATTTTTCAATTTATTGTAGAGATGAGGTCTCACCAAGTTGCCCAGGCTGGTTTTGAACCCCTGGGCTCAGGCAATACTCTTGCTTCAGCCTCCCAAAGTGCTGGGATTACAGGCTTGAGCCACAGCATCTGGCCTATTTTGGTGCATCTTTTAACCAGTTGAATCGAGTCCTTTTCAAACTGCTGACTTGGCTCAATAAACTGTATTACCTGATCCATGATTTCCTGCCCAGTTGCCACCTCAGAAACCAGGGACACAGAGCATTCCTTTTTTCTTTCTTTCTTTTTTTTTTTTTTTTAAGATTTAGTGATTTCCATCTCTCCATTTAAAAATCAGTTTAAGAGCTGGGCTCGGTGGCTCAGCCTGTAATCCCAGCACTTTGGGAGGCTGAGGTGAGTGGATTGCCTGAGCCCACGGGTTCAAGACCTGCCTGGGCAACTTGGCGAGACCTCATCTCTACAATAAATCAAAAATTAGCTGGGCGTGGTAGCGCACACCTGTAGTTCCAAAAAAAAAAAAATCTTACCTAAAAAAACTAAAATCTTTCAAGGATACTCTCCTGATAATTTTTTTTTTTTTTTTGAGTTGGAGTCTCATTCTGTCGCCCAGACTGGAGTGCAGTGGCCGCTCCCGGCCACCGCAGCCTCGACCTGCTGGGCTCCGGTGATCCCTCCGCCTCAGCCTTCCAAGTAGCTGGAATTACAGGCATGTGCTACCACGCCCGGCTGATTTTTTGATTTATTGTAGAGATGTGGTCTCGCTGCCCAGGTGGGTCTCAAACCCGCGGGCTCAGGCAATCCACTCACCTCAGCCTCCCAAAGGCGCAGGATTACAGGCTGAGCCACCGAGCCCGGCTCTCCTGATAATTCTAATAAAGTTCCTGTTTATTCTATGGTATCAATTTATTGGTTATAAAAAAAAAATTTAACCTTTCAGAAGAAAACTAGGAAAACCCCCTCCCTGCCTTGTCACACTCCATGAGGGTATTAACACTGAACTCAATTCCTTTGTGTTTTTGTGTGGGTTCAAGCTTTTAGCATGGGAATTTGATCAAATGCCTCTAACTTTCCTAAGAGCCAAAGCTAGAAATGAATGGAAATCACTCACCTTGGACAGCTGGGCCTAGACCACAAGAGCCCACCTGATCCCTCCCACCATGGAGAAGGAAGGACAGTCACACCTGTCTTCACATATAAAATGTTTATTCTCAGCATATGTTTGTGCATGGGCTAGGAGGGTGGTTTTGTGGGACTTTGCCACAGTGAACTTGGGAAGGCCTGGCCAGGTCACCAGCACCACTGGATGAGATTTGGGAGGGTGGCAGCAACTATGAGGCCTGGAACAAGGTATGGAGAGGCTTTTGAGGGCCTCTGGAGGTCATGACTGATTGGCCACTTGGCTGTCTCCTGGCCTGTAACCAGGTGTCCATTCTGAGACAGGAGGTAGGTGTGGCAGGACCTGTTCTGATGCCTGTCTGGAAATTCAGCCTCCACAGGGCTCTGCCAACTGTTTGCCTCTCTCACCTGGGGGTGGAAGTCAGCAGTCAAAGGCTCCCACAGCTCTCCTCTCACCTGCTGCAACCACTGAGCCATCCTTTTGACCAGCACAGTATACCTGTTCCACTTGTCTGAAGACGCGCAGCAGATTTCCTCGAAGGACACCTTGAAGCTCTTTCTCACTCCAGCCACGACTCAGCAACTCCTCTATCAGTACTGGGTATGTAGACACGTCCTCCAGCCCCCGAGGGAACCTGTGTGGCCACCCACCAGCCAGCTGTGGCACCTTAGCCCCTATCCTGATCTAGGGCCCACTGTGCCACCAGCCCCAGTCACGTATGAGAAATGGAAGGCCAAGGTTATCAGGGCAGTGAATTCAACTTTGGAAGTTCCTTGAGGAGTGACCTTCTGTAGCCTTCCCCAGCTAAGCAGATCATCAGCCCACAGCAGATCTGCTGGGCTGGGACTGGTGCGCGTGCTGAACAGATAAGCTCTGCCTGGAGAGGGAAGTACTTAGCACGTGTGAGGTCCTGGAGTCATGGGGTCACAGGAGGGAAAGGAGAACCTAAGAAACAGTCCCTGAGAGTAGGGGGTATCAGGTGGGCTGCAGACCAGAGCTTGTGGCCTAGGCCTGAAGGATGGGAGGACCCCAGGATCGGAAAGACTAAATGACCCCCTGCTGTACTCCAGCCCGAGACAAACCCCAGGAAAGCACTCACCAGTCAAACCCGTCATAATTTGCACCAATACCGATGAACTCAGGTCCAATGACTTCCCTGATGTGGTCAAAGTGATCTGGGGGTATAGGTGAGTGGTGGACAGTACTAGGCTGGAGTCAGACCCCCAGTACTCCAGGCCATGGTGGCTGGCTCCACTAATGGTCAGTCACAAGTCCTGAAGTGATTTCAGGCTGGTCACTGGACCTCCAGTGGACCTCAGAGCTACCCCTTTGGGCCTTTCCTTGCCCAGAAGCCATGCTATCTCTGGTTTCCTTAGGAACCCGATGAGGACTCTGCCTGTCCTGCCCAGAGATGTAGGGAATGAGAGAGGTTAAAGGATTCTGAGTAAAAATGAGACTCAGAGGCAGAGGCATCAAACCCATCAGCATTGACTCTGTGGCCCCAGACGTAGGTAGCAGTGAAGAGTTGTCTGCTGCTTTAGGTGTTGGGAGGTCTGCCCATTGCTCAACAGGTATGCTAGAATGCTGGAGTTGTTCTGGGGGCCCCAGCAACCACAACCCAAGCTAGCACTATACAAAGAGTCAAGGTAGGGCTCACCTGCCACGGTGGACACATTAGCAAACGGTTCACACTGCAGCACCCCCATGGACAGTGTCACCATCACGATTCCACCTTTTTTCTTCTACAGGGATAGAAAAAAGAACACTCAGCTTGGCCCTTTTAGTCTGATGGCTTGCCTGTCATGCTGTGGTGGCCCTGGTAGGACAGCACTCATTCCTGGTTTCAGGGATTGGAAGAGGCTTCACTTCTCCGGATTTGTAGGTCCTGAGTGGAACTGATTTGGCCTTGAGTTTCAGAGACGGAGGCGGAGTAATCAGCTTTGGGTCCAAGGGTGTATAATACCTGGGCTGGTAGCTTTCTTTGCTCAAGGTCAAGAATCTTTGGATGAAACATGTCTAACCTTGGGTTTCAGGGCTGGGGTGGCTGCTCACCAGAAGCTTCAGGATGTCATCAGGAACATTCATAAAATTGTCACACACAGCCCTGGCAGCTGAGTGGGAGAAGATCACAGGAGCCTGCGACACTTCCAGTACCCGCCTCACCAAGGCATCCGATGCATAGGACAAGTCTATCATTATGCCCAGGCGGTTCATTTCTCCCACCACTTTCTGCAGGGACAATTGGGGTTCTTTTGGGTGGGGAAAGGTATCAGGTGCACAAAGGTATGTGCACATATCTGTAGGGGACAGGTGGGGTGGGATACATAACAGGAGATCTCACCTCACCAAAGCTTGTCAACCCGCTGATGTTGGTGTACAAGTGGTATGTGAGCTTGTTAGAACTCTCTGCCCTGCAGGATAGCAATGGAAGGACAATTTAGACGGCTACACCTTGGCCATTAGAGCCTGGAGACCCTCTTGTCTATCCATCCATCCTACCTCTGGAACAAGTGAGGACCCAGGGCTAGCTAATTTCTGGGAGTGTGAGGGACCTGTTGGGGGTCCAGTCTCCCTTTATGGACTCCTTAATCCTAAACTCTCTGGTCAGGCCCATTTGAGGGAAGGGGCAGTTTCCCCACCACACCATCTACCATTCCAGCCTGGCCAGGCAGTGCGCTCACCAGGGCGTGCTGCAGGTGGAAGTGATTGTCAGGTAGCGCACTCCCAGCAAATAGAAACTGCGCAGCACGGAGAGGCTGTTGTCCAGTGAGTGACCACCCTCCACACCAATGAGGCAGGCCAGCTTCTGAGAGCTGTTCAGACCTAGAAGGTAGAGAGCCCAGTGGTCAGAGCTCAGGAACAGAACCACCAGAATGGCAACCTATCTTCCCATCTGCCAGCCTACCTTCAGCTGAGGTCACAAGCTCCAGTTCAGAGTAGGAGGTACATATGCGGCGAATAAGGTCAATCTGTTCCAGGGCGAGGCGCACAGCATCCTGTTCCTGGGCCTGGCACTGGACGTTGGCTGACCAGAACTGAGGATAGGTCGGATAGGTCCAGAGGCCAGGATGAGGCCAGGGTGGTCTTCAACCCCCTGCCACTCCTGCCTCCACCCCCAGAGCACCTATTTGGGTATGGCGCCTCAAGTGAGGCACTGTGTGACCCCATGGTACATGATGACTACTAAGTTTCCTGCCAGCACCTAAAGATGGACTCATAGCACATCACAAACTGCTCTTTGCCCATGCACTATGTGAATGGCCCCAAAGCCAATCTACCACATCCTTTGTGGTACCAGCAGTCACTCACTCACCAGGGATTTTCTGGTCATTTTCTCCACAGAAGCGGGGTACCCGTGCAGCTCACCTGTCTTGGCCTCCAAGGCCCCACATTCTCCAGCAGTCACATGATGGCACACTGCATGTCACATGGTAACTTAAAAATTTTTTTTTCTTTTTGTAAAAGCATGGTCACACTTATTGCCAAGACTGGTCTCAGACTCCTGGGCTCATGGAAATCCTCCCACCTCAGCCTCCCAAAGTGCTGGGATTATAGGCATGAACCACCGCATGGTGCCTAATCACCCAGAAGCTGGCCCACCCAGGTTTCTGCGGCCCCAACATGCTGTGGCAGCCTGTGTGTCCCTATGGTACCTGGGCACCCACGAGGCCATCTCTAAGCCTGTCCAGGCTGGTCTGGCCATGGCTGAAATTGCGCAGGTTAACATCCTGTAGCCGGTTCTGGTAAAGCTGTCTCAGGAGCTGGGGCAAGGCGTTGTGGCTAGAGGGTGTCAAGTCAAGCTCTTAATGGGGACATGGCCTCCAGGTCAGGCAGGACATATCAACATGCCTGGGTCTACCCTCCCCCACCCCACCAGGCCCCTTGTCACACAGACAATATGGAGACCTCCTGAGGCTGGGTTGGAGGGAGAAAATGGGGCAATGGGGGAAGGGCACCCATTCTCCCCATTGATGGAAGAGAGGCATCAAGGTTGGTGTGAGGTAACCCCCTCGCTAGCCTGCACACCCAGAACCCCCCACCCTGCCCCGGGGGGGATGTTCTCAACTCCCCTTGCCCTCACGCTACACACGCACCCGTCCACGAGCGGGAATTCCCGCATCAGGGCCCGCACGCGCCCCCTCAGGGCTCGGTCGCTGGGGGGCACGGGCGAGGGGAGGGTATTGGGGGTGTCCGGTGTGGTGGCGGTGCCCGGGGTGGTCGGGACACTGGGAGTGCCCAGCGTGATGAGGGATCTGAGAGCGCCCGGCGTGGTCTGGGCGCGGGTTACGGGCTGCAGCAGCAGAAACAGGAGCAGCAGACGCAGCGGAGGGCGCCGGCCGAGCGCGCTGGGATGCCCGAGGTCCGCGGGCCTCATGTTGCGCAGAGGCCGGTCACCGGTCACCGGAGCCTGGGAGTAACCGCCGAAGGGCAAAGGTCGACGATGGGATCCCGACCGTCGATTCAGGCGACCCAGACGTGCGGCTTCACGAAGAGGGGGTTCCAGTCACGCGACTCTGCGGGAGACGCCCGGGGATCGACGACGCCGAGCAGCGCGGTCGCCAGGGAGCGCCAAAACTGTCCCCGCCTCCCCTCCCCCGCCCCCGTCAAGAAGGGCGCCCCCTGGGCCGGTCCGGTCTCTGCCTGCAGCGTCGTCTGCTCAGACGCGTGGTGTACTCCCCTCCCCCCACCCCCCCACTGCCACCCCCACTCCCGCCCAGCACCTGGCCATAGCCCTGCACTTAACCTCTGCTGCTGGCTCCGTAGACGACAGACTAGGGAAAGGGACTATTGGAGAACTGCTAGCGGCCCGGGAATCTTCCTATCTCATCCCCTAGCCAGGCCCACGTGGGGGCGGTTAGGTCACCGCCTGTGCCCTGCCCCCAAACAGGTCAACTATTCTGTGAAATTCTAAGCTCCAACTCAGAAGAATGAATTAGATCTGCACGTTTTGACCGATAGAAAAGATTCCCAATAGTTTTTTGTTTGTTTATTTTTTGAGTACGACGAGTTTCACTCTGTCACCCAGGCTGGGGTGCAGTGGTACGCTCATGGCTACCGCATTCTCGGCCTCCTGGGTTCGTTCAGGGGATCCTCCGCCTCAGCCTTCCAAGTAGCTGGAACTACAGGCCCGGCTGATTTTTTAATTTATTGTAGGGACGAGGTCTCACCAAGTTGCCCAGGCTGGTCTTGAAGCCCTGGACTCAAGTAGTCCTCTCGCCTCTGCCTCCCAAAATGCCGGGATAACAGGCGTGAGCCACCGCGCCTGGTTCCAATAGTTTGTTAAAATGAAAATGGAATTTAAGGCCCAGGCAACAAGATTGCTTGAACCCATGGGTTCAAGACCTGCCTGGGCAACATAGTGAGACCTTCTCTCCACACACACACACACACACACACACACACACACACACACACACAACCAAAAAAAAAATTAGGCCGGACACAGTGGCTTACAACTATAATCCCATTACTTTAGGATGCCAAGGTGAGAGAATTGCCTGAGCTCATGAGTTTGAGAACAGCCTGGGCAACTTGGTGAGACTGAATCTCTCCAATAAATCAAAAATTAGCCAGGCTCAGTGGCTCAGCCTGTAATCTCGGCACTTTGGGAGGCCAAGGCGAGTGGATTGCCTGAGCCCGTGGGTTCAAGACCCACCCCGGCAACTTGGTGAGACCTCGTCTCTACAATAAATAAAAAATTAGCTGGACGTGGTAGCGCACACCTGTAGTTCTGGCTACTTGGAAGGCTGAGGTGGAAGGATTGCTTGAGCCCAGTAGGTCGAGGCTGTGGTGGCTGGGAGTGTGCCACTGCACTCCAGTCTGGGTGACAGAGTGAGACCCCCAACTCAAAAAAAAAAAATTAGCTGTCATGGTAGTGCATGCCTGTAGTCCTAGGTACACAGGAGGCTATGGTAGAAGGATTGCCAGAGAGCCCAGGAGGTTGTGGCTGTGGTGAGCTGTGAGTGTGCCACTGCACTCCAGCCTGGGCTACAGATTGAAACCCCAACTCAAAAAAAAGAAAGAAAATGAAATTAATTCAAAATTTAAGAACAATACTTGGCGGAGAACAGTGGTTCATGCCTGTAATCTCAGCACTTTGGGAGGAGAAGGCAAGAGGATTGCCTGAGTCCAGGAATTTGAGAGCAGCTTGGGTAACTTGGTGAGACATCATCTCTACAATGAATCAAAAAATTAGCCAGGTGTGGTAGCACATACCTGTGATTTCAGTTACTTGGAAGGTTGAGGTGGGAGGATCGCCTGAGCCCAGCAGGTGGAGGCTGCGTGGCTGTGAGTGTGCCACTGCAATCCAGCCTGGGTGACTTCAACTTGGAAAAAAAAAGAGTAATATTTATTGGAGACCATTATTATTATTTTTTTTGAGTTGGAATCTCACTCTGTCGCCCAGACTGGAGCCCGCAGCCTCGACCTGCTGGGCTCCGGTGATCCTTCCGCCTCAGCCTTCCGAGTAGTCGGAACTACAGGCACGCGCTACCACGCCCGGCTCATTTTTTGATTTATTGTAGGGGTGAGGTCTCGCTTGCCCAGGCAGGTCTTGAACCTGCGGGCTCAGGCAATCCACTCACCTCGGCCTCCCAAAGGCGCGGGATTACAGGCTGAGCCACCGAGCCCGGCCGGAGATCATTATTTTAGCAATTAGAATTCAATTTTGATTCTGTAAATATCTTAACACACACACACACACACACACACACACGACCCTGGAAAAGTCCACGAGCCAAATTTAGTTAATAGTAGCCCACTTGGGAAGAGGGCTACCTATTCTCTGATCACTTTATATCTCATTTCTTTCCGTATTATGGTGATATGGCTAAGGGAAGTCATAAGTAGTAATGGTGAGAACTGACCAGGGTCATGGGGGTTGGTGGAGACACCAGAGCAGCATCTGAACTGTTACTGAATCTCAAGGGGATCGCTTGACCCTAATGGGTTCTTTCCCTACCTGGTGTGGTTCATACCGATAGAACCAAACCAGGTTTGGCAAAGCAGAGCAGAAACTTTATTCGTTGATCAAGGAATGGAGAAAAGGAATTGGTAGTGCTCACAGCGCCTTCTCTTGAGGGTAAGATAAAGGGAGATTTTAAGGGCTATTAATTAGGGAAAGTAGGTGGAGACTGGGGCAAGGAAAAAGGTGAGTTCTTTCAGGAGGGGCTTGGAGGGACTGGAGTTTGCGCAGTTTTGTCTGGTTTTTTTTTTTTTTTTTTGCACCCAGTACTTTTTGTGCCTAGTAAAGTACATTTCTTACCCCTGCATGGAAATTTTAGTATGGTAATGAAGCAGGAATTCAGGTCATGGCAGCACTTCTAAGCTCAATTCATCTAGCGGCTGGTTTGTGGTTACTGGCTTCCAACCTTCAACTCTGTAAGCCAGCACAGCTGCAAGCACAAGTTAATTTCACAGGTTCTGGGGCTTTTTAGAATAATTGAGGTCATACTGCGGTGACAGAAAGGAAGGGGTCTAGGTCATTCAGATGAGTGGTGAGGCCATCCCAGATTGGCCACCAGCCCAGGTGAAGGTCCGGTTTGGGCATTACAGCTGCTGTGGGGAAGATACATACTCCAAGGCATGAAGTCGTAGGACAAGGTCAGGTTAGGGCTCTTGGTCCTGAAAGTATAAGGAGGCTTGGTCTGACATATGATTTCATCTGGGCCAGAAATCATCCTTCAAGACACGGTAGTTTCCAGGCTGACCAGAGGTCTGGAGAGTATAATTCATCATTTCCTGCTGAAAAACTCTGGTGCTAGGTAAATGTGTCTCAGAACCACATCTGGGTAGCATCTGAGCCTCCTGGGCCTGGACCAGGTTCTACTGAGAAGGGTCAATAACATGTACTGAAACTAGATTGTCTCCCCTTCTGCATCTGTGTCTGTTTCTGGTTCTCCCACCTGGACTCCCTGGAAGTGGCCTCCCCTCTGGACACCTCAAGAAGGACCTTGGCTGCTAGCCACAATTGCCCCCTAATCATCGCTACCCCCTCCTTCTCATGCTTGGGAGGTAGTGACCTAGTTTGACCCAGCTGCTTCTAGCTTTGGTTCTCTCAGAAAGGGCAGAAAAAGATAGTGTTTACTCTGGTCTCTCATAAACCTCAGTGAACCTGCATTGAAGGTTTTCATTTAAATGATTTTGAACAACATAATGAATGGCAACTTTGCTAATAGTTTAACAAAAGTGCAGAAGCTTTGCACATATAGCTGTTTCCTATATTAGACTTAGTTGAAAGAAGAGGGCATAATATTTAAAATTTTTAAAACGTTAACAAATTAATACAGCCGGACTCGGTGGCTCAGCCTGTAATCCCGCGCTTTGGGAAGCTGAGGTGAGTGGATTGCCTGAGCCCGTGGGTTCGCGACCCACCTGGGCAACTTGGCGAGACCTTATCTCTACAATAAATCAAAAACTAGCCGGGCTTGGTGGTGCGTGCCTGTAGTTCCAGCTACTTGGAAGGCTGAGGCGGAAGGATCACCAGAGCCCAGCAGGTCGAGGCTGCGGTGGCCAGAAGCGGCCACTGCACTCCAGTCTGGGCAACAGAGTGAGACTCCAACTCAAAAAAACCCAAAAAAACAAAAAACAAATTAATACATAAACACAGTTTAAAGTGTCTGGTTATGGTTGGCTAGGTGAATAAAAAGTTACACTACTCCTGATACCTTAAAAAATTGGGCAGGGCCAGGCATGGTGGCTCATGACTATAATCCCAGTACTTTGGGAGGCTGAGGTAAGAGGATTGCCTGAGCTCAGGAGTTCAAGACCAGCCTGGCCAACATGGTGAGACCTTGTCACAATAAATCAAAAAATTAGCCAGGCATGGTGGCACATGCCTGTAGTCCCAGCTACTTGGAAGGCTGAGGTGGAAGGATCACCTGAACCTAGCAGGTCGAGGCTGCGATAGCTGTTAGCATGCTACTGCACTCCAGTCTGGGTGACAGAATGAGACTCAGACAAAAAAAAGTTGGGAAAATAGAAAAAAATCTTCTTGGAGACATCAGAGAGTTAACAAGATATTGAAAAATTACACAGTAAGGATCCAGGGAGAGTGAAGGTCCAAAAAGATGAGCCCCGCCTTTGGGCTCTTTTTCTTTTTCTTTTTTCTTTTTAGAGATGAAGTCTCACCAAGTTGTTGGTCTCAGACCCCTGGACTCAGGCAATTCTCTTACCTCTGCCTCCCAAAGTGCTGGGATTACAGTCATGAGCCACCATGCCCAGCACCTTTGGATTCTTTCTTCCTCAAAGGATGTTGTGGTACTAAGGAGAAAGGATTATTTATTATTAGTTGTCATTATTAGTATTTGCTCTTAATATTAGCTGTTATCATGGCAGTTGGTATTAGTTACCATTAATGGCCTGGGAGTAAAATGGGGTGGATGCCTAAGTAGTTCGTGCCTCTTGGAGAGGAAGTCCCTGAGGGATGAGGGGATTCCCACACGCAGGGCAGTCCAGCCATTGGAGGCCCATGGCCTATTATGTGGCCTGGTATTCTGGGCTCTTTCTAAAGATCAGTGAAGGTCATTTGTGATCCAAGAAGGTTTTCTCCCTGGGAATATGAACCTGAATTCCCTGAAAGATCCCCAGGTGGTGGTCAGTGGGTCAGCATGTGGATTGAGATGAGCTACTCAGAGAGAACATAGAATGGGATCCCTCCTCCTGCAGGCAGATCCACTGTCTTCATTCAGTGCTGAGCCCAAAGGCCTGGGTTGCCTCAGGCCATTGCCAACAGGCCTTTCATGAGTACCTGGTGGCTTGGGTCCCCTAACAACTACCAGCACGGAACCTGCACCACCAGATCCCACCAAGGAGGAGGACATTCACATCTGGTTCCACATCCAAAACATTTATTTTCAGAAAATATTTGCACCTGCACAATGAGGAAATTTTGTGGGGCATCTGTGACTGCCATGGTGACATCTGGCAGGACTAACTGGGTCACCAGAGCCACAGAGTAAGGACTGGGAAGACAGCAACAACTGTGAGACCTGGGACCACATAAGGAGAAGACTTTGAGAGTGACCACTTGGTTGATAACTTGGGTGTCCAGTGTGTTGGAATCTTGGTTAATTTGTGGTCTGATGTCAGATACTTTCTCTGACTTAGATGCGAAAGGACAGAGCGGCAAGAGCTGTTCAGCTGTTTATCCAGGATCCTGTCCTCCAGGGGGCTTTGCCACTTGTTTTCTTCTCGTACCTAGAGGCAGCAATTGGTGGTCAGCTCTCACAGCTCTCCCCAACACGCTTGCTCAGACCCCTAGGCTACTCTTTGTCCAGCACATTGTACCTGTTCCACCTGTCTGAAGACCCGCAGCAGGTTTCCTCGAAGGACACCTTGAAGCTCCTCCTCACTCCAGCCACGACTCAGCAACTCCCCTATCAGTACTGGATATGTGGATACGTCCTCCAGCCCCTGAGGAAACCTGTGTGGCCACCAAGCCAATAGGCCTCAGACCTGGCTCCCTGATTCTGCCTCAGAACCACAGTCCAGGGTCCACAGAAACCCAGCCCTGGTCAGATATGGGAGATGGAGGCTTGGAGACAGTAAGTGATCTGACTTTGTTCTTTATCCTTCAGGAGGAGGCCTCGAAACCTCCTTACAAATTTGTCAAGACTTATTGAATTGTACTATTAAGATCTATGCCTTTCACTGAATACAAATGTTCTCCTCTCTCCCTTTTAAAAAGCAAAAGCTTCTTCAGAACTGGGCTGATCCCCTGCAAGCCCAGCCCCAGCTGTGGGCAGAGAAGATGATCACCCCACACCAAACCTGCTGACAGTCTGTTCAGAGAGAGTGGGTGTGGTGGGGTTGGGGGTGGGTGCACATGCTGGACAGATGAGCCTGTCTGGTGGCTTGGTCAGATATGATGCCCTAGTGTGGGTACATTGAGATGGGAACAGATAGGAGAACCCAAGAAACTGATCTCGGGAGTGGGGAGATGCCAGGTGGCCCAGGCTTAAGGGACATGGTGGGCATGGAGACTGTGAAGTCCCCCTGCTGTACAGCCAGCCCCAGACAAGCCACAGGGAAGCACTCACTGGTTGGTACCATCATAATCTCCGCCAATCCCAATGAACTTGGATCCAATGACTGCCTTGATGTGATCGAAGTGATCTGGAGGGATGAGAGTCAGCTGTGTGGGGCTTCCTGGGCAGGGGTTGGCCTCTGCTGGAGTCCCCTTCTCGCATCCCGTAGGCCGTGTGGGTTCATCCCTTCATGGCCTGGCACCCAGTGCAGCAATTGAGGGTCCTGAGATTTGACCTGAACTGATTCATCTGGCTCTGGACTGGGCTTCAGATTTGGAGTGGATCCCCAGAACCACCCATCTGGATCATCTCCCATTCAGGACTCCCCCTGCTTCTAGTCTCCTTGAGAAGTCAGTAGGGTCTCCTTTCTATAAGTGAGGGAGATGAGAGAAGGACAAAGAGTATAACTGACAAAGACCCCAGAGACCTGAAGAGCTGCCAGAGGCAGGGGCAGGGTGCTTTGGTAGCCCCCTGCAGAGTTGCAGAGGGTCGGCACCCAGGCTCTATGTCTGACTCCTTGGACCCGTCCAGATTGCAGCATTGACTCTATGGCTCTATTTCCGTGTAGTGCCAAGGGAATATGTACTGTCCATCACTGATGTTTAGTGAAACCACTGAGACAGTCCTGAGGCCCTCCTAAAGCATCAGATTCAAACTAGAGCTGTTCAGAGAGCCCGGGGCGGGGGGTGCTTACCTGCCACAGTGGACACATTGGCTAACTGGTTGCACTGCAGCACCCCCACAGACAAGGATACCATCACGACACCACCATTCTTCTTCTGCAGGGGTGGTCAAATGAACTCTCAACTTGGTCCCCCCACAAACCACGTGCCTGCTCACCCTCAGGCCCCTGGAGCACTGGTTTCTGGGGTCAGAGGAGACTTCACCCTTTGGGTTTGTGTGAATAGAGGAGTATAGGCCCTGGTTTGGGTAGAGGTGTCTTGGCATTTGATTTGGGGGGTAGAGGAATATTTACCATCTAGAACCCTTTAGTCCTGGATTGAAGAGTTCAGAGGTTATGGACTGTGGGTTTGTGGGCAGGATATATTCAGTCTGGGGTTTGAGAAAGTTGAGGGAACAGGGACTTAGGTTCAAGGGCTCCTGGTTTGAACCTCTTGCTTTGGGTTTTGGGGCCAGGAAGTTTCTCACCAGAAGCTGCAGGATATCATCAGGAACATTTCGAGCATTGTTGCACACACCCCGGGCAGCCGAGTGGGAGAAGATCACAGGTGCCTGAGACATTTCCAGGGCCCGCCGTGCCACAGTGTCCGAGACATGGGACAAATCTACCATCATGCCTAGGCGGTTCATTTCTGCCACCACCTTCTACAGGGACAGGTTGGGAGAGGAGTACCAAGGGTGCACATGTGTGCACATTTATCTGTAAGAAATAGTTGGGTTGTGTACATTTGTGTGGGATGGAGCATGAACCAGGGAACTTACCTCACCAAAGCTGGTCAGACCACTGACATTATTGTAGAAGGGGTGAACGCCTTTAGCCGAGCTCTCTGCCCTGCAGGATGACCAGGAAGCAGTCTGACCGGTGGCTATGCCTTGGCCACAAGAGCCTAAAGGCCCTACCTATCCTTTATCCCTGCAACTTCCTGGAGCAAAAGTAGGGACCCAGCATCGGCTGTGCCTGGCAGCAGGAAGCCCCTGCTGGGATCCAGTCTTGTTCTGAAAACCTCAGAATCCCAGTTCCCCTCCCCACTTCAAGGTCAGTGCCAGCTCTTAGGGGCAAAGCTTGATCTAGGCCCACAGTGTGACCCAGGCAGATCCCTGCCTCAGCGGGCCCACACCATCTGCATCGTGCTCACCAAGGTGTGTTGCAGGTGTGGGTGAGTGTCAGGTAGCGCACTCCCAGCAAATAGAAGGTACGCAAGATGGAGAGGCTACTGTCCAGTGAGTGACCACCCTCCACACCAATGAGGCAGGCCAATTTCCTGGTGTTGTTCAGAGCTGGGGACAGGAAGGTCAGGTGATTAATTTCCGGGACTGGAGTAGCTCAATCGAGTTCCTAACACTCTCTATCCACCCACCTACCTTGAACCGAGGTCACAAGCTCCAGCTCGGAATAGGAGGCACACATGCGGTGGATGAGGTCAATCTGCTCCAGAGTGAGGCGCACGGCATCTCGGTTCTGGGTCTGACATGGAACGTAGGCTGACCAGAACTGGGAGGAAGGCCAGGGGTTGGGGTGGGCAATGGCTGCTTTCTGGGCTTCACAACACCCAGTGGGCCCAGAGGTCACATGTAACAACCTGCTTGTTCCATGGTACCTTTATGCCCACCATGCTGGCTCTCTGCACCCCTGCAGCCCCTAGCATCCAAATCATGGCACTTTTTGGGTCACTATGATAACTGAGTTCCCATGTGACTAACTCTGGATCTCTGGAACTCCCACTCTCCCCAACAATCCCCAGCAGCCATGCTGTGGCACCATGTGTGTCCCTGTGGTACCTGGGCACCCACGAGGCCATCTCGAAGCCTGTCCAGGCTGGTATGGCCATGACTGAAATTGTGTAGGTTAACATCCTGGAGCCCGTTTTGGTAAAACCGCCTCAGGACCAGAGGCAGATCGTTGTGGCTAGAGGGATAGCAAGGCAAGGTCAAGTTAATGACAAATGGGTCTGGGATATGTCCAGGGGTCCCCACCCCATACTATCACACTGTCAGACTATACTGAGATCTCTTGAGGCTTGAGCTAGGGGGATTCCCACCAGAGCAGTGGTGATAGAAGAGGGGAAAGGGTACCCATGAATGGTGGGAGAGAGGGGATTCAGGGGTGGTATAAGGAAGCCTCCTTGCTAGCACCTGTATACTCTAGGTGTCCTCCCCTGCCCAGAGGTGCGCTCAGCCCCCAAAACCCCCATGCCACAACTATACGCACCCGTCCACAAGCGGGAAGTCCCGCATCAGGGCCCGTGCACGCTCTCGCAGGTCCTGGGCGCTGGGAGTGCCCAGCGTGGTCTGGGCGCGGGTTACAGGCTGAAGCAGCAGCAGCAGGAGCAACAGACGCTGCAGAGGCCGCAGGCCAAGCGCGTGGGGACCCTCGAGGCCCGCGGGCTGCATATTAAGTAGGGCCAGGCAGGCGGGTAGGGGTGACAGTCACGGGAGTCTGAGGGGGCGGCCCAGGGGGAGAGGACGACGATGGAGTGCGTGACCTTCGATTCAGGGCATTCAGCGGCATGGCATCGCCGAGAGAGGGTTGAAGTCACTGGACCCCGCAACAGCAACGCAGAGAGCCGCGTCGCCGCGCAGTGCGGCCACCAGGGGGCGCCAGGACTCTCCCGTCCCATCCCAAAGGGCGCTCCCTCGGGTTGGGCGGACCTCTTCCTGTGTGCCCGCTCGCCTCCTGTCTCAGGCTCCCTCTACCCCTCCCCCTTCCTCTCTTTCGCTATTTCCAGGAGGCCGACCCAGTTTGCTCCTCTACTGCTCCTAGTCTTACTCTCTGAGAGAGAGCACCTGGGGTGTTTCTTTCAATGGCGGCGCTCGGCCTTGAGGCCTCTGCCGACCAATGATAACCCCAACTGCCTGCAGCTTATCCGGGCCACATGAGGGCCGCATGTTCTCTGTGACCACAGGGATATGAGCTCCGGATTTCCCGGTGTCGGGCCGCGTGAGGTGGCTGTGGAGGAGGAGGATAGTCTCTGGAAATGAAATAATCTTATGGACTCTAGATTCAGGAAGGGGCCCTCTGCTCTTGATCTTCTCTGGTCATGCCTCCAAGTCTATCCCTTAGGGACTCTAGCTATCAACTGGGAACTGTCAGGATCACCCCTCCCCAACCTTCCCCGTTAACCTCAGGAAAGAGCCCCCCACTAAGGAGCTGCTATACCTCACCAGTACCCAAATGGAAGGCCATTTGGGATGAGAGCTGAGCAAGCATTTGGCCAGGGTCAGGGACACTTTACTCAATAGAGAAGCAAGCCACACAGCTATTTTTTTTTAAGTTGGGGTCTCATTCTGTTGCTCAGGCTGGAGTGCAGTGGCAAGATCACCGGCTCACTGCAGCCTCAACCTCCTGGGCTCAGGCGATCCTTCCGCCTCAGCCTCCCAAGTAGCTGGGACTACAGGAATGCACCACCATGCCCAGTTAATTTTTAAATTTTTTTGTAGAGACAAGGTTTTGCTACGTTGTGTAGGCTGCTCTGCAACTCCTGGGCTCAAGCAATTCTCCCATCTCAGCCTCCTAAAATGATGGGATTACGGGCATGATCCACTGTGCCCAGCTCCCCGCCCCCCGCCGCCCCACTGCTGTTTGGATGAAAGGAAATGAAGTCACTTATAGGAAAGCAGAGTCCTCACCCCAGCACCTTCCTCCTAGAGCTGCTAGCTCACTTGCTGGCCAGGATCCCTCCTACCTTGGTGTGGAAACCAGTCTTCTCCAGATCAGAAGTAGGATCCTAAGGCAAAGCCTAGGTTCTGCAGCTGGGTTCCACAGCTACAGTCACTTTATCTCATCTCTTGGCTCTTGTGGCTGGAGCACTCCCATAACCCCCCAGAGCTGAGTTTCCTTCTTTGACTTACAGGCCCCACCCCAGCCTGGGGCCCTTCACCCTAGCTACCTCCTCCAGAAATGTCCCCCAACCACACAAGTATGTATGTACGCATGCGAGCGCGCAAACACACACACACACACACACACACACACACACACACACACACACACGGATGTGCCTGCTTTCAGAAGCCCCAACGCCTGAGAGGCCTCAAGGTCTGTGCCCAAGCTCCTTCATCCCCAGAGACCTTTTCTTTCTCTGTCCCTTATTCAACGTCTCAAGACTCTGTTCTGAAACTTGCCACTCTCTAGAACTGCTCCATCTTTGGGACTTCCCCCAGTGGCACAACTGATCAGTGCATGGGTAGTGATCCAAGTCTGATGACTGGAGATGTAAGAAGGCCCCCAAAAAAGGAAATGAGCAAATTCTTCCAAAGGGACTGGAGGTCCCGAGCTACCCAAGAGTGGAAGTGATCCCATCTTCAATGTATTTTAGAGACTGTGCACTTGATGTTGCCCAGTGCCTGGTGTCCAGGAGGAAGACAGAACAGTGTGCTGTGCTAGAGGTGGGTCTACTCCCTGCCTACCTGCTACTGGGAAGGTCTATAGGAAGTCCACTGCAAAGTGTGAGTCCCCAGAACTCTGCTTCAGAGAACAGTAGGGTATGTCCCAGCCCTGGATGGTCTGGGCACCCTATCTCGGACCCAGTTCCCTTCTTTCTCTCTACTGCCCACTGCAGGTCAGTAGCTTCTTACACACACTTGTGCAGCCAAGTGGCGAGAGGGAGGACAGATTCTTAGATTTGCTGATCTCCAGTTCAAGGATGTGTATTTGGGGTATAAACTGTTTCACTCCTGAAAGCCCCCAGGAAGTGGGGAGGGGGGCATAAAGAATAGGGAACTGGTCTGATCACAATATATTATATATACCCCATCACTATGTATGCCATGAATATATACAATTATTATTTGTCAATTAAGAAATAAAATTCAGGCCAAGCTGGGCTGGGTGGCTCAGCCTGTAATCCCACGCCTTTGGGAGGCTGAGGTGAGTGGATTGCCTGAGCCACCCTCCTGGGCAAATTGGTGAGAACTCATCTCTACAATAAATCAAAATCGAGTCGGGCGTGGTAGCGCGTGCCTGTAGTTCCAGCTACTTGGAAGGCTGAGGCGGAAGGATCGCCGGAGCCCAGCAGGTCGAGGTTGCGGTGGCTGGGAGTGGTCACTGCCCTCCAGTCTGGGCGACAGAGTGAGACTCCAACTCAAAAAAAAAAAAAAAAATTCAGGCCAGACACGGTGGCTCATGCCTATAATCCTAGCACTTTGGGAGGCTGAGATGGAAGGATTGTTTGACCCCAGGAGTTTGAGACCAGCCTAGATAATGTAGACAGACCTTGTCTCTACAAAATATACAAATAAAAAAATTAGCCAGGCATGGTGATGTGTGCCTGTAGTGACAGCTACTAGGGAGGCTGAGGCAGAAAGATCATCCAAGCCCAGAAGGTCAAGGTTGCAGTGAGCTATGATCATGCCACTGCACTCCAGCCTGGGTGACAGAATGAGACTCCAATACAAAATATAATAATAATAAAATAAAGTTTTAAAAATAGGGAAGAGGTAGGCAGGAATAAAGAAATAACAGCTGCTGATAAGGGAGTGGCTGGGAGAGAATTTAATTGTTTTTTGATTTTGTTTTTTTTTGAGTTGGAGACACGGCAGCCTCGACCTGCTGGGCTCCGGCAAGCCTTCCGCCTCAGCCTTCCAAGTAGCTGGAACTACAGGTGTGCACTACCACGCCCGGCTAATTTTTTGATTTATTGTAGAGATGAGGTCTCGCCAAGTTGCCCAGGTGGGTCTCGAACCCGTGGGCTCAGGCAATCCACTCACCTCAGCCTCCCAAAGCACAGGATTACAGGCTGAGCCACTGAGCCCGGCTAGAATTTAGTTTTTTGAGGTTTTTTTAGCTTTTCTCCAGAGGCCGAATGTCTGGCGTCCTAAGACTTGAGGAAGGTGCTAGACCAGTAGAGGCAGGCCTTATTGAGCCAGTGAAGGTGGGAACTGTCTCTGTGGATTAGCTGGGCAGCAGTTTTCCATAATATCCAACTTTAGTCCTCAAACATCAGCCTTGAGGTGACCATATAAAGCAATCATGGAAATGCAGACACACCCATATCTTTATACACTAAGAGGCATGTGAACACTCACACCCCAGTGGTAAGCAGGTTTTAGCCAACAAGATGCCTGTCCTCCCCTCAGCCTCACCCAAGGCCACCCCGTGCCCTGTCCCTTGCAGGGGAAACAAGCACACACCAGAGAAATCTTGTCCTAGGAACTTCTGGTATCAGCGGCACAGACCTGAACACAGAGACAATTCAGGGACAGAGGCTACAACCCAAGTTATCCAGATGCTGGCAATGAGAGAAGTGGAAACAGGGTGGGTGAAGGGAAGGCCAGGGCGTGACTCCAGAGCTGACCCTGAGTGTCACCCCTGATGACTCCTCCCTGACTCCCCCCACCCCACTTCATGGCATCTTCAAATCCTGCTGGTTCAAATCTCCAAATGTCTTCTGGGAGTGTCTCCTTGTTCCCACTACCTCTTCCAACCAGGACAGGCCACCTTCGTCACTTACCTTCTCCTGGTCTCCTCACCTCCAGTTCATTCTTCACAGAGAAGCCAAATCTTTTTTTTTTTTTTTTTTTTTGAGTTGGAGTCTCACTGTCGCCCAGACTGGAGTGCAGAGGCCGCTCCCAGCCACTGCAGCCTCGACCTGTTGGGCTCCGGCAATCCTTCTGTCTCAGTCTTCCCAGTAGCTGGAATTACAGGCGCGCGCTACCACACCCGGCTAATTTTTTGATTTATTGTAGAGATGAGGTCTCGCCTGCCTAGGCGGGTCTCGAGCCCAAGGGCTCAGGCAATCCACTCACCTCAGCCTCCCAAAGGCATGGAATTACAGGCTGAGCCACCGAGCCCGGCGCCAAACCTATTCGTTTAACAAAATCTAGCTGGGCACGGTGGCTCACACCTGTAATCCTAGTATTTTGGGAGGTGGAGGTGAGAGGATTGCCTGAGCCCAGGGGTTCGAGACCAGTCTGGACAACCTGGAGAGACCTCATCTCTTCAATAAATAAAAAAAAATAGCTGGGTATGGTGGCATGTGCCTGTGGTTCCAGCTACTTGGAAGGGTGAGGTGGAAGGATTGCCTGAGCCCAGCAGGTATTTCAAGAACATGCAGGGAAGGAAGAAGTCAGACCGAGTTATAGTGCACGACTGTCTCCCAAGCGCAGAGTGTAGAGGTAGGGTGCAGGTGGGGCTTACTTAGTATCCAGCAGTGCCCAGATGATTGTCCTCTGCATCCAGGCCCCCTGGTCCCGAAGACATACGCTGCCCCTGCTTCTTTCTGAGTGTTGTTCTGGATCTGTTCCCATGATAAGTGATACATACAAATTCCCAAGAAACAACAGTCTTGACGCCAGAAGACAGTTCGGCCACCACAGACACACATCCTCCAATCACAAAACTAAAGCCACTCTTCCTGAAGTGGCCAATAGCTAGCACATTTTTCTTCCTCAAAAGGCAGTCAATGTTTCTCTTTCTAGGAGAAGTGCAATAGCTACTAACACATCTCCATTTTCTGCTTCCACCCAACCTTCTCCCCAACCCCCACTTTTCTTTTCTGCAGCTTCACTAACCTCTGTCCGACATTCCTGGGCTGTTTTTTGATGAAGATAACTGATGACTTGGATCCCATGTGCACTGCTGAGCTCATCCTGCAGCCAGGCTCTGCCTAATTTCAGGCAGTACAGAGGATCCAGTACACAAGTTTCCCAGAGCAAAGCAGGCTTGAAGTGTCTGCCTAGGCAGCTTCTGGGGACCAGATGTTCTGGTAACTCTGATGTGAAGCCTACAGGCTTGGCCTCTGTCCTGAGATTGGTTTGCATGCTATCCCACATACTTTTTTTTTAGTCGGGGTCTCACTCTGTCGACTCACTGCAGACTTGAACTTCTGGGCTCAGGTGATCCTTCTGCCTCAGCCTCCCAAGTAGTTGGGACTACAGGTGCATGCCACCATATCTGGCTAATTTTTTTGTTTTTGCTTTGTTTTCGTGGCTCACTACATTGCCTAGGCTGGTCTCGAACTCCTGGGCTCAAGTAATTCTCTTTCCTCAGCCTTCCAAAGTGCAGGGATTACAGACATGAACCATCGCCCCTAGTCTCCACATTCTTGAGGTAGTGCCATCAGCGGAGGATAGGGAAGGAGGTAAGAGGAGCTTGGGATGCAGGAGCTAAATCCAACAAGGCCATCAAGAATGTCCCTGGGGGAAACCCCCTCAGGTCCCCTCCTGCTCTGGGAGCTTTTCTTTCCACTCAATAAATCCTGCTTTCTAAAAAAAAAAAAAAAAAAAAAAGAATATCTCTGGGATTCAGAGAGCATCCCCTGAATTGTGATATTCAGTTGCTTGAAGAGAGAGGCATATCATGGAGAACTCTGACAAATCCAAATCCTTTCTGGTGACGTTTGCTCTCTAAAAACCAGGGAGTGGGCAGGCCTCTCCATTCTCTCAGGCTTAGGTTTTGCTGGGACCTCTCTTTCCTCCTTTTCCTCCTAACAGCAGTCTATAATGGTTGGCTACTGCTGAGGCTGGCAGATGAACCCCCTGAGGCCACAACCCCCTGTGGCCACAACCACCACATTCTGGCACCTGGCACTATACTTGCACGCCAGACGTGCTCAGCCAACATTTCTTGAAGAGCAGGTCAACTTGGCACTTAGGAGGATGCTGCCTCCACTTCCTTCACTGAACAAGCCAGTATGCAATAATAGTGATGATGAGAGCAGACAGGCAGACAGAGTTACGATGTGCCCAGAGCTGTGCTACTAATGTTTTTTTTGTTGTTGTTGTTTTGTTTGCTTTGTTTTGTTTTGTTTTGTTTGAGCCAGAGTCTCTGTCGCCTGGGCTGGAGTGCAGTGCATGATCACGGTTCACCGGAGCCTCCACTTCCTGGGCTCAGGCAATCTTTCTGCCTCAGCCTACTGTGTAACTGGGACTACAGGTGTGCGCCACCATGCCCAGCTAATTTTTTGATTTTTGTAGAGATTAGGCCACACTATGCTGCCCAGGCTATGTGCTACCAGTTTGACATGATTTAGCCCATGCAGTCCTTACAATAACCCATGCAGTCCTTACAATAACCCACAAGATGGGGTTTTTTACCAGCCTCATTTTGAAGGTGAGAAAATTGAGCTGCTGGGCAGGCAAATGATTGCAGTGACGCCCTCCTGGCCAAGTCAAATGGGGATTCCTTGAGTCCCTCTACTTCGAGCTACTGCCTCTCTCACCAGGAAAGGCCTCCAATTCCTTACATCCATCCATTTGTCCAGACATCCTTGGCTGATCACCCACTGGTACTGGCCCTTTGCTAGGCTGTGCAGTGAGGTGGTTGGACAAGTTTCCAGTTATCATATGTGCTGGCATAAGCATACAGGGAGAGGGAGCTGTAGGAGCACCAGGTTCTGGGAGCCAGTGCTGACCACGTGTCTACTACACAGAGTGTATGATTTCACATTTAGCCTCAAGTTCAGACTTGCTGTCTCTTTTACCCAATCTAGCCTGTTCATCTCTGAAGTCTGTCAAACCCGTTTCCATAGCAGTGTTGCTATCCATAGCACACCCTGCCCCAGAGCCCTCTAAGCTGTTTCCTTGTTTTTCTTTCTTTCTTTCTTTCTTTTTTTTTTTTTTGTGAGTAACTGGAGCCTGCAGCCCCTGGCTGAGAGTTGGGGCCAGGATGCCCAAGCTTCCTGTTTTTATTGCAGGCAGCCTGCCCTCCTATGAAGCTGACCATGTGAGCTCTCCCTGATTCCCAAACTGACTGAACAGCAGGCTGTATCTCAGCACCCATTTTTCTCTCCCTTTTAAAACTTTTCATGAAAGAAAAATTTGAATATATTAAAAAGTAGAGAGGTAGACACAGTGGCTCACACCTGTAATCCTAGTACTTTAGGAGGGTAAGAGGGAAGGATCATTTAAACCTAGGAGTTTAACATCAGTCTTTTGTAGAGATCCTGTCTCTACAAAAAATTTTAAAACTTACCTAAGTTGTTGATACTTCACAAATTATTCGGAAATACATTAGTTGGTTTAAAAAAATAGAAGACTGTATTGAACTCCCATGCAGCCATCACTCAGTTTCAACAATTTTCTTTTTTTTTTTTGAGTTGGAGTCTCACTCTGTCGCCCAGACTGGAGTGCAGTGGCCGCTCGCGGCCACCGCAGCCTCGCCTGCTGGGCTTCGGTGATCCTTCCTCAGCCTTCCAAGTAGCTGGAATTACAGGCATGCACTACCACGCTCGGCTGATTTTTTGATTTATTGTAGAGATGAGGTCTCGCTGCCCAGGCGGGTCTCGAACCCGCGGGCTCAGGCAATCCACTCACCTCAGCCTCCCAAAGGCACGGGATTACAGGCTGAGCCACCGAGCCCGGCTAGTTTCAACAATTTTCAACTGATGGTCCATCTTGTTTCATTTATACTCTCACTCCTCTCTACAGTTTATTATTATTATTATTATTATTTATTTTGAGTTGGAGTCTCCCTCTGTTGTCACCCAGGCTGGAGTTCAGTGACACGCTCATGGCCACTGAAGCCTCGACCTGCTGGGATCAAGTGATCCTTCTGCTTCAGCCTTCCAAGTAGCTGGAACCACAGGCATGGGCCACCACGTGTGGCTAATTTCTTGATTTACTGCAGAGATGAGGTCTTGCCAAGTTGCCCAGACTGGTCTTGAACCCGTGGGCTCAGGTGATCCTCTCGCCTCCGCCTCCCAAAGTGCTGGAATTACAGGCATGAGCCGCTGCACCTGGCTCTACAGATTATTTTAAAGTAAATCACAGACACATTTTTCCTCCATATGTAAATATGAATCTTAAAAGGTAAGGGCTTCCAGGCTCAGTGGCTCAGCCTGTAATCCCAGCACTTTGGGAGGCCGAGGTGAGTGGATTGCCTGAGCCACCTGGGCAACTTGGCGAGACCTTGTCTCTACAATAAATCAAAAAATTAGCCGGGTGTGGTAGTGTGCGCCTGTAGTTCCAGCTACCTGGAAGGCTGAGGCGGAAGGATTGCCAGAGCCCAGCAGGTTGAGGCTGTGGTGGCCGGGAGTGTACCACTGCACTCCAGTCTGGGCGACAGAGTGAAACTCCAACTCAAAAAAAAAAGGTAAGGGTTCCTTTTAAAAGACAACTATCAGCTGGCTGCAGCGGCTCACACCTGTAATCCCAACAGTTTGGGATGCTAAGGTGGAAGACCAATCTGGGTAAGCAAGACAAAATAAATAAATAAATAAATAAATAAATAAATAAATAGTCAGGTATGGTGACACAAACCTATAGTCCCAGCTACTCGGGAGGCTGAGGCGGAAGGATTGCCTGAGCCCAGGAAGTCCAGGCTGTGATAAGACTCGTGATCACTGCACTCTAGCCTGGGTGACAGCATGAGATTCTGACTCTTAAAAAAAGAGGAGCCGGGCTCGGTGGCTCAGCCTGTAATCACGTGCCTTTGGGAGGCTGAGGTGAGTGGATTGCCTGAGCCCACGGGTTCGAGACCCGCCTGGGCAGCGAGACCTCATCTCTACAATAAATCAAAAAATCAGCTGGGTGTGGTAGCGCATGCCTGTAATTCCGGCTACTTGGAAGGCTGAGGCGGAAGGATCGCTGGAGCCCACCAGGCGAGGCTGTGGTGGCCGGGAGCGGCCACTGCACTCCAGTCTGGGCGACAGAGTGAGACTCCAACTCAAAAAAAAAAAAAAAGAGGAAAAAAAAATCCCCACAAGATGCAGTGGTGCACACCCGTAGTCCCAGCTGCTCCAGTGGCTTAGGCAGGAGGCTCCTTGAGCCCAGGAGTTTGAAGCTGCAGTGGGCATGATTGTGACATTGCACTCCAACTGGAGTGTCACAGTGAGATGCACACACATGGGGAAACACTCATTATGCTCTGCATTTCTTAATTTCTTAAAGAATCTGCTTGAGAGTCATGCTATCATTGCAGAAGTTATAAGGTTAGAAGCAACTCTCAAGGGTCTTTTTTTTTAAGTCAGGGCTGGCCAGGTGCGATGGCTCATGCCTGTAATCCCAGCACTTTGGGAGATGGAGGTGAGAGGATTGCCTGAGTCCAGGGGTTTGAAACCAGCCTTTGCAACTTGGCAAGACCTCATCTCTACAGTAAATAAAAAAATTAGCCGTACCTGTAGTTCCAGCTACTTGGAAGGCTAAGGCAGAAAGATCGCCTGAGCCTAGCAGGTGGAGGTGACAGCCTGGGTGACAGAGTAAGACTGTGACTCAAAAAGAAAAAAAAATTAAGGGCTTAAGATCATGTTTCAGCAGGCATGGTGGCTCATGCCTATAATCCCAGTACTTTGGGAGGCCAAGGTGAGACCAGCCTGGGCAACTTGGTGAGACTTCATCTCTACAATAAATCAAAAAATTAGCCAGGTGTGGTGGCACATGCCTTTAATTTCAGCTACTTGGAAGGCTGAGACAGAAGGATCACCTGAGCACAGCAGGTTGAGGCTGCAGTGACTGTAAGCGTGCCACTGCACTCCAACCTGGGCAAAAGAGTAAGACTCCGACCCAAAAAAAAAAAAAAATTATGGCTCACTGCAACCTTGACCTCCTGGGTTCAAGTTATCCTTTTGCCTCAGCCTCCCAAGTAGCTGGGACTACAGGCACATGCCACCATGCCCGGCTAATTTTTGTATTTTTTTTTTTGTAGAGATGAGGTTTCATTATGTTGCTCAGGCTGGTCTTGAACTCCTGGGCTCAAGCAATTGTCCCATCTTGGCCTCCCAAAGATCTGGGATTACAGGCATGAGCCACCACACCTGGCCAGGGTCCATTTTGAAGGGAGAAGGTCCTCCTTGTAGGATTGCAATTCAAGGAAACAGGGAGGTTTGGTGCTTAGCCTTAGATCAAAGCTGGGTTTAAAGTAAAACACTGCTATGGGAAATAATTTTATTGAGCAGTAGGGACCCCAGTGAGGCCATAGAGGGCTGGGAATATAGGAGCAGGTGAGCCTCAGGGAGATGTTATTCAACTTTCCCATACTGTTCCTGCGGTAGGTGGCAGGTCTCTCTGGTCTCTTTATTCTGCCTCCTGAGACCCCAGACAGGAGCCTTCTTCTTGCTGTGGGTAGCCAGATTGCTTCCTCCAGGTATAGGAAGCCCGATCCCTCCTGGTTTGTGCTGCTGGCTGCTGGCAGTGACTCAAAACAAGATCCCATCTGGTAGACTGAGCCCCTGCTAGGATACTCTGTATTCTTTCTCTGCCCCTGACTTCTCAGTTAGCAGAGTACAGATTTTTAATTCTTCTGCCTAAGAAGGGACTCTGACTAGAGGAGCATCAGGTTTTCTTCCAAGCCAGATCAGCCCTGGGATGTTCAAAGCAGCCTCTCATTTCAAACCTTAGTTTCTGAGGCTCCTTGCCCATGGCCAGTTAGTATGGAAGGGGTCTCATGGCTGAGGACGAGTTTAGGCGGAATGACTCAGGTTCTATCTCCAATGGTGGGCACTGAGATCAGTGTAGAAGAGGCATTAGCTGTCTTAGGCAGTTAAACATTTGTCCTTTATACAGAGTGGCTCAGGCAGCAAGCTTCTGTGGGGTCTGCCTCCTGCCACCATGCTGTAAGTGCCGAATTTTGGGGCTAGGGCAACCTAGAACTTCATCTGACCCTGCCAGATCCTGATGTCTCTTGGGAGCTCGTCTGGGGGCTGGATTCTCTGCTTCAGCCTTTGCTGGGGTGGCCACAGGAGCATCTCCATAGACCCGGTAGCTGCCAACCAGGCAGTATGTCTCCCCATGCCAACCTACCTGGGTTTCTCCATACCCTCGATACAGGACATGGTAGTGACCAGGTGTAGGGGGAGAAATGGGAGGCACTGCTGCTGGAAAGAAAACCAGAACCAATCAGTCACTTTTGCTGTGCTGCCAGCCCCCCCCATGTCTCTTTTTGTTCCTGGCTGAAGCTTGCTTATCTGTCTAGCATCCCAAACACTGCCTTGGTGTGTTACCTCTGAGAGTCTCCTAAAGACAAGATGCTGGCTAAAAAAGCAATTTCGGGGAGACTGTGGCCACAGCAGGTGACCAAAATATCCTCCCTGTTCTCAAAACAGTAGAACTTCAAAATGATTGTAATCAGGAAACTCTCAGTCTCTCCCTTAAGAAAACATTTCTTGGCTGGGCGCGGTGGCTCATGCCTATAATCCTAGCACTTTGGGAGGCTGAGGTGAGAGGATTGCCTGAGCCCATGGGTTGGAGAACAGCCTGGGCAACTTGGTGAGACCTTATCTCTACAATAAATTAAAAAAAAAATAGCTAGACATGGTGACGCACACCTGTAGTTCCAGCTACTAGGAAGGCTGAAGCAGAAGAATCGCCTGAGCCCAGCAGGTTGAGGCTACGGTGGTCGTGAGCATGCTACTGCATTCCAGCCTGGGTGACAGAGTGAGATTCTGACTCAAAAGAAAAAAAAAACGTTTCTTAAATCTTTAATGGGAATGCTTTTCATGTTTTAGAAAGAATGATCTAATATAAATAGGTGAAAACAACCACTACTGCCTTGGCAGCTCTTCTTGGGCCCCATTCATAATGCCTGTGTCAACCACTCTGAACTCTAGCCCTCTGATACTTTCATCTAAATTTTTTCTTTTCTTTTTTTTGAGTTGGAGTCTCACTCTGTTGCCAGGCTGGAGTGCAATGGCATGCTCATGGCCACCCCAGTGTTGACCTGCTGGGCTCAGGCGATCCTTCTGCCTCAGCCTTCCAAGTAGCCAGGACTATAGGTGCACACTACCACACCCAACTAATTTTTTGATTTTATTGTAGAGACAAGGTCTCATCATGTTGCCCATGCTGGTCTTGAACCTGAGGGCTTAGGTAATCCTCACACCCTGGCTTTCCAAAGTGCTGGGATCACAGGCTTGAGCCACCATGCTCAGCCTCATCTAAATTTTCTAATACTTTTTTCTTTTTTGAATCAGGGCCTCACTCTGTCACTCAGGCTGGAGTAGAGTGGTATGATCACAGCTCATTGAAGCCTTGACCTCCTTGGCTCAGGTGATCCTTCTACCTCAGTCTCCCAAGTGACTGGGACTACAGGCGAGTGCCACCATCATGCCCGGTTAATTTTTTTTTTTTCTGTAGAGATAAAGTCTTGCCAAGTTGCCCAGGTTGGTCTTGAATTCTTGGGCTCAACCAGTCCTCAGCTTCCCAATGTGCTGGGATTACAAGTGAAAACCACTGTGCTTGGCAATTTTACTTTTTTTGAGTCAGTCTCACTCTGTAACCCAGGCTGGAGTGTAGTGGCACGCTCATGGTCACTGCAGCCTTGACCTGCTGAACTCAGGCAGTTCTTTCACTTCAACCTTCCAAGTAGCTGGAACTAAAGACATGTTCCACCACAGCTGGCTAATTTTTTGATTTATTGTAGAGATGAGGTCTCGCCAAGTTGCCCAGGCTGGTCTCAAACCCACAGGCTCAGGCAATCCTCTCACCTCGGCCTCCCAAAGTGCTGGGATCATAGGCATGAGCCACTATGCCTGGTCTAGGTGACAATTTTCTTTTCTTTTTTTTTTTTTAGTGGGAGTCTCACTCTGTCATCCAGACTGGAGTGCAGTGGCCACTCCTGACCACCGCAGCCTCTACCTGCTGGTCTCTGGCGATCCTTCCGCCTCAGCCTTCCAAGTAGTTGGAACTACAAGCGCGTGCTACCACACCCGGCTAATTTTTTTTTTTTTTTGAGTTGGAGTCTCACTCTGTCACCCAGACTGGAGTGCAGTGGCCGCTCCCGGCCACCGCAGCCTCGACCTGCTGGGCTCCGGCGATCCTTCCGCCTCAGCCTTCCGAGTAGCCGAAATTACAGGTGCGTGCTACCACGCCCGGCTAATTTTTTGATTTATTGTAGAGATGAGGTCTCACTGCCCAGGCGGGTCTCGAACCTGCGGGCTCAGGCAATCCACTCACCTCAGCCTCCCAAAGGCGCGGGATTACAGGCTGAGCCACCGAGCCTGGCTAATTTTTTTTTTTTTTAATTGTAGAGATGAGGTCTCACCAAGTTGCTCAGGTGGGTCTCGAAACCACGGGCCCAGGCAATCCACTCACCTCAACCTCCCAAGGCGCGAGATTACAGGCTGAGCCACCGAGCCTGGCTGACAATTTTCTAATACTTTCTAAAGGCCAAAGTTGAGTCAGAGTCACCAAGGAGGTTCAGAGCTGGATTCTGGATACCAAGGGTAGGCTCCAGGAGCCTTCTCAACTCAATCCTGGGACACCCTTTTCTCAGGCCTTCAGTCTCAGTGGTTCCACATCACTCTCCCTGGCTCTTTGGTTTTTTCCATCTATATGACACCACCCTTTTCCCCAGATTCAGCAGTTCAGACTGGGATATGTTTGAAAGGGTCCTTGGATCATGACAGCACAGTAATGGTACCCGGGTCTGGTGAGTTTTATGAGCGACCTCAACAGCTCTTCCTCAAATTCCTCCATTTATCACTTGCCAACAAAAACACACTTGGTTTTTGCTAAGAGGCCAATTAGGAAATGGTCTAATTGGGAGCATCTTGTAGTTTAAAAGGGAAGGTTAAATTTATAAAGATTAGAACCTTTCTCAACACTTGCTCAGAGATGACATTTCACTTGCCCTCAGCAGTGAGCAGGAACACCACAGGTCTCTGAGGGGCCCTAGGCCACTGGTACTACTTATGGCTGGGAAAGTTTTGAGGTGTGGTAGGCAAACCTCAAAACAACATGTGGCGGGCCATGTGAGGTTGTGCATATACCAATGCCTCCTGTACAGATGTCCAATGTAGGCCTACCTGCTGTACTGCCCTCCCAGGGAACAGAGGACAGGTTAGAGTGAATATAGAAGATCCGGTCAGACATTCTCTCTCAGGCAGTCAAACAGATTGGGATCTTATAAACATTAGGGAAGTTTCCCCGAGGACACTGTGTTTGCCTAGCGCAGTTATCCTGCCATGGAAACTGATAAGCTTGTGATGTCATCACTACACAGTGAGTCACATAAAGAACCTGTGACTTGTGGGGGCAGGCTTCAAGTCCTTGGGGTTTTGTGGAGGAGAGCAGGACAGTGACCCTAAGCATTCAACAGAGATTGGATGGACTGGGGATCAGGGAAGGCTCCTTGTAAGTCTGAAGGATAAGTGAGATCTGGACATGTGGAAGGGACAGAGAAGACATTCATTAGAATAAATGCAAGGACAGGCTCTTCTTGACTTTGTTCTGCCCCAAATGTGTATATACTGAACCCTCCTGTTTTTACAACTGAGGACTCAAAAAACCCAAGAGGTTAGGAGGCCTACCAAAGGTCACACAGGCAGTAGAGAGGCATTCTGCTTAGCAGGGCTCCATTTGGGGTTCCAGATTTATAGCTGATAGAAATGTGAGGACAAATTTATCACATCCAAAGTTGAGGTAAGCTGAGCGTGGTGGCTCAAGCCTGTAATCCCAGCACTTTGGGAGGCTGAGGTGAGAAGACTGCCTAAGCCCAGGGGTTCAAGATAAACCTGGGCACACTGGAGAGACCTCGTCTCTACAATAAATAAAAAAATTAGCTGGGCATGGTAGTATGCGCCTGTAGTTCTGGCTACTTGGCAGGCTGAGGTGGAAGGGTCACCTAAGCCCAGCAGGTTGAGGCTGTGGTGGCTGTGAGTGTGCCACTGCACTCCAGTCTGAGCAGTAGAGTGAGACACCAACTCAAAAAAACCCAAAAAGAGGTGAGGAACCCTAGGAGGGATGTTAAAGGTGCTCCAAGACAAAATGAGGGTCCACACGGCTTCACAAAGGTCTATGATAGGCCTATTAAACATGAAATTCAAAACAAATTCATGGCAAGATAATAATACAAAATGATAACCTTATCATTATACTCCTTTCTCCTCAAAAAAGGCAAATAATGAAATAAGTCCCATCACCGTGAAAAGGAGACATGTGGGCTCAGCAGTGGCCCAGGTGAAAAGTAGGGTCAACATTATGAAAAGGTGTTACCAAAAGATGACTTGGTCCTGTTCAGAGGAAGAAATAGACAACTCTGCCCTTAGCCTGATCAGGCCTAGAATAGCAGCAGCCTTTGGTTCACTGTGTCTAAGAACTTCCTAGTAAAGAGATATAAACTTCAGGAGGGGGCTCCTGAAAAGTGTAAACATTTGTTTAGTGGGGACTACTGCAGAGGGGATGTGCCCAAATTACTATTTTGGAAGTTTGGCAACCCTGTTTGAGAATCATAGCATCTTCTCTCATAAGCTGCTTGAAGTAGCATGGTGCATGTAAGAACAGACTGAAGTCAGGCCCAGTGAGAGCAGACTGCCTGTGGCGAGTGGTAGGAAGTAAAAGTGGTGAGAGGGGAGGGTTCCCAGGAAGATTTGTCCTGGCAGGACAAGCATGAGATCACTCAGATTCTCCAAGGGGCTGGAGAGTACTTGTTTGCGAACATCCCTCTGATCTGGTGGGGGTACTGATACCTTACCAGGATCTGGCTAGGACTCTGGGGAGGGAAGTACAGCATAAATGGTTTATCAATTTAGGAAAGCTTGAGAGCCACCTGGGGAGATTACAAAACTAGGATTCTTGGGCCAACCCTCAGAGAGGTTAATCTTATTTGGAGTAAGGTCCAGGAATTGACACTTTAAAAAAAATTTATTTTTTACTTTTTTGAGTTGGAGTCTCACTCTATTGCTTAGGCTGGAGGGCAGTGGCACGCTCATGGCCACTGCAACCTTGACCTGCTGGGCTCTGGTGCTCCTTTAGCCTCAGCCTTCCAAGTAGCTAGAACTATAGGCACGAGCCACCATTCCTGGCTAATTTTTTGATTTATTGTAGAGGTGAGGTCTCGCTAAGTTGCCCAGGCTAGTCTTGAACCTGTGAACTCAGGTAATCCTTTTAGCTCAGTCTCCCAAAGTGCTGGGATTATAGGCATGTGCTACTGTGTCCAGTTGGCACTTTTTAATTTTTTTTGAGTTGGAGTCTCATTCTGTCGCCCAGACTGGAGTGCAGTGGTCACTCCCGGCCACCGCAGCCTCGACCTGCTGGGCTCCTGCGATCCTTCCGCCTCAGCCTTCCAAGTAGCTGAACTATAGGCGTGCGCTGCCACGCCCGGCTAATTTTTGATTTATTGTAGAGATTTGGTGTCGCCAAGTTGCCCCGGCGGGTCTCGAACCCGCGGGTGCAGGCAATCCACTCATCTCAGCCTCCCAAAGGCGTGGGATTACAGGCTGAGCCACCGAGCCCGGCTTATTTTTATTTTTTTGAGTTGGAGTCTCACTCTGTTGCCCAGGCTGGAGTGCAGTGGCAAGCTCACAGCCACCGCAGCCTCGACCTGCTGGGCTCAGGCGATCCTTCCATCTCAGTCTTCCAAGTTGTCAGAACTACAGGAGCATGCTTCCACACCCAGCTTATTTTTTGATTTATTGTAGAGACGAGGTCTTCCCAATTTGTCCAGACTGGTCTCAAACCACTGAGCTCAGGCAATCCTCTCGCCTTGGCCTCCCAAAATGCTGGGATAACAGGCTTGAGCCACTACGCCTGATCTATTTTTAATTTTTTTTTTTTTGAGTTGGAGTCTCACTCTGTCACTCAGTCTGGAGTGCAGTGGCACACTCACGGCCACTGTAGCCTTTATCTACTGGACTCAGACAATCCTTCTGCTTCAGCCTTCCAAGTACCTAGAACTACAGGCGTGTGCCACCATGCCTGGCTAACTTTTTGATTTATTGTAGAAATGTGGTCTCACCAAGTTGCCCAGGCTAGTCTTGAACCCCTGGCCTCAGGTAATCCTCTTACCTCCACCTCTCAAAGTGGTGGGATTACAGGCATGAGCCACCACACTCAACTGGAATCTGCACTTTAAACAAATTTCCCAGGTAGTTCTGCCACAGTGATCCATAGATAGAGTGAACAAATTTCCTAAATTGGGATAGTTAAAGTAGGCTATATTAGAAACAGCACCAGGAAACAGATATAAACAAGAATATCACAGGAAAACAGAGATGTAGTTATTTGACATAGCAATCACATTTAAGAAAAGCTAGGCTGGTAGTTAAGAACACAACCCAGGCCGGGTGTGGTGGCTCAAGCCTGTAATCCCAGCACTTTGGGAGGCCGAGAGGGGACTGCCAGAGCCCAGGGGTTTGAGATCAGCCCGGGTAACTTGGTGAGATCTCATCTCTACAATATATATAAAAAAATTAGCTGGGCATGGTAGCACGCACCTGTAGTTCTGGCTACTTGGAAGGCTGAGGTGGATTGCCTGACTGAGCCCAGTAGGTCGATGCTGGGGTGGCCATGAGTGTGCCACTGCACTCCAGCCTGGGCGACAGAGTGAGACTCTGACTCAAAAAAAAAGGAAATCTGGTTGAGCGTGGAGGTTTATACCTGTAATCCCAGCACTTTGGGAGATTGAGGGAGGATCGCTTGAGATCAGGAATTTGTGACCAGCCTGGGTAACATAGCAAGATACCCATCTCAAAAAATAAAAAATAATAAATTAGTTGTGCATGATGGAGTTCACCCTTTCTTTGCCTAGCAACTCAGGAGGCTGGAGCAAGAGGATCACTTGAGTCTAGGAGTCTGAGGTTGCAGTGAGCTATAATTGTACCAATGCATTCCAGCCTGGGTTACAGAGCAAGGCTCTGCCTCCAAAGCAAACAAACGAATTAGAACTTTTGGTGCAAAAAGACCAGATTCTGTCCTACTTACTTGTGTGGTGTTGGGCACATTCTTTTTATCCCTTTGAGCCTATTTCTTCATATGAGAAAGACAGCTATAGTTTTTTTTTTTTTTGAAGCAGCATTCACTGAGGACAGAAAAGCTCCCACAGTGAGAGGGGACCAGAGGGAGTTACCCTATAATTGTATGTTTAATACAATATTCTCTTTTGGAAAAGGTTGCCCTGAACTCATTTCTGTCTTGTGCAACCTTACTCTTTTCAGTGTGTAAGCACTTTAAAGTTGTTTTGTGGAATATTATATTTGACTGTCAACTGTTCTTTAGTTCAGAGGCAAAGCTTATACAATGTCACAGAGACTGTAACCCAGTTGACAATAAAGCAATCCTATGTGCTTATTTTGTCAATTTTGTAAAACAGTTTAATCATCCCCCCTTTCTTTGCCACTGAGAGTTGGGATAGAAGGTAGAGCTTAGAAATGTACAAGCAGAGCCGGGCTCAGTGGCTCAGCCTGTAATCCCAGCGCTTTGGGAGGCTGAGGTGAGTGGATTTCCTGAGCCCGGGGGTTCGAGACCCGCCTGGACAACTTGGCAAGACCTCATCTCTACAATAAATAAAAAATTAGCTGGGTGTGGTAGCGAGCACCTGTAATTCCAGCTACTCGGAAGGCTGAGGTGGAAGGATCGCCGGAGCCCAGCAGGTCGAGGTTGCGGTGGCCGGGGGCGGCCACTGCACTCCAGTCTGGGTGACAGAGTGAGACTCCAACCCCCCCCCAAAAGAAATGTACAAGCAATACTTCTGCATCAGTCTACCATTTACTTTTCTGCCAGTTAAATTCCCAGATATTTTACCAAGAAAATTTCTACTGCTTAAAGATAAACTCTACTGTCACATTCCCTTTCCTTTCCCTGGGGACTTAGTGAATACTTTTTGAGAGCAAGAAATAAAACCTAAGTGTTTACAAACTAAAACATCAACTAAAAGAGCCTTTTCTCTAGGTGTAGCAGTTTGGGATATGAATCCTCAGAATCTACTGAATTCTATCCCACTGGTAATTATTATTAGGGGAGACACATAAAAACACCATTTATTGTTAGAAATCATGATATAATGTCAAAATTCACTCTTTCACATGTCATGTGAAAGACTACATGGAGCCATGCTTGGTAGCCTCCCTTCTAGTGCTGGCCAGCAGCTCATCTGGTCCTAAGGGAGGTACCAGGGCAGCCCAGAGCCTGACAAGTGTGCTCACCCACTCAAGATACTTGCAAAGTTCACTGTTCTGGTGTCACATTCAAGCCAGCCAAAATCAGATTTGCTGAGGCAAAGGCTCTCTCACTGAGGATGCCAGTCCTGGAAGGCTTCTCCTTCGGCGAGCTGCCAGTTCAATCTTCTGAACCAGTCTCACATCCCAGGGATGGGTCACAAAGCTGATGATAGTGCCTGGAACCTCACTCCCCACACGGCCCACCCTCCCAGCTCTGTGGATGTAATCTTGCAGGGTGAGGGGAAAATCATAATTGACAACCAGCTCCACATGGGTGCTGTCTAGGCCCCGAGAAGCTATGTCTGTGCAGAGAAGTATGTCACGGGAGCCCTTCTGGAAGCACTGGAAGATACCTGCCCTCATTGAGGCTGGCATTTGCCCCTGTAGCCTTAGATGTTGGATTTTGTGGTCATCCAGAATATATCCAAGCCAGTTCACAGTACTGGAGCTATTAGAAAACACCAGGACAGTTCCTGAAGGCCCAGTTCTATCAGCTCTGCCATGATGCTTGAGAATCTGTAACAACTCAGTTACCTTATCTGCTCCCTTCAGCCTCATAAATGTCTGCTTGACATGAGGCATGATACAGTGGAGCTTGGAGCTGGTGATGGTGGTGAGAGACTCTGGGCTGGTGACTTTGCTCAGCAACTGGCCTACACCTTCGGGAAATGTAGCTCCCACCAGCACTAACTGAGCTTTGGGATTGAAGGGGTCTTTCAAATCAGTTGGGCCTTCTGCTATATGGCTCTTCCCCAAGATGTAGTCCACTAGTTCCAGGAAGCTTTCATCCAGCAGTGTGTCTGCCTCATCCAACACCAGGAAGGAAAGTTGCGTCAGGCTGATCAGTTGACTTTTTAGGGCCTTCCACAGAGCCCCAGGAGTGGCCACTAGCACATCTACAGAAGGTTGTTTGGACAGTTGCTGCCTGATCCTACTCATGCCATGGCCTCCCCCTAGTTCCCGCACCTGCAGACCCAAGCAGCTGCCCAAGCGCTGGGCCACGGCCTGCACCTGTTCGGCTAATTCTCGGGAAGGCACAAGGACCAGGCCCCGGGGAGCGGGGATAAGGAGGCGGGAGTCCGCGCTTGGTAGGCCAGCGAGTCGTTGAAACAGCGGTAGTAGGTAGCTGTAAGTCTTGCCACTGCCGGTTTCCGCGGCGCAAAGGATGTGGCGGCCGCGAAGTAGTGGGGGGATGGTGCTCAACTGCACCGTGGTGGGACAAATGACTTCGGGCGCGGTCTCCTGTAGTGCGTGCAGCACACGGGGCTCCAGACCGAGGTCCGCGAAGCTGCTCTTGCTCGAGAGGTTCCGTAACGCTGGCGCCTCGCGTTGTACGCGCTCGATGGAGAAGTGGTCCTGTCGCGCGCGCCGATTCTTCCAGCCACGCGAGGCGAGCGGTGCGCACTCCCAGCGGCCCAGCGTGAGGCGCGCTGGCTGGTTCAACTCCGGACGCCTCGCGGACACCAGCAGCGGTCCAGGTCGCACCAGCACAGGCCCACGGGTGCCCCGCCGCTTGCTCTGTCGCTGTTCTTGCCGCCGCTGTAAAGCCAGCGGGATGCGCACCACCGGCAGGGGCTCATCAGGACTGCAGATCGCCAGGTCCCGCCGGGGCGCCAGGAGCAACCGAGCTGCGAGCGACAGCAGCCGCACATGCCGGCCCAGAGCCATAGTCTCTGTGGTGCAGAAGAGGCGCACGTCGGTGACGTCACAGACGCGCCACGGCCTCGCGTACGGTGGCTGACGCGGCCCATTTAAGACTTGCAGAGCTGGAGAAGCGTGAGGAAGGAGAGAGGATCTGTAGAGTTCAGCTGTGAGGTCTGTAGGTCCGAAAAGAGGACAGTCACGTTCAGACCCGGGCCGACCTTGTGGGAGGGCGCGCGGTGGAGGCAGGACCCGGGGCCATTGGTACGAGGCGGCAGTTGAAGCCTTGGCTCTGGGGACCAGAAAGGCGAAGGTCTTCTGGCGATTGGGTTCCCGGTCCCTGGGATTTTCCTTACTCTTTCCTCATTGCTCTTGTGATGGCTTGTTCGTGCCGGTCTCCCCTTGTAAACTCCGAGGGTGCGTCTGTGTTTTGCCACATGTGATCCCTGCGCAAGATCTGGTAACACTGTTTATTGAGGGTTTGAATGAATGGTCAGGCCTAGGGACAGGAGCAAGGGTCGGGAATCACAGATCTGGGCTCAATCCCCCGACCCTCCGTCTAAAAGCTCAGAGTGCAAGCTGTAGGCCTTCTGTTTATTTTTTCTCTGAAGTGGAAGTTTAGGTCTTCAGGCTTTATTTCAAGCTGAGTCATCTCTTCATCCTTTTTTCTTTTTTTCCTTTTCAGGAAGAGTTCACTCTCCAGTCCCTTGTCACCCCTACTAGCTTCTCTTCCTGAACCCTCTTGCAACCCTCTAACCTCCACTGGCTTCCCAGTTAGATATGTAAATTACTTGAATAGTAGTAACGAGGATCCTGCCTCACATAACTGATCAGGTATGTGACTTATCTCACAGAGCACTCGTCAGGCAGAATATTTTACTTGAATTCAGATAGTCAGATAAAAAAAAGTAAAGGGAGAACTATACTGTTCATACTTCTTGAACAGGTCTGGAATATGGATGTCAGATCTTTTCTGTAGTCCGCAGTGCCTGCAGTGGGCGATAAAGTAAATATTTGTGGATTAACTACGCAGGAGGATTTTAGCATCTGGAGAAGGTAGGCTCTCATCAAGTACCATTAAAAATATTTAAACAGCCAGGCTCAGTGGCTCAGCCTGTAATCCCACGCCTTTGGGAGGCTGAGGTGAGTGGATTGCCTGAGCCTGCGGGTTCGAGACCCGCCTGGGCAACTTGACAAGACCTCATCTCTACAATAAATCAAAAAATCAGCCGGGCGTGGTAGCGCACGCCTGTGCTTCCGGCTACTCGGAAGGCTGAGGCGGAAGGATCGCCGGAGCCCAGTAGGTGGAGGCTGCAGTGACCGGGAGCGGCCACTGCCTCCAGTCTGGGCGACAGAGTGAGACTCCAACTAAAAAAAAAAAAAAATATATATATATATATATATATATATATTTTATATATATATACACACACACATATATATATTTAAACAAAACTTTCAAAATTTCAAGTACATTGTACCATTGTTATATACAAGTAGACTCAGTTAAACCAGCAGAGGAGAGAGTTTTGAATAGTGATGGGTGAAATGAATCATTGGATAGAATAGTGGTTCTAAAGTGAGGGTGGAGCCAGGCACCATGGCACATCCTGGTAATCCCAGCACTTTGGGAAGTGGAGGTGAGAGGATTGCCTGAACCCAAGCCTTTGAGATCAGTCTGGGAAACTTGATGAGACCTCATCGCTACAGTGAATCAAAAAATTAATGGGTATGAAGGGATGTGGCTGTAGTTCCAGCTACTTGGAAGGCTAAGCAGAAGGATTGCCTGAGCCCAGCAGGTCGAGGCTGTGGTAGCCTGAGCATGCACTGCACTCCAGCCTGGGCAACAGAGTGAGACTCCGACTCAAAAAAATAAATACAGTGAAGGTGATTTGCTTTTTCCCTCTCCCTCCCTCAGCACATTTGACAACAGCTGGAGGCATTTTTAGTTGTCATATCTGGGGAGGCATTACAGGCAGCCAATGGGTAGAGGCCAGGGATGCTGCTCAACATCGTGCAGTGCACAGGTCAGCCCTCTATAATGAAGAATTGTCTGGCCAGTGATGTTAATAGTGTATGGTTGGCCAGGCACGGTGACTCACGCCTATAATTCCAGAACCTTGGGAGGCTAAGGCAAGAGGATTGCCTAAGCCCATGGGTTTGAGACCAGCCTAGGCAACTTAGTGAGACCTCATCGCTACAATAAATAAAAAAATTAGCTAGGCTTGGTGGTGCATGCCTGTAATTCCAGCTACTGGGAAGGCTGACACAGAAGGATCACCTGAGACCAACAAGTTGAGACTGCGGTGGCCGTGGGCATCCCACTGCACTCCAGCTGGGTGACAGAGTGAGACTCCAACTAAAAAAAAAAAAAAATAGTGCATAATTGAGAAACCTGGGTAGAGGATAAGGACTGAGGAGAGTGTGAGGTTACTATATATACTCTCACTTCACACAGGCACATTTGTCAAACTCTTGCACTGGCACTGCCCCATTCCCACAGTCTATAATGGGCACAATGATGCCAATGCTTGTCATGGACTTGGGATCAGGAACCTTGGTGGGTGTTCCTGAAATTCATAAAAACAGGAAGGGGTGATTCAAGAGGGTGATGCTGAAGAACAGATGTTTAGGAGAAAAGTCTTTTTTTATGTATTTGAGGAATTTGCCAGGTGGGAAAGAGATGAGATGTGATGTGTATCATTCTAGAAAGCAAAGCTACAACCCATGGATGACAGGGAGGCTGATTCTGAACTTGATATAAAGAGGTGTTGTAGGAACTAGAACTTCCCAGGCCTATCCTGAGAATGCTGAGTTTTCTGTCATTAAACTCAGACAAAGCAGACTTCAAAACATCAAAAGTTAACAAGAAAAAAAAAAGATCCATTTTGGCTGGGTGTGGTGGCTCAAGCCTGTAATCTCAGCACTTTGGGAGGCCAAGGTGAGAGGATTGCCTGAGCTCAGGGTTTTGAGACCAGTCTGGGCAACTTGGCAAGACCTTGCCTCTACAATAAATAAAAAAAATTAACTGGGTGTGGTGACGCATACCTGTAGTTCCAGTTACTTGGAAGGCTGAGGTGGAAGGATCACCTGAGCCTAGGAGGTTGAGGCTGTAGTGGCTGTGAGTATGCCACTGCACTCCAGCCTGGCCGACAGAGTGAGACTCCAACTCAAAAAAATAAATTCCATTTATAGGCCAGATGACCATTAGTTGATGATATGAGGCGATATGACAGATGGGAGCTGTTATAAAGTATACCCCAAGATCTTGTGATTCTATGCTATTTCTTTTCTTTTTTTTAAGACAAGATCTTGCTCTGTCTCCCAGACTGGAGTACAGTGGCACAATCATAGCTCACTGCAGCCTCAAACTCCTGGGATCAAGCAGTCCTCCCTTCTCAACCTTCCCAGTAGCTAGGGCTACAGGTACACATCACCGTGCCCAGCTAATTTATTTAATTTTATTTTTGTACAGATGAGGTCTTGCTATGTTGCCCAAGCTGGTCTCGGACTCTTGGCCTCAAGTGCTGGAATTGTAGGCATGAGTCACTGTACCCACCCTTGTTCTACTTTTATGATTCTTGCTTAGAACTCAGGGCTCTTTGTTCCTTATCTAAGTGTACTAGTTCCTTGCATGTCTGACCCGACAGTTGTCATCTATTTCCATGTGCCATTGTTTTTCAGATTTAAAAAAAGTATTGCTTTGCACCAAGCCAGAACAGATACATTGAAAGAATTATCAGGAAAAAAAAAAGGTATGTATGTGCATTTGGGTTTTGTTGAAATATTCAGGGCAGGGTATCTGGTTATTTCTCATTATGCTTAAACCCTTACAATGTGACTACAAAATCTCATACAGGTTAGAACTTATCTGAACCTGTCTCTCCCATGGTCCCTATTTTTTTCTTGTTTTTTGATCAGATACTGCCTAAGGGTCCTCCCTTTCCTCCTGCTCAGAGTAGACATCAAGTAACTTCTAGTTGTTGTTGAGACACATTTTATAAGTAGTGCTTTAGAGATTGGAAAGGTTTACTTATTGTGAAAAAAAAAGTAAGCTCCTGGGAGTAGGAGCTTGATATGCTTGGATCTCATTTAATAGTGGTACAGTCATTCATTCATTTATTTATTCATCCAACAAATATTTCCTTAGCACCACACATGTGCCAGGCACTGTTCAAACAAACACTGAGCAGAACAGACAAAATTCCTGCCCTCGTGGAGTTTACATTCTGATTTACTTGGTTGGTGTAAGGCCTAGAAATTGGTATTTTTCTAAAAACCTTTCCAGATGTAGCCAGGCTTGAGAATCATAATTATAATTGAAGCACTTTGGGAATTACAAGGCATTGCAAAAATAAAAAATGCTGTTAGTATTTCTTCACTATTCCTTCATTATCCTTCTTGTAGCGGGATTGTTGTACAATACTCGCCGTTCTGTCTCCATCTGTTGTTACTGTAGTATGCCTAGGTACTTTGACCCTTCTTCTAACCCAACTCTGTATCGCCTTTCTGTCTTCTGCCCTTCCGTCTATCATTTCCTGAGTGATCTTACTAAAGCCCAGCTATGGGCCAGGTGTGATGGCTCATGCCTGTAATCCCAGCACTTTGGAAGGTCAAGGTCGGAGGATCACTTGGGGCTAGGAATCCAAGACTAGCCTGGGCAACCAAGCGAGACCCTGTTGCTACAAAAAAAAAAAAAAAAAAAATTAGCCAGGCATGGGGTACACACCTGTAGTCGCAGCTACCCAGGAGGCTGAGGTAGGAGGGGCACTTGAGCCCAGGAGCTCAAGGCTACAGTGAACTATGATTGTGCCACTGCACTCCAGCCTGGGTGACAGATTGAAACCCTGTCTTTTTTTTTTTTTTGAGTTGGGCTCTCATTCTGTTGCCCAGGCTGGAGTGCAGTGGCACACTCATGGTGACTGCAGCCTCAACCTGGTGGGCTCAGGCGATCCTTACACCTCAGCCTTCCAAGTAACTGGAACCACAGGTATGCGCCACCACACCCGGCTAATTTTTTTTTTTGAGTCGGACTCTTACTCTGTTGTTCAGGCTGGAGTACTGTGGCATGCTCATGGCCACTGCAGCCCCAACCTGCTGGGCTCAGTTGATCCTTCCACCTTAGCCTTCTAAGTAGCTGGAACCACAGGTGCGTGCCACCACACCCAGCTAGTTTTTTGGTTTATTGTAGAGACGAGGTCTCACCAAGTTGCCTAGACTGGTCTCGAACCCCTGGACTCAGGCAATCTTCTTGCCTCCGCCTCCTGAAGTGCTGGGATTACAGGCGTGAGCCGCCGTGCCTGGCTTTATATATACTTAATTCTATTTGTAGACTATTGTCATGGCTCAGTTGATAGATGATGGCAGTTGTAGAACCAAGAAGCTCCTTGAAGTCAACAACTTAGTTTTTTCTAATTTTTTACATCTCAAACACTGCCTTGTTCTTTTTTTTTTTTGAGTTGGAGTCTCACTCTGTCGCCCAGACTGGAGTGCAGTGGCTGCTCCTGGCCACCGCAGCCTCGACCTGCTGGGCTCCAGCGATCCTTCCGCCTCAGCCTTCCAAGTAGCCGGAATCATAGGCATGTGCTACCATGCCTGGCTGATTTTTTGATTTATTGTAGAGATGAGGTCTCGCTGCCCAGGTGGATCTCGAACACGCGGGCTCAGGCAATCCACTCACCTCAGCCTCCCAAAGGCGCAGGATTACAGGCTGAGCCACCGAGCCCGGCTTGCCTTGTTCTTAAAAGAGCTAGTAGATGTTTGTTGATATAGCAACAGATATTAGAGTGTGTTTTGAAAGTGTGAAAGCATAATGGTGAGTTGAGAGCAGTTAACTTTACCATGCCTTTACTGTGTGCTGGGGACTGTTGTGCATCGTGAAATTTACTCTTCACATCTCCCTGACATAGATTCTATTGAGCCTTATATACCAGAAGGAGAAACTGAGGCTAGGCTGGGTTAATTAATCTGCCTGGGGCACGGCTGGGATTCAAATGAAGGCCTGATTCCAGAGCTCAGGATCTTAACCACGAAATGCTATATTGCCTCTTTTCTCTTCCAAATATAATAGATTCTTTTAGTTTCTTCTTTTTTCTTTTTTTTTTGAGTCAGAGTCTCACTTTGTTCCCCAGGCTAGAGTGCAGTTGCATGTTCACAGTCACCACAGCCTCAACCTGCTGGGCTTAGGTGATCCTTCTGTCTCAGCCTTCTTATAGGTGTGTACCACCATACCTGGCTAATTTTTTTTTTATCATTTAAATAATTTTTTATTTATTGTGGAGATGAGGTCTCGCCAGATTGCCCAGGCTGGTCTTAACCAGCAATTCTCTTACCTCCACCTCTCAAAGTGCTAGGATTACAGGCGTGAGCCACTGTGTCCAGCCTAGTTTTTTTTTTTTTTTGAGAAAGCAGGATTTGCCGGGCTCAGTGGCTCAGCCTGTAATCCCGCGCCTTGGGAGGCTGAGGTGAGTGGATTGCCTGAGCCCGCGGGTTTGAGACCCACCTGGGCAGTAAGACATCATCTCTATAATAAATCAAAAAATTAGCCAGGCGTGGCAGCGCGCACATGTAGTTCCAACTACTTGGAAGGCTGAGGCGGAAGGATCGCTGGAGTCCAGCAGGTCGAGGCTGCGGTGGCCAGGAGCGGCCACTGCACTCCAGTCTGGGCAACAGATTGAGACTCCAACTCAAAACAAAACAAAACAAAACAAAATAAAATGAGAAAGCAGGATTTATTAAGAGGACAGAAAAGCTCCCACAGTGGGAAGGGATCCGAGGGGGGTTGCCCTGTTTTTTTTCTTATTTGCACATTTTTTTAGTGGGAAATTGGATAATTCTTTAAATATTTCATCCTAGTTGATTTTCATTTTAACTCTAAATTTGTATTGTAAAGAACTTCCTTTTTTTTTTTTTTGAGTTGGAGTCTCACTCTGTCACCCAGGCTAGAGTACAGTGGCCCTATCATGGCCTTTGCATTCTTGACCTGCTGGACTCAGGCAATCCTTCCACCTCAGCCTTTCAAGTAGCTGGTACTACAGGTGTGCACCACCGTGCCTAGCTAATTTTTTAATTTATTGTAGAAATGAGGTCTCGCCAAGTTGCCCAGGCTGGTCTCAAACCCCTGAGCTCAGGCAATCCTCTCACTTTGGTCTGCAAAAGTGCTAGAATTACAGGCATGAGCTATTATGCCTGGCCAAGAAATTGCTTTTTAAGCAAGATGTTGGTCTTTGGGAAAATTGACATGGAAGAGAATGGTACAGTTTTTTTACACTGATTGCTTTCCCTGAATAGTGTTATATTTAATCTGAAAGCATTATTATTAATGGGATTGTGAAAGTTGCAGATGCCAGGATGAAATAACTTTTGAAATAACAAAATAGATCCAGGAAGACATGAAAGAGGGGGGCTCATGCTTATATGTCTGAGATAAGAACTGTTTCCAAGTACTTTCCAAAGCTCTCATAAGAAATCCCTTCACTACCTTCATGTCTCTCCTGCTTCTCATGGCTTGGATGTTTTGCATGTCTTGCATACATCTATTTCTGTGACAAGGTTTATCACTAGACATTCTTTGGAATTGTAGTAATTCAGGTTGGGTGCAGTGGCTCACCTATAATCCCAGTACTTTGGGAGTCCTAGGCGAGAGGATTGCCTGAGCCTAGGAGTTTGAGACCAGCCTGGGGAACATGACAGGAGACCTCATCTCTACAATACATCAAAGAATTAACTGGGAAGGGTGGCATGCCTCTGGGCCCAGCTGCTTGGCAGGCTGAGATGGAAGGATCTCCTGAGCCCAGTAGGTTTAGGCCACAGTAGCCATGATTGTGCCACTGCACTCCAACCTGGGCGACAGAGTGAAACTCTGACTCAAAAAACAAGAAAGAAAAGAAAGAAAAAAAAGAACCTCTCAAAAGAACACCTGCCTGGTAATGGCATCTCCACCAATGAATCGAAGACAACTTTGGCTTCGAGACTCTGGAACCAAGGAACTCTTTCTAAGCAGTTTATGTGAATCTTCCCCTTTTTGCCAAAAAAAAGCTTCCCTTTACTCTTTCCTCCCCAGATGCACTTGTGGTTTGTCATCCTTTTTTTTTTTTTTTGAGTTGGAGTCTCACTCCGTCGCCCAGACTGGAGTGCAGTGGCCGCTCCCGGCCACTGCAGCCTCGACCTGCTGGGCTCCGGCGATCCTTCCTCCTCAGCCTTCCGAGTAGCCGGAATTACAGACATGTGCTACCATGCCTGGCTGATTTTTTGATTTATTGTAGAAATGAAGTCTCGCCAAGTTGCCCAGGCGGGTCTCGAACCCGTGGGCTCAGGCAATCCACTCACCTCAGCCTCCCAAAGTGTGGGGTTACAGGCTGAGCCACCGAGTCCAGCTTGGTTTGTCATTCTTTGCATCCTGGATTGTAATCTCTTTTCTGATTCCTGAATAAACTCAACATATTCAGTGATATTTTTCTCTAAGGCTTTTTTTTAGGTTGGGAGGATATTGCATACATGTAACTGAAGTTAAGATTACTGTCTAAGAAATAAATGGAGAGGAATAGAGGAAACAAACCCTTAAAAGGAATGGTACAAGAGATTGAGAATGAGTGACTGACTAATGTGGTGATCCAGGTGTGACCTCACAGTGGGCGAGTGGTTGTAGTACTACCTGGGAAAGGCATAGGGGCTGCCTAGTTTTTCTGAGAGAAGCCTTCTTGGAGGCAGGGCATGTCAGGGCATGTCAGAGAATGTTCCCAGCCCATCCAGTCTACCTGAGGGCATCTTGTCAGCCACCACAGAGGTGAGTGTTTAGCCATGCCTTTCAAAGCAGCCACTAAAGGCCACGTGCTAGACTCAGTACTAGTAGAAATCTGGTAGTGAACAGAGCAGCCATGGTCTGTTCTTGTGGAGCTGTTGTCTTGGTGGTCTAGAGGAGGAGCTGGGGGTTGGACAAGAAACCATTCCAGTCATGCCCTCATTCACCCCTATCCCTCCCTGCTGAGTTGGGCTCCCATAACCTCAGCACTTTCAGCCTCCCTTCTCCCTGCTCTCTTTTTATTCTGTAGCACTACCAGTTTCTCAACATACTACATTATTTCTTTTTTAAGCCTTATTGTTTTCGCCTTTGTTTCCCCACTAGAATGAAAACTGCCAGATCTGGGATTTTTGTCTGTTTTGTTTGCTAATATAAAGAGACTAGGACAATGACTGACAAAGACTGGGTACTTTTAATAAGTAAATATTTGTTAGATGAATGAATGTGCATGTATACTTTTTATGATCAGAGAAAAGGAAAACCAGCTACTACTGTGTTAGAAGGAAGAAGGAAAGCTTGCCCTTGGTAACAGAAAAGATATTCTCCATTTGAATTTCTGATGTTTGTTTTCCCTTTCTTCAGGCTGTAGCAGAGGAGGAATGATTGTGAATAGCCTTTCTCTGTGCTACCACAACAAATTAATTTTAGCCCCGATGGTTCGGGTAGGAACTCTTCCAATGCGACTGCTGGCCCTGGATTATGGAGCAGACATTGTTTACTGTGAGGTAACGGCCTCCTGATTTTCTTGGGAGGGCTTTTCTACAAGCGCAGACTCCCCATTTGGGTTTGGGAGTAGTCACGTGTTTGGGGAGATAGAATGGGAACTCACTTTACAGATGTTCACTGAAGGCTGGAGGAGAGGAGCCCACATGACATCGATGAGTTCTGTGAGCTCTGCTAACGCTCAAGTGCCTGGGTAGCATGGAGGCATTCTGGGATACCCTGGGCCAGGTGGATAGATGAGCATCTTGTTGTGTCACTACTCCTTTCCTCCTTTAACCTCTTAAATTCCTGCAAGGGGAGTCAACAGCCCCGTTTCTACTTCTTCACCTACTGTTTACTCCTCAAGCTATTAATTCCACAACTGTTCACATTTGTATGCCACAGCTGTCCTCCAATCACCTAATTTTCTTTTCTTTTCTTTTCTTTTTGAGTTGGAGTCTCACTTTGTCGCCCAGACTGGAGTGCAGTGGCTGCTCCTGGCCACCACAGCCTTGACCTGCTGGGTTCCGGTGATCCTTCCGCCTCAGCCTTCCAATAGCTGGAATTATAGGCACGCACTACCATGCCCGGCTAATTTTTTGATTTATTGTAGAGATGAGGTCTCGCCAAGTTGGCCAGGCGGGTCTCGAACCCGTGGGCTCAGGCAATCCACTCACCTCAGCCTCCAAAGCGCGGGATTACAGGCCGAGCCACCGAGCCTGGCTTCTTTTCTTTTTTTTGAGTAGGAGTCTCACTCTGCCTCCCAGGTTGGAGTGCAGTGGCACACTCACAGCTACTGCAGGCTCAACCTGCTAGGCTCAGGTGATCCTTCCGCCTCAGCCTTCCAAGTAGCTGGAACCACACCCAGTTAATTTTTTGATTTATTGTAGAGATAACGTCTTGCCAAGTTTTCCAGGCTAGTCTTGAACCCCTGAACTCAGGCAACCTTCTCGCCTCTGCCTCCCAAAATGCTGGAATTACAGGCGTGAGCCACCGTACCCAATCACCTAATTTTCAGATCAAATACCTGCTTGGTCTTTTTGCAGCTGGACTTGTCTGTGTCATTTGACACAGTTAACAGACTTGACCCCATTGTCTTCCCTTACACTATATTCGCTTTTCATTTGCCTATTTATCTCACTCTTTTACCTCTTCTATTATTGATTCCTGTCTTCCAACATACATACCCAGTACATGAGTAGATTTTACTCAGATTCTTTTCAAATCCTTCCTTCTCTCTTTACAGTGGTTTTCTTTTTTCCTTTAGAGATAGGGTCTTGCTGTGTTGCCCAGACTAGAGTATGGTGGCCTGATCACTATCCAATATCAGCTACTCCTGTAATTTTATTTTTTGTAGTAATTTTTCCTTGCTGAATCTGGGTCTGAAGGCTTAATATTCTCCAGAGCAGCAGGCGAGTATTATCTACCACCACCAAAAAATCCTGTAGCTACCAGAACAAATCTCATCCAGTTTCCATGGCCTGAATCTGGTCCTTTTCCTCTTTTTCCTAACCTCTGAGTTCATTCATTCATATGCTGAATGTATATTAATTCCTATAGGGGCCAGGGAACAGGTAGCCTAAGGTGGAGAAAGTATGATGAAGGTTTTTTTTTTTTTTTTGTCTAGAAAACTTGCATGTTTGTAGAATAAGAGGAGTTAGAAATGAGAAAAGGCCTGAAGATTGGGGATTGGGGTGATGATGGGTAAGGCCAGGGCTTGCAGAGGACAGGAATCTTGATGAGGACGTACCTTCTTCTGAGATGGGCCAAGGTGGGAAGGCAAAAGTGATGGAAGGTCATGTCTGAGAGACTTGTTTTATGAGATGTAGGAGGCCAGTCATCTGTTCGAAATGAGGGTGCTGGGAGTGGGGTAGGGACCTGAGGAAAGTGAAGAAGTTTTGATCCTGTTCCCATGGAGACTGGGAAGTTTGCCTACTGGCTGGGTATGCATGCTGATGCTAGTTTGCAGTGTTATGGGAAGGAAAACTGAGAAGCCTTAGGAAAGGAGCATCTCCGTGGCTGGGGATTGGTATGCTGGTACCTGCAGCAGGGCAGGGGCAGAGAGGTATTTGGAGTGCTGGCAAGGTCAAGTGGAGGGAGGAAGGAAAGGGTTATGTGTTGTCCCAAGGTATCAGGTGGGAGGTTCCAGGGCAGAGGTATCTGGTACTGGCAAGGTGAAATGAGAGGGAGGAAGAAAGTGGGTATGTGTTGTCTCAAGGTATAAGGTGGAATCAGGTGTGGTGTCTTACACCTGTAATCCCAGCACTTTGGGAGTAGGCGTTGAGAGGATTGTCTGAACCCAGGGGTTCAAGACTAGCTTGGGCAACTTGGCAAGACCTCATCTCTACGGTAAATAAAAAAATTAGCCGGGCATGGTGGCACATGCCTGTAGTTCCAGCTACATGGAAGGCTGAGGCAGAAGGATCGCCTGAGCCCGGCAGGTGGAGGCTACGGTGGCCATGAGCGTGCCATTGCACTCCAGCCTGGGTAACAGAGTGTGACTCCAACTCAAAAAAAAAAAAAAAAAGTATAAGATGGGAAGTTCCAGGGTTCCCACAGAGACCCAAAGACCTGACTCCTACGTCATTTGTCAAAGTAAAGGTAAGCACATTTGAGAAATGTGAGATGGCATGTTAGTGTACATCTGTAAGTCTTCCAGTCTGCTAGAACATGCTTAGGGCAGGGAGGAACAAATCCCAGGGGCCAGGCCCTGGGGCATGTGTGGTAGCACCTTGAGCCTTATTCATCTGGTCACTCAGGCCCCTGGTGCTCAGCTATAGGTTAAGTATAGTCTTTCCTGTCCAGTCCCCTCCTTACCTTCCAGAAAATCTCTTGGATTTGGAAGGGGAATGGGAAAAGGGACTATGAAGAATCATTGACTCAGAGCCTATAAGATAGGTGACCAGAAAAATTCCAGAGAATTTAGACAGCTGCTAACCTTTCTTTGTTTGTGGTAACCCAGCCCCTCCTTCAGGATAGTAACAGAGAAGGACATGGGAGCTTGGTGCATATTTACCTATTAGGGTCCTACTAGATGACTGACTCCAGGATGAAGCCCCTAGCCTCTTCCCTGCTGTCCCACTTTTAAGGCACAGAGTAAATGGTGTCTCTTTCCTCTCTCCTCCAGCTTTGCATACTGTCTCTATCAATTGATTGCTTACTCTGATGACTGTTCATGTTCCTTCTCTTCCTAATCCAGTGCCTTTAGTAAGAGTAAGAATTAGTCTTTTGAATGCTAGCCCTTTATTTTCAAATTCACTTATGTCCTCTCCTCCACTATTCTGCTGGTTTTGTCTCTTGGATGAGGTGGGCTTTGGGTCTTTAGAACCATCAGCTCACCTGAGCTCAAACTTGTTCTGCAGCAAGATTCTGGGGGTTGCTAAAGTTGAGGAAAAAGCAGTAGTGTCTACATGAACATATTTACTGCCCCTTGGTCTTCTCTTTTCCTGTGCAGGCACCATTCTTCTGAAACCTTAGAAAGTAGGCTTGTATCCGTGGGAGCCATGTGGAGTGATACACCAGGATGGATGAGTGATTGCTCTTGCAGCAGTGTCCTTTTAGACAGCTGTGCTTCTTTACAGCCTGGGTATCAGTCTGAGCATAGGGGGGGTCACAGAAGCTAGGCAGTGGGAGCAGAGCTGCCACAGGAAACAGCTGATCTGCCAGGCTCCAAACCTTCCATCAGTCATCTAATGCTTTGGGAATTCTTGGGGTTGTTTTCAAGCCCTTTGGAAGTTAAGGGCCAAGGATTTATGTGATGACTTTAGCATGTGACCCTTCTAATTAGGGCAAAACTTGGTTTTTCTAGTAAATGTGGCCAATCCCTTCTTCCAAGGTCCTGCAGTCCTTGAGTATGGAGTAGAGGAAATACTAACTAAAATGTTTTAGCATTTGATGTGCTCTATACTCTGAGAGGGTCAGTATGGCTTACAAAGGGGTCTCTAATTGAAATAAAACAAAATTAAAAAATATAAAAGAGAAAACTCAAGGGGTTCTCTGTCAGAGGAGACCTAGGCCTTCTACTCAGACCTGGCTTCTGTAGAAAGCAGACAGGCAGGCAGGTAGGTGCTTGACTGGCTTGAGTAGGTGACTGTGGACAGACTGACCCTGAGTACTGGGCATGGCTCAGGGTGGTTTGGTGCCCCCTGGTGGATGCACAGTTACTCTGCAGGCCAGCACCAGAGTACCAGCGACTTGGATGTTCTTTTTCTTCCTTTTTTTTTTTTTTTTTTTTTGAGTTGGAGTCTCACTGTCGCCCAGACTGCAGTGGCCGCTCCCGGCCACCTCAGCCTCGACCTGCTGCTGGGCTCCAGCGATCCTTCCGCCTCAGCCTTCCAAGTAGCTGCAACTACAGGCGCGCGCTACCACACCTAGCTAATTTTTGATTTATTGTAGAGATGAGGTCTCGCCAAATTGCCCACGTGGGTTCTTGAACCCACGGGCTCAGGCGATCCACTCACCTCAGCCTCCCAAAGTGTGGGATTACAGGCTGAGCCACCGAGCCCGGCTTAGTTCCTGGTCTAAAGGGAAAACTTTCAGTTTTTCATCATTAGTATGATGTTAGCTGTGGGTTTTTCTTTTTTCTTTTTTTTTTTGAGTTGGAGTCTCACTGTCGCCCAGACTGGAGTGCAGTGGCCGCTCCCGGCCACCGCAGCCTCGAACTGCTGGGCTCCAGCGATCCTTCCGCCTCAGCCTTCCAAGTAGCCAGAATTACAGGCATGTGCTACCACGCCCGGCTGATTTTTTTGATTTATTGTAGAAATGAGGTCTTGCTTCCCAGGCGGGTCTCGAACCCGCAGGCTCAGGCAGTCCACTCACCTCAGCTTCCCAAAGGTGCGGGATTACAGGTTGAGCCACCAAGCCTGGCTAGCTGTGGGTTTTTCATAGATGCTTTCGTCATGTTGAGGAAGTTTCTCTCTATTCCTAGTTTGTTGAGTGGTTTTATCATGAATAAATATTGAATTTTGTCAAAAATTTCTTGTGTTTATTGAGATAATCATTTGAGACAGGTTCTCACTCTATTGCTCAGAATGGGTACAGTGGTTCAATCATAGGGTCACTGCAGCGTTGAACTCCTGGACTCAAGGGATCCTGCTTCAGTCTCTTGAGTAGCTGGGATTAAAGACAGGTGCCACCACACCTGGCTAATTTTTTTTTTTTTTTTTGAGTTGGAGTCTCACTCTGTCGTCCAGACTGGAGTGCAGTGGCCGCTTCCCGGCCACCACAGCCTCGACCTGCTGGGCTCCGGTGATCCTTCCGCCTCAGCCTTCCAAGTAGCCGGAATTACAGGCATGCGCTACCACGCCTGGCTGATTTTTTGATTTATAGTAGAGATGAGGTCTTGCTGCCCAGGCGGGTCTTGAACCCGCGGGCTCAGGCAATCCACTCACCTCAGCCTCCCAAAGGCATAGGATTACAGGCTGAGCCACCGAGCCCAGCTTAAATTTTTAAAAATTATTTTGTAGAGGTGGAGTCTCACTATGTTGCCCAGGGTGGTCTCAAACTCCTAGCCTGAAGTGATCCTCCTGCCTCGGTCTCCCAAAGTGCTGGGATTATAGGCTTGAACCTCTGCGCCCAGCCCTGATTTTTTGGATATTATGCCAAATGAGGATGAATCCTACTTTGTCATGGTATAGAATACTTTTGTTTTTTTTGAGTTGGAGTCTCACTCTGTCACCCAGACCGGAGTGCAGTGACCTGGTCACTGCAGCCTTGACCTGCTGGGCTCCAGTGATCCTTCCACCTCAGCCTTCCAAGTAGCCAGAACTACAGGCAGATGCTACCACGCCCAGCTAATTTTTTTGATTTATTGTAGAGATGAGGTCTCGCCAAGTTGCCCAGGCGGGTCTTGAACCTGCGGGCTCAGGCAATCCACTCATCTCAGTCTCCCAAAGTGCGGGATTACAGGCTGAGCCACCGAGCCCAGCTGAGGATTTTTTTATATGTCTATATTTATGAGGAATATTGGTCATTGTCTTATGATGCCTTTGATTTTGGTACCAGGGAAATACTGGCCTCAAATAATGAGTTTGAAAATGTTCTTGCCAGGCGTGGTGGCTTATGCCTGTAATCCTAGCATTTGGGGATTTTGGGAGGCAGAGGTGAGAGGATTGCCTGAGCCTAGTGGTTCAAGACCAGCCTGGGCAACTTGGCGAGACTTTGTCTCTATAATAAATTTTAAAAAAATTAGCTAAGCATGGTGGCATGCGCCTGCAGTTCCAGCTATTTGGAAGATTGAGGCGGAAGATTCGCTTGAGCCCAGCATGTCAAGCCTGCAGTAGCCTGGGCAACACAGTGAGACTCTCCCCCACCCTAAAGGAAAGTGTTCTCTCTTTTTCTGTTGTTTAGAAGATTTCATGAAAGATTGGTCCTTTAAACATTTGTTAGAATTCACCAGTAATGCATTGGGTCCTGGGATTTTTTTGGTGGGAAATGTATTTATTTATTTTCTTTCTACCAGTTGGGATAAAGTGGGAAATTTTTTTCCCTAATCACCCAGTCCAAAATGTCAAGAGGGAAGTTTTTTTTTTTTTTTTTTTGAGTTGGAGTCTCACTCTGTTGCCCAGACTGGAGTGCAGTGGCCGCTCCTGTCCACCGCAGCCTCTATCTGCTGGGCTCCGGCGATCCTTCCACCTCAGCTTTCCAAGTAGCTGGAATTACAGGCATGCGCTACCACGCCTAGCTGATTTTGTTTTGATTTATTGCAGAGATGAGGTCTTGCTGCCCAGGCGGGTCTCGAACCCACGGGCTCAGGCAATCCACTCACCTCAGGCGCGGGATTACAGGCTGAGCCACCAAGCCCGGCTAAGAGGGAAGTTTTTAAAATTTTGTTTTGTTTTTTAAAATAGAGACTGGGTCTCTTTATGTTGCCCAGGCTTGTCTCGAATTCCTGGGCTCAAGGGATTCTCCTGTCTAGGCCTCCCAAACTGCTGGGCTTACAGGTTTGAGCCATGGAGACTGACCTCACAGGAAAAGTTTTTTTAAATTATTATTACAAGTTCAATTTCTTTACTTGTTATAGATCTATTCCCATTTTTAATTTCCTCTTTAGTCATTCAGTAATGGAAATTTTCTAATTTTTTGGCATACAATGTTTTATAATCCTTTTTATTTCTCTAAGGTCAATAGTAATGTTCCTTCTTTCATTCTGTGTTTAGTAACTTGAGTCTCCTGGTCAGTCTAGTTAAAGGTTTGTTGATTTTGTTCATGTTTTCAAAGAACAAAGTTTTGATGCCATTGGTTTTCCCTATTGTTTCTCTATTTTCTGTTTCTTTTTTTTTTTTTGAGTTGGAGTCTCACTCTGTCTCCCAGACTAGAGTGCTGTGGCATGTTCCCAGCCACCGCAGTCTCGACCTGCTGGGCTCTGGCAATCCTTCCACCTCAGCCTTCCAAGTAGCTGAAACTACAGGTGCACACTACCACGCCTGGTTCATTTTTTTGATTTATTGTAGAGATGAGGTCTCGCCAAGTTGCCCAGATGGGTCTTGAACCCGTGGGCTCAGGCAATTCACTCACCTTGACCTCCCTAAGTGCGGGATTACAGGCTGAGCCACCGAGCCTGGCCTATTTTCTATTTCACTTACTTCTACTCTAATCTTTTATTATTTCCTTCCTCTGCTTTCTTTGTGTTTAATTTCTTCTTTTTGTTAATTTCTTAAGATAGATGGCTAGGGTTATTGAGTTGAGATTTTTCTTTTTTAAAAATATTGGCATTTATGGTTATAAGTGTTCCTATAAGCACTGCTTTCACTGAATTCCATAAGTTTTGGAGTGTGTGTATATGTGTGTGTGTGTGTGTGTGTGTGTGTGTGTGTGTGTGATGTGTGTGTGTAGTGTGTATGTGTGTGTGAAAGGACATAAGATGGAGTCAATATATCCATTGAGCAGCCAATTTTTTTTTTTTTTTGAATTGGAGTCTTACTCTGTCACCCAGGCTAAAGTGTAGTGACACACTCACAGCCACCCCAGCGTCAACCCACTGGGCTTCCTCCTCAGCTTTCCCAAGTAGCTGGAGCTACAGGTGCATCCTACTACATCTGGCTAATTTTTGATTTATTGTAGAGGCAAGGTCTCCTCACCATGTTGCCCAGGCTGGTCTTGAACCCGTGAGCTCAGGCAATCCACACATCTTGGCCTCCCAAAATGCTGGGATTACAGGCTGAGCCACCTAGCCCAGCCTAAGCAACCATTTTAACATTGCTTAGCTTTGTCATATTTTTCTAGCAGTTCACTTTAATTTACCCTCTAATCACTAGCCAAGGACAGAACCAGTTTCTCAGAGATAGCTATTGATAATTGCTTTACAGCCCCTTCTCAGTTTGTTTTGTAAACAAATAACCTAATCAGCCGTTCATGACCTTCATGGCAGATCCCATAAACATGGCGACAATTATGTGAGTAGCCCACCCATCTGCCTGCCATCAATCCCCTGACATTAATACCTGTGCTTACCTGCCCCTACCTGATAAAGACCACCACTCAGTCACCTTATTGACATGCCCCACACCAAAGGGAAGGTTTAAAAGCACTCAGCCTCAAGCAGCCATTGGTCATTGTTTTGTTAAGCACTGGCCAGCCCATGTGTTCTTTGAGCTATGGCTGCTATGTTTTCTTAGCTTTGGCCCCCTCTCCTACCTCTCTCTCTAATTTACTTTCTAAATAAACTGCTTTCCAATCTAAATTCTGTGCAATTCTTTGCCTCTTTTGCATAGCATCAGATGGTATACCTCCCACCCTCACCCCATGGCTCTGGCCTAACATTTTGGAGGCCATGCTGAAATTTTAACCTAACACATATATATTTTTTCACTCATCTCTAATTTCTCTTGTGATTTCTTCTTTGGTTATATAAGAATGTCTTGTCTTCTTTCCGTGGATTTGGGCATTTCTCAAATTTCCTTCTGTTATTTATTTATTTATTTATTTATTTATTTTTGAGTTGGAGTCTCACTCGGTCACCCAGACTGGAGTGCAGTGGCCGCTCCCGGCCACCGCAGCCTCGACCTGCTGGGCTCCGGCGATCCTTCCGCCTCAGCCTTCCAAGTAGCTGGAATTACAGGCATGTGCTACCACGCCCGGCTGATTTTTTAATTTATTGTAGAGATGAGATCTCGCTGCCCAGGTGGGTCTCAAACCCGCGGGCTCAGGCAATCTACTCACCTCAGCCTCCCAAAGGCACGGGATTACAGGCTGAGCCACCGAGCCTGGCAACACAGATTTTTAATTATTGTTTTTCTAATTAGATAAGAAGAAAAAAAGAGGTACAAACATCAGATGATTGCCTTTTGTACTTACCTGTGTAGTTACCTTTACAGGTGTACTTTATTTCTCTATGTGGATTCAAGTTACATCTAGAGTTCTTACATTTCAGCCTGAAGTACTCCTTTAGTAATTCTTTGTAGGGCAGGTGTACTAACAACAAATTCTTTCATTTTTTGTTTACCTGGGAATGTCTTAATTTCTCCTTAATTTTATTTATGTATTTATTTGTTTGTTTTGTTTGTTTGTTTATTTAATATGAATCAGAGTCTCACTCTGTTGCCCAGGCTGTAGTGCAATGGCATGCTCATAGCCACCACAGCCTTGACCCGCTGGGCTCAGGTGATCCTTCTGCTTTAGCCTTCCAAGTAGCTGGAACTATAAGCATGTGCCACCATGCCTAGTTAGGTTTTTTTTTTTTTTAAGAAAGAAAAGTTTATTTAAAAGTAATTTAGAAGCTGAGCTCGGTGGCTCAGCCTGTAATCCCATGCCTTTGGGAGGCTGAGGTGAGTGGATTGCCTGAGCCCACGGGTTCGAGACCTGCCTGGGCAGCGAGACTTCATCTCTACAATAAAATCAAAAAATCAGCCGGGCGTGGTAGCGCATGCCTATAATTCCGGCTACTCGGAAGGCTGAGGTGGAAGGATCGCCGGAGCCCAGCAGGTCGAGGTTGCGGTGGCCGGGAGCGACCACTGCACTCCACTCTGGGCGACAGAGTGAGACTCCAACTCAAAAATAAAAAAAAGTAATTTAGAGAGAGAAAGAGAAGGAAGAATGAAGATTCACCTCCCCAAGGTGGGATAGGGGGACAAAGCCCTAAGTTTTTGATTTATTATAGAGATGAGACCTCATCAAGTTGTGCCCAGGCTGGTCTCAAACCCCTGGGCTCAGGCAGTCCTCTCACCTCTGCCTCCCAAAGTACTGGGATTATAGGCATGAGCCATGGCGTCTGGCTTCATTTATTTTTAAATAATAGTTTTGCTGAGTATAGGATTCCTGGTTGGCAGTCTTTCTATTAGCTCTCTGAATGTTTAATTTCATTGCTTTCTGTCCTCCATAATTTTTCATGAAAAAATTAGTTGTTAATTTTTTATTTTTTCTGAGTCAGGGTCTTACTCTGCCTCCCAGGCTGGAGTGCAGTGGCATGATTGTGGCTCACTGCAGCCTCAACCTCCTGGGCTCAGGAGATCCTTCTGCTTCAGCCTTTCAAATAGCTGGGACATGCCACCATGCCTGGCTAATTTTTTTATATTTTTGTGGAGACAGAGTCTTCCTTTGTGGCCTACAGTGGTCTCGAACTCTTGGGCTCAAGCAATCCTTCCACCTTGGCCTCCCAAATTGTTGTAATTACAGCCATGAGCCACCATGCTCAGCCAAATTAATTGATTTATTTAGAGGCAAGTTCTTGTGCTATCACCCCAGAATGGAGTTTGGTGGCTTGATCATAGCTCACTGTAACCTTGAACACCTGTGCTGAGTCCTCTCACCTTAGCCTCTGAAATAGCAGCTACAGGCATGCACCACCACACTCAGCTAATTTTTAAACTTTTTGTTTTTAAGAGGTAGAATCTTGCTGTGTTGCCCAGGCTATTCTCAGATTTCTGGGCTCTAGTGATCTTCCTTCCTTGGCTTCCTATATGTTGATTTTTTCCTTTATTTTTCTTTCTGTTTCTTAATCTGAATAATCTCAATTGACTTATTTCAAGTTTGCTGTTTCTTTCTTCTGCCTGCTCAAATCCTCTGTTGAGCCCCTCTAGTGCATTTTTCACTTCAGTTGTACTTATATTCACCTTTAGAATTTCTATTTGATTCATTTATAATTTCTATTTCTTTACTCATATTCTCTATTTGGCAAGACATCATTCTTGTATTTTAGTTCTTTAGATCTAAAGTTACTTAATAGTTAAAATAGTTGATTTAGCCGGGTGTGGTGGCTTATGCCTATAATCCTTGCACTTTGGGAGGTGGTGGGTAGCTAGAGGTTACCTGAGCCCAGAGGTTTGAGATCAGCCTGGGCAACTTGGCAAGACATTGTCTCTACAGTAAATAAAAAAATTAGCCAGGCTTGGTGGCATATGCCTGTAGTTCCAGCTACTTGGAAGACTGAGGCAGAAAGATCGCCAGAGACCAGTAGGTTGAGGCTGTGGTGGCCATGATCTTGCGACTGCACTTCAGTCTGGATGACAGAGTGAGACTCCTACTCAAAAATAAAGAAATAAAATAGTTGATTTAAATAGTCTTTGTTTAATAGGTTGACAGTTTCTTTCTTTTTTTTTTTGAGTTGGAGTCTCACTCTGTCCCCCAGACTGGAGTGCAGTGTTCAGGTGGCCATATCCTGGGTGATCATCTTCTCTCTGGCTTTCTGAGTGGCTCATTTATTATAGGCCGCAAGCATCTGAAAGGTCTCTGGGAGGAGTTGAGGGTAGCTCACTCAGGCTCCTGCTTACCATGCTTGAGTGGAGAGGATAGCACTACATGTCCCAGAAGCCATGATATATTGTTAATAATTGGGTAACTGACCATGTGGTCTCCATTAGATGTGTGATGAAGGTCCTGTCCTCCTGCCCAGGGCCTACATGTTCAGGACTGACAAATGTCCTCTGATTCCTCCACAGGAGCTGATTGACCTCAAGATGATTCAGTGCAAGAGAGTTGTCAATGGTGAGTGTAGCTCTGGGCCCAGAAGTGTGTGTGTGCCCTGCTGGGCTCAAGTAGCACTGCTACTGCTCTTGTCTGGGGTGACAATGTCCTGCCTGGCTATACTGTGTAATTTTGTGGATCACATACTCCCTTCAGAACAGTCACCATGATCTCCAGAGGCCATGACAAAACGCCAGATGTGAAACAGGCTAACAACATTTTCTACCCACAGATTTGCTAGCATAGAAATTGCCAGGTGTCATAGTATAGGAGATACCCTAGAAGCTTTAGAGTTAGGATAGCTTCAACACTGTACCTAGCTCAGCCACTCACTACATGTGCAACCTTGGACAAGTCACATGACCTCGCTCTGCCTCCGTTCCTTTAGCTGAAAAATGAAGTCAATCCTTGCTTTACTTAGTTTGGGTACTTTGAGAGGCTGAGGCAGTAGGATCATTTGAGCCTAGGAGTTCAAGACCAGGCTGGGCAACACAGAGATACTGTCTCTGCACAAATTTTAGAAATTAGCCAGGCATGGTGGCATGCACCTATAGTCCTAGCTACCTGGCTGAGGCAAGAGGATCACATGAGCACAGGAATTTGAGGTTGTAGTGAGCTATGATTATGCCACTGCACTGCAGCCTGGGCAACAAATCCAGACACTATATCTATAAATAAATAAATAATCCTTGCTTTACATAAATCATAGGGTTAGGATGAGGATCAAATAAGATAAGGTATATGTATTTCCCACCCCTCTAAGCTTTGTGCAAATATGATTGTAATGAATTGTGGTTTTACTTATACTTTGTTGGTGAGGCTGATTCTGCTTTGATTAGAGCAGAATCAGAAAAGCTGATTCTTCTTTTTTTTTTTTTTGAGTCAGAGTCTCACTCTGTCACCCAGGCTGCAGTGCAGTGGCACGCTCATAGCCACTGCAGCTTTGACCTGCTGGGTTCAGGTAATCCTTCCAAGTAGCTAGAACACAGTCACGCACCACCATGCCCAGCTAATTTTTTGATTTATTGTAGAGATGAGGTCTCACCGAGTACCCAGGCTGGTCTCAAAACCATAGACTCAGACAGTATATCTCAGCCTCCCAAAGTTCTGGGATTATAGGTGTGAGCCACTGTGCCCGGCCTGAATCTTCTTTTTGATTAGAGTTGTGGTGTATTCCTTGAGGCCTTTGAAATATATATATATATTTGTGAAATCTTACTATAATTTCACTAGAAGCCGGGTGTTGTGGCTCACACTCATAATCCCAGTACTTTGGGAGGCAGAGGTGAGAGTTCAAGACCAGCCCAGGCAACTCGATGAGACCTCGTCTCTACAATAGATTAAAAAATTAGCTAGGTGTGGTGTCACGTGCCTGTGTTTCCAGCTACTTGGAAAGCGGAGGCAGAAGGATTACCTGAACCCAGTAGGTAGAGGTTGCCGTGGCCATGAGAATGCTGCTACACTCCAGCCTGGGCAACAGAGTGTGACTCCAACTCAAAATAAAATAATAATAATAATAATAATTTCATTAGAAGTTATGACTCAATTTTGTCTAATTGTTCTACATTTATTTTTTTGTGTGTTATGAAAAATTCAATATTATAGATCTATATAACTTAAAAAATGAAAATCGTCCATAATCTTATACCTAAAGAGATAATCGGAGATAAATAATATACATTTTTCTACATGTGTAGTAAGTAATGTATGTATATAAAAATGACATGTTTATTATATATATGCTCCACTCCATAGGATCATGCTACACATTATTTTGCCACTTAACTTTTCTAATAGGACATTTTCCCACGTCAGTTTCTGTGACTATGTCAGAATTGAATTCACAGTACTTTAACAGGGGTTCCCAATATTTTGTTGTTATAATAAAGCTGCATTATAAATACATTAAGGTTTTGTGGTTCTTCTCTCAGACTCCTTTCTGCCAGTCATGAGCTGCCTCTCAGGGATCACTTTACCTCTTCAACATATCATCGTCTTTACCCCACCCTTTCTAACCTTCTAATCTGTTTAGTGCTGGGATGATAATAACAGCTTCCATTTGTGAAAGTGGTTTGTGTGCATGAAATATCTATTTACTTCTCAAAACAGCCTTTGAGGTAGGCATATTCTCCCATCTGCCACTCTGAATCTCTTTTACATAGTAGTCATCTTTGAAAGCTAATAATGGGCTGGGCACGGTGACTTACGCCTGCAATCACAGCTCTTTGGGAGGCAGAGGTAAGAGGATTGCCTGAGTTCAAGGGTTCAAGAGCAGCATGGGCAACTTGGCGAGACCTTGTATCTACAATAAATAAAAAAATTTGCCAGTTATGGTGGTACGCGCCTGTGATTCCAGCTACTTGGGAGGCTGAAGCAGAAGGATCCCCTGAGGACAGCAGGTTGAGACTGCGATGGCCGTGAGTGTGCCACTGCACTCTAGCCTGGGTGACAGAGTGAGACTCTGACTCAAAAAAAAGAAAGCTAATAATGGTAGTACCTATTGTGGAGCTTCTTTAGGAAGAACAGATGAGATATAGTTACTTCTTGTTATCTGCAATTGTTAAGTTATATGAAGTTGCTGTAAATACTAAATTGGCAAATATTGAACCATTGACCCTGGGGGAAATTCAGAATTAGGCTCTTGTAAGACTCTGGTCACATTTTCATCAACTGATCAGTCCATAACCTTGTTTTATGTGTGTTTCTGTTTAAAGGCATGCTACTTAATGCATACCATTGATTCACTAACATTGAACTCATGGCTAGTAGTACTGTAATTTAATGCCTAAATAAAGCTTGTCCAACACGTATATTTTCTCCCTGAGGTATATTTTCTTGTGTTAGAAACTCTAGACAGCATTTCATCACTTTGTGTGGGGCCTTTTAAACAGTGAGATCAAGAAAGAGCATAAAAATGCAAAAAATATGGCACTAAATATACTACAAAAAGGATACTTGTTGACTGTATGAGATCTGAAACAAGCCAGGCTCGGTGGCTCAGCCTGTAATCCCGCGCCTTTGGGAGGCTGAGGTGAGTGGATTGCCTGAGCCCGCGGGTTCGAGACCCACCTGGGCAGCGAGACCTCATCTCTACAATAAATCAAAAAAAAAATCAGCCGGGTGTGGTAGCGCATGCCTGTAATTCCGGCTACTTAGAAGGCTGAGATCTGAAACAAGAAGGCAGGGTGTCACTTTGTTTGACCTTAGCTGGGAACATGCATATCTAGTGACTCAAATTTTCACCACTCAATGCCTGTCCATGAATGACCATGAAAATGCCACTAGTGTTGATTTTGTTGTCACAAATAAGTTTTGGCAAATAGGCGGATTTGCAAGTATGAAACTGTGACTAGTAATGGAGATCAACTATAATATAAGTAAACTTCCACTCACTCCCTGTTTCACTGTAGTGACGTAATAAAGAAATGGCAACTTTGCTGAACTTCAGAGTGACATCTGGGAAAATTTGGGCCAAATGTGAAACACAGACAGGATTCCATGTATGTACATTTTGTTTCAACATTTTATTTTATTTTTTTGAATCAGAGTCTCACTCTGTCGCCCAGGCTGGAGTGCAGTGGCATGCTCACGGCCACCATAGCCTCGACCTATTGGCCTCAAGTGATTCTTCTGCCTCAACCTTCCAAATAGCTGGAACTACAGATGTACGCCACCACACCTGGCAAATTTTGTGATTTATTGTAGAGATGAGGTTTCACTATGTTGTTTATACTGGTTTTGAATCCGTGGGTTCAGGCAATTTTCTCACCTCAGCTTCCCAAAGTGCTGGATTTTAGGCGTGAGTCACCGCACCCAACTTCAACATTTTTTTTTTTTTTTTTTGAGTTGGAGTCTCACTCTGTCGCCCAGACTGGAGTGCAGTGACCGCTCCCGGCCACCGCAGCCTCGACCTGCTGGGCTCCGGCGATCCTTCCGCCTCAGCCTTCCGAGTAGCCGGAATTACAGGCACGCGCTACCACGCCCGGATGATTTTTTGATTTATTGTAGCGATGAGGTCTCGCTGCCCAGGCGGGTCTCGAACCCGCGGGCTCAGGCAATCCACTCACCTCAGCCTCCCAAAGGCGCGGGATTACAGGCTGAGCCACCGAGCCCAGCTCCAACTTCAACATTTTAAACATTGCATTCAGAAAACGTGCATAAAACACAAACTTAGTTTAACAAATAACTGTATGGTGAGCAGTTGTCTCCCAGGTCAGGAAATAGACCCAGCGTCAGCACCTCAGACGCTTCTCATGTGCATACATATTTTTTTAAGGAAGGTATAAGTCTAGGACCCCTTTTCCCTTCAAGGCTATACTCTTGTTATGTTTTCTTCCAGAGCTTAGGCTAGGGTTGAACATATATCTTCACTGAGTGGCCCTGTGTGTTTGTGTTTTCTTGCAGAGGTACTCCACACAGTGGACTTTGTCGCCCCTGATGATCGAGTAGTTTTTCGCACCTGTGAAAGAGAACAGAATAGAGTGGTCTTCCAGATGGTAAGAGGCCTCATTGCTAAATGCCAGCCTGAGGTTCATTGTCTATTGGGATTCCCCGATTCATGCCCGGTGCCAGACCAATATTGAATGCCCAGGCTTTCACAACAGTGGCTTCCTGAAGATTCTGCTTTAATATTTTCTTTTTTTTTTTTGAGTTGGAGTCTCACTCTGTTGCCCACACTGGAGTGCAGTGGCTGCTCCCGGCCACCACAGCCTCGACCTGCTGGGCTCTGGCGATCCTTCTGCCTCAGCCTTCCAAATAGCTGGAATTACAGGCGCGCGCTACCATGCCCGGCTCATTTTTGACTTATTGTAGAGATGAGGTCTCGCCAAATTATCCAGGCGGGTCTTGAACCCGTGGGCTCAGGCAATCCACTCACCTCAGCCTCCCAAAGGCGCGGGATTACAGGCTGAGCCACCGAGCCCAGCTTGCTTTAATATTTTCGAAGATTCACTCATGAATGATTATTCTATTGATGATAGTTTATGGAAGCTCTCACTGTCTGTTATATGACTCTGGTCTCAAATTTAGTTTACTTAATTATAGGAATTATCTATTTGGTATTGTATTTTTTAATACCTAGCATTGGTTTTTTTAATATCTAGCATTGGTTACTTTTTTTTGTTTGTTTGTTTGTTTTGTTTTTGTTTTTTGTTTTGTTTTGTTTTTTGAGTTGGAGTCTAACTCTGTCCCCCCAGACTGGAGTGCAGCGGCTGCTCCCAGCCACCGCAGCCTCGACCTGCTGGGCTCCGGCAATCCTTCCTCCTCAGCCTTCCAAGTAACTGGAACTACAGGCGTGCACTACCACACCCAGCTAATTTTTTGATTTATTGTAGAGATGAGGTCTCGCTGCCCAGGCGGGTCTCGAACCCGCGGGCTTAGGCAATTCACTCACCTCAGCCTCCCAAAGGCATGGGATTACAGGCTGAGCCACCGAGCCTGGCGATTACTTCTTTTAAATGTCATCTGTGTTTATTTCCCATAGAAAGAAGTTAGGTTTCCTCAAGAGTAGCTAAGATTTATGTTTAGCCAGGCATGGTGACTCACGTCTGTAATTCCAGTACTTTGGGAGATGGAGGCTAGAGGATTGCCTGAGCCCACGGGCTGGAGACCAGCCTAGGCAACATAGTGAGACCTCATCTCCACAACAGATAAATAAATTAGGCCTAGTGTGGTGGCTCAGCCTGTAATCCCAGCACTTTGGGAGGCCGAGGTGAGAGGATTGCCTGAACCCGGGGGGTTGAGACCAGCCCGGACAACTTGGTGAAACCTCATCTCTACAATAAAAATCACAAAAACTAGCTGGGTGTGGTGGCGTGCATCTATAGTTCCAGCTACTTGGAAGGCTAATGCGAAAGGATTGCCTAAGCCCAGCAGGTCAAGGCTGTGGTGGCCATGAGCATGCCACTGCACTCTAGCCTGGGTGACAGAGTGAGACTCTAACTCAAACTAAATAAATAGGCCGGACTTGGTGGCTCAGCCTGTAATCCCAGCACTTTGGGAGGCCAAAACAAGTGGATTGCCTGAGCCCGCGGGTTCGAGACCAGCCCGGGGAACTCAGTGAGACCTCGTCTCTACAATAAATCAAAAATTAGCCGAGTGTGGTAGCACGCACCTATAGTTCCAGCTACTTGGAAGGCTGAGGTGGAAGGATCACTGGAACCCAGCAAGTTGATGCTGGAGTGTCCGTGAGTGTGCCGTTGCACTCCAGCCTGGGCGACGGAGTGAGACTACAACTCAAACATTAAAAAATAGGCCGGGTTCGGTGGCTCAGCCTATAGTCCCGTGCTTTAGGAGGCCGAGGTGAGTGAATTGCCTGAGCCCGCGGGTTTGAGACCTGCCTGGGCAACTTGGCGAGACCTCATGTCTACAATAAATCAAAATAATTAGCCGGGCGTGGTAGTGCATGCCTGTAGTTCCAGCTACTTGGAAGGTTGAGGCGGAAGGGTCGCTGGAACCCAGCAGGTCGAGGCTGTGGTGGCTAGGAGCGGCCACTGCACTCCAGTCTGGAAGGCTACTTGGAAGGCTGAGGAGGAAGGATCGCCGGAGCCCAGCAGGTCGAGGCTGCAGTGGCCGGGAGCAGCCACTGCACTCCAGTCTGGGCGAGAGAGTGAGACTCCAACTCAAAAAAACAAAACAAAACAAAACAAAACTCCAGTCTGACTGAATGAGACTCCAACTCAAAAAAAAAAAATATTAAAAAAAAAAATATATATAAAATAAAAAATACTCCTTTCCCCACGTTGGGGAGGTGAATCTTCTCTCTCTCTTCTCTTTCCCTTTTTAATTTACTTTTAAATAAACTATATTTCTTAATCTAAAAAAATAAAAATTTAGCTGGTCGTGGTGGCACACACCTATAGTTTCATCTACTTGTAAGGTTGAAGCAGAAGGATCACCTGAACCCAGCAGGCCGAAGCACTCCAGCCTGGGTGACACAGTAAGACTCTGACTCAAAAAAAAAAAAGATTTGTATTTGTGTCGTCTTGACTCTGTAGCTCTCTCCTCTCACTTTAGTTGTGTCTTGGTGCTTTTTTAGAAGTAGCTCGTGAATTTTGTTTAGGATTTTTAAAAAACTGATAGCAATGGGTAGACATGTGATAAAGCAAATATAGCAAAATGTTAATTGTAAAATCTAAGTGGTAGTTATCTCAATGTTCACTATAACATTCTTCAACTTTTTTTTGAGTCAGAGTCTCACTGTGTCACCCAGGCTGGAGTGCACTGACACGCTCACGGTCACTACAGCCTTGACTTGCTGGGCTCAGATGATTCTTCCTCTTCAGCCTGCCAAGTAGCTGGAACTACAGGTGTGCACCACCACGCCCAGTTAATTTTTTGATTTATTGTAGAGACGTGGTCTTTCCATGTTACACAGATTGGTCTTGAACCTGTGGGCTCAGGCAGTCCTCTCGATTCTGGCTCCCAAAGTGCTGGTATAAAATTCTTCAACTTTTTAATATGCTTGAATATAATCTCATTTAAAGTTGAATATAATCTCATAAAAAGATGACATTTTGTAGGCCCTCCAAGTCTACGTTTTTCTAGTAGTGATCTAGGCCAGTGGACTGGCTGTTTAAGAAAAAGCCAGCCTGACTGTACTTGCTGATGTGTGTATGCATGTGATGTGCATAGGTGTATTTGTCTGTGCATGTGTACCTGTATCAGGGCAGTGGTTGACACAGTCTCTTGTGTTTCCAGGGGACTTCCGACGCAGAGCGAGCCCTTGCTGTGGCCAGGCTTGTGTAAGTTCTTCCTCCTTTTGGACTGCCTTTGTCTCTCCTTGGAGGTGTAAGGCCTTAATGTCCTGGTGACTTTGGAAGTGACCCACCCTTCTGCTTCCTAACCATTACCTTCTGCCTCCAGTTTAGGTGTGTCTAGTTTCCTTCTCTGGCATTCGAGAACTGGCTTTGGACCCATATGTACTCACAGTGCCCAGATCCCAGACACCCTCTGTATTGGAAGAGGGGGACTGTTTTTAGTGTTTGTTCATGAGACTGCCTTTCCAGGCACTCTCATGACTGAGCCCTGAGGCTTTAACTCTCATGAAGTATAGGTAAGACCCATTCCTTTCTGAATTATCAAAGGCAGGAGAGTAGTATGGTTAAAGCAGTGACTTAGGTTGGAATTCTAGCTTTGCTACTTGTTAACTGTGTGACCTTAGGTGAGTTACTTAACTTCTTGGAGAACTTAGTTTACTCATTTATAAAATAGCACTACCAACTTCCAGCATAGGAAGACTAAATGAAATAATGCATGTAATTGTCTTTGCAGCATGTGGCATATAGTGCTTAGTAATTGTCAGCTATTTTTTTCTTCTTTTAAAGACACAGGGTTTTGCTCTATTTCTTAACCTGGAGTGCAGTGGCTTAATCATGGCTCACTGCAATCTTGAACTCCTGGGTTCAAGGATTCTCCCGCCTTAGCCTCCCAAGTTAGCTGGGACTACAGGCACGTGCCAGCATGTCTCGCTAATTTTTGAATTTTTTGTAGAGATGGAGTCTCGCTGTTGCTCAGGCTAGTCTTGAACACTCAACCTAGTTATTTTTATTAATTACAAAGAGAGTAAGAAGAAACTCAGGCAGTAATTGCTGCTAATCACAGATTATTAACTGTGTACATACCAGAGGATGGAATGAAGGTCATTTTTACATCTGGAAATTGTTTGGAGTCAGCCAACTGTGCAGCCCAGCTACCACCGGAAGTGGTGTTCTGGGAAAGGACTCTTGCGCATGTCCCTTTCTGGCATTGACAAATGGCTTTTAATAGCTTAGTCAAAGCTACAGCCCTGGGATTGAGTTCAATGTTCCCATCACTTGGTATTTGAATTATCTGATACAACTCCAAAATAGCACAGTCCTCTATATCTAACCCTTTATAGATGCGTGTGCACATTATATCTTTCCTCCGGAGTTCTGCTCAGATATGGTAGCTGCACATTTTAGCGACAGGTTTCTTTCTGGATTTGCAGCTTCTGTCATTGAGAGTTGGTATGTTGCGTAGGGCTAGAGACATGGTAAGGGATTCATGAGCACAGATCCATCCATCCCTCTATTTTCTTTCCTCAAATTGAATATTTATTACCTTTTCTCCTTCATACTTTTTCAGAGAAAATGATGTAGCTGGTATTGACGTCAACATGGGTTGTCCAAAAGAATATTCCACCAAGGTAAACTGATTTCTTTATGCTCTTCACAAATACAGGATACAGATTAAAGAAGGTTAATAAGACAACTAAGTACAGTCCCTGAGTCTGGGCTGAACTCTGTACTAGATGGGGAAAATGCTCAGAAAGATATTATTAGATGAACTGGCAAAATCAGAGTAGGAACCATAGTAGGTAAGCTACAAATACTGGGGCAATGTAAATTTATGAAAAATTTTTGATTACTCTTCTGTAGTTATATAATAGAATATTCCTATTTCTAGAAAATGCATACTGAAATATTTCAGAATAAAAGGCTATGATATATGTTGCTTATCCTCAAATGGTTTACGAAAAATTTTATACACATACCTTCCATACACACACACACATATATATACATATACATGCACAAATTTTATATATATATGTATGTATGTAGCGAGAGAGAGAAAGAGAAAACTCTCATGCTCAAGTAATAAGACGAATAATACAAATGTGAAAAGAAAAATAATGTGAACAGGGCTCTGTCTTTTCATAATAAAAACTGACGCATACATTAAAGAAAATAGAATATGTAATACAAATGTCCATATTGTCATATTAGAAGAAATCAGACCAGAGTACTATGATAGCCTAGAAAAAGAAGTGGAAAGGCAGCCCTGAAACTCGGTATTTTATAGGGAAATGTGGTCCTTGTGCAGAAATTTGGGACTCTGCAAGCAGAGTGAATGTCACAAGCAGGGGGCTGAAGACCAATATGAGGTAGACACAGAGAACTGAATAGCTTGATTTGACCAAAGGGCTTAGGGAGTAGGAGATGAAGAGGAAGCAGAAGAGCACAGGATTGAAAACCTTGGTTGGGAGCAGATCAGCTTGACTGGGTTTTTTGGTATCTTTGGCTTTTTTTGAGCAGAGAAGTCATGATCAGAATTGTGCTTTAGGAATACTAATCTGGAAGCCACGTGTCTAGGGGATTAGAATGAGAAGAGGCTGGAAGTAGGGACACAGAGGAAATGAATCCTAGGACCACAGGGGAGGCCAGAAATGGAGAGAAGAGAAGCCAAACTGGAAAAGAATCTGACAGGACTTGACTGGCAAATGATTGAACTGAGCGTGGGATGGTGGGGTTGGGGAGAGGGTAGAGGGAAGAAAGACTGGTAGCCGGGAGGACAGTTGGTCTTGGCTACCAGTGATTGGGACTGCTGGAGGAAAAGTATGTTTGTGGCTGATAATAAGGGCAGCATGGGATTGGCTGAGTGTGAACTACCAGAGGGACTTCTGCAGGGCTGCTCCTGGGAACCTTATCACAGGATCAGGATCTGCAGTGTAGACATGGCAGATGTCTTCCTGGGCTCACTGTCCAGAGTCAGCCACTCTGTTTTCAGAAGTCACCTAGCCTGGGGACCTTTGCTTTAGGTCAGGAGGCAGGCCTGTCTGCCTGAGAGAAAAGCCCGAATGCTTGAAAACCTTAGGGCCTTGTAGACAGCTGCTTCAATGAATTATGGAGGTGGGAAATTGTCTATGAGTTGAAAATTTTGAGTTCCGGTTTGCTTTCTTCTGATTACTTCTTTGTACTCCTGAGTTATGTAAGGAGCAAACTTAAAATGATTAGAATGATCTCCCAGATACACTATGGAATGAAAAAAGCAAGGAGACCGGGTGTGGTGGTTCAAGTCTGTAATCCCAGCACTTTGGGAGGCCGAGGCAAGAGGATTGCTTGAGCCTGTGGGTTCGCGACCAGCCTGGGTAACCGGGCAAGACCTCAACTCTGCAATAAATTAAAAAAATTAGCCGGGCATGGTGGTGCACACCTGTAGATCCAGCTACTTGGAAGGCTGAGGCTGAAGGATCACCTGAGCCCAGCAGGTCTATAAGCGTGTCACTGCACTCCAGCCTGAGAGACAGAGACTCCAACTCAAAAAAGAAAGAAAAGTCTCCTATTCCTCAGGAAAAGAGACTTCTTACTCTTTGCCCTTTTGAACTTCTTAAATTTTGAATGTCTTACCTACTCAAAAATGCAAATAAGTTAAATGGAAGGAAGGAAGGATAGACATACCATTGTTTAAAAAGCCATCGTTGCAGAAGGGGCAGTGAGACTGAATTTTAGGACTTGTGATTTTATGAGGAAGGGCTGGATATATGTGAGGGGAAGGACCGACAGAGCTGTAGCGGGAGGGGAGAGGCAGGTGGTAGTGGTGGTGCCCTGGTGGTAGTGGTGGTAGTGGTGGTGGTTTCCTTAAGGCCTCCAGGGTTTCTTCTGTGGTGAAGGTAGTCCAGGGCTGGTGGATCCTCCAGCCTCCCATTCACCTCTAAAATACAGGCTTAGCCTGACTGAGTCTGTGGTGGGTTGATGTTCATTCTCATTCTGATCTGTCATGTTTAAACATGAAATTAAACCTTGAACATGGAATTAAACTGTAATAACCAAACATAAACCTGAGCACATCCTGTGAGCATTCATCAGTATGTAGTCTTTATGCTGATAGTATATATTTATTGGATTTTTCTCCCTTTCACCTCACTCTTAATGAATTCAGATTTTTATTTATTTATTTATTTTTTATTTTATTTTATTTATTTTGTTGTTGTTGTTTTGAGTCAGAGTCTCACTCAGTCGCCCAGACTGGAGTGCAGTGGCCGCTCCCGGCCACCGCAGCCTCGACCTGCTGGGCTCCGGCGATCCTTCCGCCTCAGCCTTCCAAGTAGCCGGAATTGCAGGCATGCGCTACCACGCCCGGCTGATTTTTGATTTATTGTAGAGATGAGGTCTTGCTGCCCAGGCGGGTCTCGAACCCGCGGGCTCAGGCAATCCACTCACCTCAGCCTCCCAAAGGTGCGGGATTACAGGCTGAGCCTCCGAGCCCGGCGAATTCAGATTTTTAAAGACTCCCCCACCACCCTCGATTATTAAAGTAATTCATGGCTGGGTGCAGTGGCTCACACCTGTAATCCCAGCACTTTGTAGCACTTTGGGAGGTGGAGGCGAGAGAATTGCCTGAGCCCAGGGGTTCGAGACCAGCCTGGGCAACTTGGCAAGACCTCGTCTCTACAATAAATCAAAAAATTAGCTGGGTGTGATGATGTGAGCCTGTAGTTCCAGCTACTTGGAAGGCTGAGATGGAAGGATCGCCTGAGACCAGCAGGTCGAGGCTGTGGTGGCCTTGAGCATGCCACTGCACTCCTACTTGGGCAACAGAGTGAGATTCTGACTCAAAAACAAAACAAAACAAAAATAAAGTAATTCATACCATTGTCCAGTACTTTGAAAATATAAGAAAAGTACAAAATTAATCAGGAAAATCACCAATAAGCCCATCAAGAGACAACCATTATTGTTATTTTCAAGATTTAAGTGGTTCCAAGGGTTGGTGCTTTCCATTTGCTGGGGTTTTTATTAGAGTTTGGTGTGGGTCTGGGTCCTCAGGACTGGGACGTTTTTCAGGAGAAGGGCCTGAACAAAGTTTGCAAGTTGTATGCCTCTGAGTGGCTTTGTTGGTATTGGGGGTACCTAAGCAAGTGTTGAGTGTGATAGGAAGAAGGTGCATTTGATCTTATTTCATTTCTTATTTTTATTTCTTTTTATTTTTTCAATCTAATTTCAAAGGAAGGGTGATTTATTGTTTTCTAAGGACTTGGGTAATGGTAGTAGTTAGTTTATTAAGATACTGAGAACTTGCTGGGTGCGGTGGCTCAAGCCTATAATACCAGCATTTTGGGAGGCCAAGGTGAGAGAATTGCCTGAGCCCAGGGGTTTGAGACCAGCCTGGGCAACTTTGCCTCGTTTCTACCGTAAATTAAAAAAAAATAAGCTGAGTGTGGTAGCGTGCGCCTGTAGTTCCAGCTACTTGGAAGGATGAGGGAGAAGGATTGCCTGAACCTGGTAGGTCAGGGCTGCGGTGCCATGAGTGTGCCACTGCACTCCAGCCTGGATGACAGAGTGAGACTCCAACTCAAAATAAATAAATAAATAAATAAATAAATAAATAAATATACCGAAACCTGGGTGGGAAGTGGTCAGTCTTGAACAATAAATTTTGTAGAGCCTACTTGTAGATAGATCTGTAGTTTTTGCCAAGGAAATTAGAGTGATGACTTCTAGAATTCATCAAACCCAGTCCCAGATATTGTGTGCATGGATAGATACTGCTGCCTTCCTGTGTGGTTTAAGACAAGTACCAATCGCCAGTTGGTCTTGGTCTCTTAGAAGTAAGTGTTGGAGTGTGCTGGGTTTTCACATTGAGTTGCCATCCTGTAGAGAAGGCTATCCTCTTCCCCAGCTAAAAGGAAACCCTCTGTGTGTTTCCCCTTAGGGAGGAATGGGAGCTGCTCTGCTGTCAGACCCTGACAATATTGAGAAGGTGAGTCCTGCATGGGTGAAAGTGGGGGGTCCCCCAAAATGCATATAACTAGAGTTGCCTGGAATGCCTCCTTCCATCTGCTTCTAAAGATTTACTCAAGTCCATCTAGTTTCTCCCCCTGGGGCCTGGAAATTAAAAAAAAAATTTCCTAGTGATTTTGATGTGCGGCCTGATTTCGGAACCTCTGAGCCAGCTTAACAGCTGTTCAGAGTTCCTTAAAAGCCCAGAGCTAGGAGCATGACTGAGAGCCATGGGTCCTGAGGACTCAGAGAGCCTCCTCTGCGTTGCCTCTCTCCCTTCTGAAATGATCCTGAGAGTAGAGGCCAGGCAACCTTTGGTGAAGACAGACTTAGCGTGTGTGGGTAGACTGGTCTCTCCGTGGGGGCTTGATGAGAGCAGCAGTGGGTCTCCTGCATACTGACAGAGTCTGCCACGCCAGTTGAGAGCTGGTCAGGCTAGTGTTGGATGAAGGCCGAAGTTAGTCTCCATCTGTTTCCTTTTCTTTGGTGATTCTGCAGACCAGCCTAATGAGGCCTTAGGGGCAGGTTGGCATTCACCACTCAGTGTTATGGGCTGTCAGGGCATACCGGTGACATTTTCTGCCACACCATATATACCTTTTGCTTTTCTTTCTCAGTCTACCAGCGCTCCTCTTAGCTCCTTTGTTTTCCTTTTTATTCTCTATCCCCACTTCCCTGTCTGTGCTTTAAGCCATAGTGCTTCCCACAGGCTAGAGCAACTTGGGACTCGGGTACCAAATAAGAGCTGCCTGCAGGGTCAGCAGCTCAACCCTGCATGTTTCTCCAGGCCAGCTGTCCCTGGTCTATAGGAAGACCACTGTGTTTGTTGGCTACGTGCCTTCTCATTTTTCCCATGTGCACCCACAGATAATGTACCTATATAATGTGCCTTTCATTTGTATTTCATTTGAAATAGACAGGATGGGCATTTTCCTCCATTTGATCAAGAACAATAAACGAAAGCACAGAGGCATACAAATTACTCAAGATCATGTAGCAATAGGTGGAGGCAGAGCCAGCTTTTTTTTTTTCCACTTAACTTTCTCTGTAAGACCCTCTGAAAAAAAATTTTTTTTTTTTTTTTGAGTTGTAGTCTCACTCTTTTGCCCAGGCTGGAAGGCAATGTCATGATCACAGCTCACCGCAGTCTCTACCTTCTGGGCTCAGGTGATCCTTCCACATCAGTCTCCTGAATAACTGGGACTACAGGTGCATGCCACCATGCCTAGTTAATTTTTCTGCTTTTGTAGAGATGAGGTCTCATTATGCTGCCCACGTTGGTCTTGAACTCCAAGCAATCTTCTCTCCTTGGCCTCACAAAGTGCTGGAATTACAGGCGTGAGCCACCACACCCAGCCAGAGCCAACTTTAGATCGATAGATGACTATGACTCCTAACCCATCATCAGTAACCTCTCAAATGGCATGACATAAAGGTGCCAGGTAAAGTTTTACAGGGTTTTATGTTGAATATGTTTTACCCCAATTTTTGAAAAAAGGATGCTATTTGATGAGAATTCTGCATACCCTTGGGGTGGATAGAGGTGGAGTTAGGGTATCAATCTCTTGAAAAAGCTTCTACCAGGAAACTCTGGTATGTTCTCCCTGGATTAAAAACCTCAATTTTAGACTCTAACTCAGTAATATTCTCTCTCTCATCTCCACCTAAGATTTTCTACACACCCGCTGGCCGTCCAAGGTACCCCCCTTGTGCACGCTGCACTTGGGCCATGGGTAGCAATGGACAGGGCCAGAACTTGAACTCAGGTCTTGCCAATTTCCAAGCCCATGAGTTCCCATTCTCCCATCTGCCTCCTCTGCAACAACCAGAGGAGCACAGGATTCTGCTTTTCTTGAGTTGACCTGTGGATCTGGTGAGGCAAGTCTGCCTATGGATAGATGTGCTGTTACTCTGCTGCTCAGATGTGGGCTTGTCTCTGGTACTTTCCTCACAAAGACTTGCATGCCACAGAGACATGTGGTGCAATCTGGATCTGGAGAATTGATGTCCAGGAGAGTTTTGTGCTAGAGCCTGGCCAGAAGACAGATTCTAGTTGCCCCTTCCCCTCAGTGTGACCCTTGCAGTGGCTAGGGCTTTTCATTACCTAATTTTTTTCCTAGCTCTTAAGACACATATGAAATAAACAGATATTGAAGAAAGTACTTAGAGTTACTTGAGTTAACTACACCAAGACAAAGAATTGGGTCAGATGAGCTGGTGTTGCTTAAGTCGCCAAATATCAGAAGATTCTTTTTTTTTTTTTTTTTTTGAGTTGGAGTCTCACTCCATCTCCCAGGCTGGAGTACAGTGACCTGCTCATGATCACCCCAGCGTCGACCTGCTGGCTCAGGCAATTCTTCTGCCTCAGCCTTCCATGTAGCTGGAACTATAGGTATGCACTACCATGCCTGGCTAATTTTTTGATTTCTTGTAGAGATGAGATCTTACCAAGTTGCCCAGGCTGTTCTTGAATCCGTGGGCTCAGGTGTCCCCCTCATCTCGGCCTCCCAAAGTGCTGGGATTACAGGTTTGAGCCACTGTGTGTGGCCCAGAAGATTCTTAATGAGCCCTTTAAGGGAACCTTCCAGAGATGTTGCTATGAGCCTGAAGAAATAGGACTAGAGTGATAATTTTTATTGTTTTCCAATACACCTGGAAGTTTCCCCCCTTAAAGGGTAAGTGCCTTTTTAAGGCCTGACTGGATACCTCTAGGTAGGCCCTCAGGCCAGTCTGCCTCCTGGGGTAGCACCTGGGAACTGTTCCTTCCTGCTAGTCCCTGGCAGTTGTGCCTGGGCCGGTAGGTCCTGTCTTCCTCATGAACTGTCCACCTGTCTGTCCATCACCTTCTTCATCTGATGTCTCCTAGTGTGGCCTGCCTCAGCCTGTGTCTAAAAGTCCTTCTCTACTGGTTCTTCCAATCCAACTCTCTGCTGTCCCCGTCTGTCTAGAATCAAGACCAGCAGCACCTGCCTGGTATCCCCTCTGCTCTGCTGGACAGAGATCCAATTCTTGGACGAAGGTGCTTGGGATCACCTTCCCTCCAGCTTGCCTGGCCAGAAATTTTTTTATGAGGGAAGAAATTATCAATGTCACGGACATGCAGTGTCATCTACACCTCTCTTGATCTCTGATTCTCATGTGGTCTTGTCTTGTCTGACCCATTTCTGTATGACTTCTTGATCTTTCTTTGAAATCTTTTGTAATTATTATGCAATAAGCACTTTTTAATCTGTTGAATATATTGTCTTTTCCTTTGCCAGTTTCACTTTTGTATATCTGACTCCCCTAAACAGGGGCACAGGCTCTTAAGGGCCTTCCTGCTCTCTCATTCTGCAGGTCCTGGGACAGTGTTCAGGGAACATCCCCTTCAGAAAAGAAGCTATCAGCCATGTGCTCTTTTTTTTTTGAGTTAGAGTCTCACTCTGTCGCCCAGACTGGAGTGCCGTGGCACATTCCCGGCCACTGCAGCCTCGACCTCCTGGCCTCTGGCAATCCTTCCACCTCAGCTTTCCAAGTAGCCGGAACTACAGGTGCGCGCTACCACACCCGGCTAATTTTTTATTTATTGTAGAGACAAGGTCTCGCCGAGTTGCCCGGGCAGGCTCAGTCAATCCACTCACCTCAGCCTCCCAAAGCGCTGGGATTACAGGCTAAGCCACTGAGCTGGGCCAGCCATGTGTTCTTAACGAAGACTAGCCCAGAATCATATTGTGAATGGAGCGTGTTGAGCAGAGCCTTTTGAAAACACACATTCCTAAGCCCTGCCCCTAGATACCCATTAAGGAAATAATGGAGTGGAATCCAAGAATCTATATTTCTTGAGCTCTCCTCATAATTCTGATATTTGCCATGGCAAAGGCTCACTGTGTTCCACACAGGCATGTATGCAGATCCATACACTCACTCATTTCATTCAGTATGTTTAACAAATGTATATATACCACTGTGTGCCAGGCAGGGGATCACTGGTGCTGGAGCTCCAGAGTAGAACAAAGGCAGACCCCTTGCCTCTGGGAGCTTACATGTATATGTGCACAACAGATACCTACCAGCACTCATACATATGCAAACTGTCCGTGCCACTGGAGTTACAGGTCTGTAGTTGGATTAATTAGTACAAGCAGTGTGGTGGTATATTCCAGAAAAGGTAGGTGCTCTTGTGTTCTCATCTCTGCAGATCCTCAACACACTTGTTAAAGGGACATGCAGACCTGTGACCTGCAAGATTCGCATCCTGCCATCGGTAAGGATGGTGTGTTACATTTGAGATCCATTCTCTCTTGTGATGTTGTAATTGGGACTGTGAATGATTCTTAAGGCACTGAATTAGGCTTGGTGGAGGGGGTGGAGTGTAGTCTACTTTAGGAGCCAGCTGCTCCTCCTTCTGGGGCTTCAGTAACCACCCTGTGTGGTCCTCTTCCTCAGCTAGAAGATACCCTGAACCTTGTGAAGCGGATAGAAAGGACTGGCATTGCTGCCATTGCAGTTCATGGGAGGTGAGTGGTCACCTTTCTAGTGACTGACAGGGAGGCCCTCAGCCATCTTAACAATCCTTCACCAGACCCCAGGTGACACCCAACCTCTCTTCTACATATTCAGCCAACCTCTGCCTAGCTCTTTGACATCCTATGAGTCCTGAAGACAGCTAAACCCTGAATGGACTTGCATTTTTCTTTCATTCATTAGCACCTACTGGTGGTAGGCACTAAGCTTTGGAGACACAGAAAAACCAAGAGGGAAGGAGAAATGCCCTTAGGCTGTATAAATGGTAGATTGAGTAATCTGCTCAAATTGTACCATGCAGCCAGTAAGTGGTGAAGTTAGAACTCTGACCCTGAATCTCATTTTCTTTCTTCTACATTTATCAATAGCTTCTCCCTTGAATGACCTCAGGCAGATTGCTTTTAAAGGCACTTTGTTGGACTGCCAGCTGTCACAATGACTATTTTAAGTAGTCCTTACATCTGTTAGACAGCTAATGTGCTGTCTGCTGAGAGCTGAGGTGTTTCTCAAGGCTACTCTTGATTTACCAGTCACACTTAATCCCTGTGTCCAGGGTGTCCATTTGTACAGAATCCCAGGTCAGTAGACCTTTGACCGGAGTGACCTCTTCTCTGAGTGATTTTCCTTTGGGGTTTGGGAGTCTTGTAGGAACAATTCAAGTTGCTGATTCAGAGAAGGGAATGCAGAGCTCTACCTTATAAAACAGAAAAGCAGAGCTTCTCAGGTTGAAGCCAGGAGGGGAAGGTGAGAGGCCACACATATGTACACATATGTTTCTTCCTGAGCCTGAGGCAGCAGGTTTTAGATTCAGACTGTCTAGTTTCAGATTCCAGCTCTTCCGCTTGTGAACTGTGTATTCTTGGGGAGCTCACTTAACTTCATCTGGAAATTAAGATAATTTCTGCTTTATCGGGTTATTGTGAATCTTTCATGAGATTGTAAATATAAATCCTTGGCATAGTGCCTGGCATATAGTATTCTCTTAATAAAAAAAGATAGCTGGGCTTGGTGGCTCAGCCTGTAATCCCGGCACTTCGGGAGGCCAAGGTGAGTGAATTGCCTGAGCCCCTGGGTTTGAGACCAGCCTGGGCAACTTGGCGAGACCTTGTCTCTACAATTAATCAAAAAATTAGATGGGCATGGTTGTGCATGCCTGTAGTTCTGGCTACTTGGAAGGCTGAGGTGGAAGGTTTGCTGGAGGCCAGCAGGTTGATGCTGGGGTGGCTGTGAGTGTGCCACTGCACTCCAGCCTGGGCGACAGAGTGAGACTCCAATTCAAGAATAAAATAAAACAAAATAAAAAATAAAGAAAGCTATTACTTTTTCCAATAGTTGGGAATACTAGGAAAACAGATTTGGACAAGTTTGAGGTAGGACTTTCTGGCCATCAAAGCTGTTGAAGATGGGCTAAAACTGGCCACTGGGGATGTAGGGAGGCAGAAGGCAGAGGGAGAGTCAAAGAGCTGGGTTGACATGGCCTTCTGAGACCCTGTAGTAGGCCTTGACCATTTTGTTGAGGAGTGTAGCAGAGTACACATACTCAGACATGAGCTGGACAAGGGCTGAGCTGGACTCCCAGCTTTGTTTCTAAGCACAGCTCAGGTCTGGCCTCCTGCTTTGTCTCTGAACACAGCTCAGATCTGGCCTCACCTCAGCATCCCTAAGCCTGACTCATGCACAAGAGCTTCTTGTAGTTGACCTTGGAAGGAGTGGCCCCAGGTCCTGCCTCCCCTGTGTCTTGTTGTGACAGCCATGGCCTGTGGCCTGCCCTGGCTGCCCTGGGGCACGGGGCCTACCCCATGTCAGGTGCCTTTCCCCAGTATCAGCTGTGCAGCTTGGCCTCGGCATAGGCAGCTGTGTGGGAGTGGCCAGTCTGAGCAGCAGCAGCTGTTCCCAGTCCCTTAGAGAGGGCAGGACTGGGACAGTAGGGGCAGCATTCTTTTGGGACTGTACCTCATCTCTGGCAGAGGCAAGGAGAAGCCAGGGAAATGCAGCATGACCTTGGGAGCCAGGCCACCCACATTGGCCCCCTGAAGCCATGCTTCACCTGCAGTCTTCCAAGAGCTATACTTGCCTCCTGCCCCTCATAACAGTTCTTCCTGAGAGGTCAGGGAAGGCCATCGCCTGCAACCTGTCCTTGAGGACCACATGGCCACCTGACCCTCCTGAGGTTCAATAGGGAGGACAATAGGGTTTGGCTGAGGTAACACTGTGTAAGTGGTGACATGGCCTTTGATGCTTAGCCCTCAGCCCTGTCTCTTTATCTCTAAGGAAGCGGGAAGAGCGACCTCAGCATCCTGTCAGCTGTGAAGTCATCAAAGCCATTGCTGATACCCTCTCCATTCCTGTCATAGCCAAGTAAGCCTTCCTTCTTCATTTACTTTTTTTTTTAAGTGAGAAAGCAGGATTTATTGAGGTGACAGAAAAGCTGTGGGAGGGGACCCAAGGGGGTTGCCCCATCATTTACCTCATTTAGAAGGAACTTGAGCTGGCATACAAAAAATAGAATGAGATAGCATTAAAAAATGACCATAAGGGAGAAAGTAAAGAGGATGGAATGAGAAACAAGTTGGGGATGAGACTGAAAGTGTAAGTCAGGCCTTATTGTGTAAGTCAGGCCAGTTAACCTCTGGTGAGAGGCTGATGCAAATGTACAGTGGGCAGGGCCCTAGAGCACTGTGGTGGTTGGGGTAGAGGTGTGGCGTGTTCGGGGACAGGGAGAGAGTGAGAACGTGGCCACTGAAGCAGGCCCAGGGGAAGGTGATACCACACCCAGAGTTAGGTGAGCAGAGTGGAGGGAGCTATGTGAGGAGTCTCAAGTCAGAACTCACAGCACTGTGGCTCAGGGAGCATAAGGCAGGTCACAGAAGCCCGGACAAACATTCTGGAAAGCCATAGGACCAGGACTCTAGGCTGGCAGATGTCAGATCCTTTTGATGCAGCCCAAAGACAGTGTCCAGGCACCACTGGGAAGCTAGACTGTGTAGGCCAGCTGGGAGTCCAGCTCAGCCCAGTGCCTTAGCACAGAGCCTGAGGGAGCCTGGAAGATTGGGAACAGGGAAGCCCTGATGAAAGGCAGGCCTGACTGATGGGAGGGAGGAGCTAAAGGCAGAAGTGGCTGCCAGGTTCGGCCTTCCCTGAAGCAGTTTTAAGGGTAGTTTGGAGAGGTCAAGGCTACTCAAGACCCTGGACCCTATTGCTTCTGCTACCGCCTAAGGGCCTTCTCCCTTCTCACAGTTATCTCTGGACTGAGGCTGCCACCTGACCCTGGATAAAACATAGGCGGACAGAGCAGTTTCCTAGGAGTTCCTTGGAGCAGCAGAGTGGAGGGAGAGGAAATTATGATGTTACTGGGCCTCCTTCCTTCCTCTCACAGTCACCAGAGTGTTTGTTTCCCCTCCAGGGTTAGTTCTTAATGGGCATATAGGCAGCCTGTTCAGCTTCGGGGTTTTCCTGTGGCCCCATTATCTCAGTAATAGACCCATGTCTTCAGATGTGGGTTGGTTGTAGCCACTGTTCCAGAAGGGGAAGGAAAGTAAATTTTCTTTCCAGGTACTGTTTAGGTTACTTTACATATATTATCTTACTTAGTGCCCCTAACTTCATAATAGGAATTGTACATTATAATCATTATAACATAATCTCCACTTCACTGAAGCTCTGATATAGTTGAAGGGGCTTAGCTAAAGCTACACTGTTAGCTAGTGACAGGTCTGGGAGTTGGCCTTTTTCTGAAAATGCTGGTAGGTTCCATGATGAAGACATCCCTAATCCTCCTGTTGCTTTTCAGCGGAGGATCTCATGACCACATCCAACAGTATTTGGACATAGAAAACTTTCGACAAGCCACAGCAGCCTCTTCAGTGATGGTGGCCCGTGCGGCCATGTGGAACCCATCTATCTTCCTCAAGGAAGGTCTACGGCCTCTGGAGGAGGTCATGCAGAAGTACATCAGATATGTACGTATATTCCTGTACTTTTTCAAAACAAACATTTCTTACTTACTGCCACATTCCTGTGGAAAGCACTCTGTTTGAGCCATCAGCTGCCAGCAGCCCTTGTTGTTTCTCTCCTTTTCTTTTTTAGCTCTTGTAGTGTAGCATTGGGTCTTCTTAGCTGCAGTGCTAAGAGAGGCTGCTGGGACGCATGCCTCTGCCATCTCCTTCTGAAACTTCTAGAGGTGTGGAGGTCATAGCAGGGAATTTCTGGATCCAGGATGCTGTTGAGCCCCAAACACATTTTGTCTTTCCCTTTCTCTTTCTCATACCCAGACATACACACATGTATGCACATAGATAGTGGGTTCTGTATCACTGGAGACACAGGTACATATAGATTGGTGCAGGAGTAGCCACAGCCAGAAAGAGCCATTGAGAGACTTCTCACCTGACTTGACTTATCAGTCAGAATCATCCTAAAACGTTTCTACTGCTAATTTTCAGAATACTTTAACCTATGACTTGGGGGTTAGCTTAACTTTCACCCTCTCCTTAGGGAATAGCTTTTTCTAAACCGGTTTCTTCTCATGGGGACCTTGATGGTAGTGCCAGGGGCATTTCCCTGTAAATGGAAATGATAAGTTCACTTACTCTGTCTCTTTGGCACGATCCTAAAATTCTGTGGAACTCTGTGATCAGCCGCACGTCTACAGGGAGAGACAGTATGCGATCCTCAAATTCTTTAGTAAGTTGGGCTTGAGCAGAGGATGCAGCCTTTGCTCAGAACAGACTTCCAACCTCCTCTTCAGTCATAGAGTTCATACTTGCCTGGAACCGCCTATGCTCTCTCTAAGCCATGGCCATGCCTAGGCAGTTGCAGCTGCCATGGCATATGGATCTTTCCTTGGCTATACAACTGGGATGGTAAGAGACCCTGAGGCTTATGTCCAGAGCTGGGCAGCCTCTGTCCTAGAACCTCTCCTGCTCAGTGCTGCAGCCTTATCCCTTGGTTCTGGTGTTCTATTGGGCAGGTTGGTGACCGTCAGTTCTCCAGTGGCCTGGATCAGCTTGAGGCAAGGGAGACTTGCCTGAACCCAGGTCAGTTGTCCAGCTTTTTTGGCAAACTGGCAAGTATGTGGCTGGGAAGACGTGTTCAGTAGTGCTTAGCTTGCATACACTGGGTGAAAGGTGATGTTATCATTCCTGCTCAGCCTGTCCCTTGGCAGCTCCTCAGGAGGGGGTGTTGTCACAGAGAAAGGGAGCAGCTTTCAAGCATAGGCAGGGTTGCTTCTGATCCAGCCAGGTGCCTTCTGTCCCAAACAAGCAAAATCAAGGCTTTGCTGTTGGCTGGGTTTCACCCATTTACTCTTTGTCCAGAATGTACCATGGTACCTTTCCAGGCACTGAAGTCACAGGCCCAAGTGGACTAGGACAGTGCAGTGGGCGAGGGGTAGGAGGGGGTTCTGGAGGACTAGGGTAGGGAACCTTCACCCGTGGCTACTTTCCTGTCCTGCTTCCAGCTAGGCTGGCTTCCACTGGGTACCCCTGGGCAGTCATCCTGCCCCTTGAGTCTCCACTTGCCAGTCTGTGGAGTGGTGGCAACAGTTGCATCTCACACTTGCATACATAAATGAAATGACAAGTGACACATGAATGAATGTGCTTAGTAAATGGTGCTGTGCTTCACTCATGTAGGGGGAAGTTAGAGAGAGGCTATTCAAGATGTGGAAAGGGAAGGTGCCCACTCTGATTAAAAGGAATAGAGGACTTTCATCTTCTTCCTGGCACTGGACTTCTATGCCAAAATTTGATGTATTTCCTCTCCCTGACCTGGAAGATGCTCAATAGTAGGTTCTCTGTGGCAATCTGTGGCAGCTGAAGCAGGAGGGGACTCCTTGCACTTCTAGACCTCAGTCAGGCTGCCCAGGAGATTGAGCTTCTGACTGTGGACTTCGACCGTGACTCTGAAGCTTTGTACCTCTAGCTGGAGGAATAGATGGCCAGGGTGGAGTTGGTTCCTCTTATGGGGTCACGTGGTCTTGGCTCTATGCACACCTCTGATGCTCCCTTAGAGTCCCTTTCTCTGCTAACAGAGCATAACTTAGGCTTTAGAGCCTGCTTCAGCAGCAGGGGGGCTTATGCCAATTCTTCTCTTAGGCAGTACAGTATGACAACCACTACACCAACACCAAGTATTGCTTGTGCCAGATGCTACGAGAACAGTTGGAGTCGCCACAGGGAAGGTTGCTCCATGCTGCCCAGTCTTCCCGGGAAATTTGGTAAGAGGGACAATGGACTGTTCTTCTGTCCTTGCAGACCTTACCCAGACTTGACCTCAAGCCTTAAACTGATGCCATTAGGGGCTAGGGACATAGCTTCTGGATGTGGCTGTAGAGAAGTGGAGTATTGGTTCAGCTTTGTCTCCCAGAAAGGGATACTTTGAAAGTTTTGGAATATAGGCCTGACACGGTGGCTTATGCCTGTAATCTCAGCGCTTTGGGAGGTGGAGGTGAGAGGATTGCCTGAGTCCAGGGGTTCAAGACTAACCTGGGCAACTTGGTGAGACTTCGTCTCTACAATAAATCAAAAAAATTAGCTGGGCGTGGTGGCATGTACCTGTAGTTCCAGCTACTTAGGAGGCTGAGATGGAAGGATCACCTGAGCCCAGTGGACCAAGGCTGCAGTGGCCATGAGTGTGCTACTGTATTCTAGCCTGGGCGACAGAGTGAGACTTCTATTAAAAAAAAATTTTTTTTGAAATGTTACATCTTGGATTGATCAGCAGAGTTTTGGGAATTAGGGCACTAGTAGGATGGAAGAATGAATGCAAAGGATGGTCTTGGAATTTCCTGGGGGAGAAAGGGGTTTTTCCATTAATGGACTTGTCACATGCCAGGCCATTGAGATCCAATGGTCAGGAGAGTCAGGGCTGTAGCATGGAGTCCCTGGTCTGAGCTTGCACCCATACCCCATCACCTTGCAGTTTGACAGGCTAACCTCTTTGGCCTATAGATTTGGTGCAGCTGTGGCTCAGGTGATTGACACTTGTGGCCCTTCACAACCTGGCCAAGTCCTTGTTTCCATAGCTCCCTGTCTACTAGTCTGCTTCCAGATCTCCACGCCTATGCTCGTATTAGTCCTCTGCCTGGAAGTCTCTCTTCCTCTCACATTGGCTATCTATATCCTCTCTTCTCCAAAAAAGCCTTTCTGAACCATTTTTGCTGCCAGGGATCCATCCACCCCTCAAGATGCTTCCTAGAAAGGAAAAATTGGCTGGATATGATAGGTCACTTCTGTAATCCTAGCCCTTTGGGAGGCTGAGGCAGGAGGATCATATGAGGCCAGAAGTTTGAGACTGGTCTGGTCAACATAGTGAGACCTCATTTCTACAAAAAATTTAAAAATTAGAAGAAAAAAAAATTTTTTTTGAGTCGGAGTCTCATTCTGTCACCCAGGCTGGAGTGTAGTGGCATGCTCCCGGCCACCTCAGCCTCCTCCTGCTGGGCACAGGTGATCCTTCCATCTCACCCTTCCAAGTAGCTGGAACTACAGGCACATGCCACCACACCTGGCTAATTTTTTGATTTATTGTAGAGATGAGTTCTCACCCAAGTTGCCCAGGCTGGTCTCAAACCAGTGGGCTCAGGCAGTCCTTTTCACCTCGACCTACCAAAGTGCTGGATTTATAGGCATGAGCCACCGTGCCGGGCATAATTTTTTTTTTTAAATAAAAGGGAAAAGCCTTTCCAGAACCCTCCTCTCACCTCTGGTTTGTGGCATTGATTGTGTCCCTATCCCACATAGCTTAGCCTGCTTGATGACCTAGGTGTCTTGTAAGCTCTAGAGGAAAAGTATAACTCTGTAGCTGGTACCTCAATGTAGGCCAGACCCATGGCAACTGCCTGAGGCTGGGCAGGAAGTGGGAAACCACCCAGTGGTCAGACCTCTCTCTTCCTCCCATGGGCCCACATGAGGATAAGACTGTACATACTCAATGTGCTCCATCAGTATAGGTCAACTCAGCTGTGGCTGACTGGGGACACCACTTGTGTGTTCCTCCTCGGAAGAGAGGCTGCAGATGGTAGAGGTGACTTTTAGAACCTTTTCCTCCCTGCCCAGCCTTCTCCCAGTGTCCATGCTCAGAGGGTCACATTCACTTTTTACCTTCCAGTCCAGGTTGATCCCAGGGGTGCACAGGAGACACCTGATGGCCAGGCCCTGGTGGTGTTTTTGGTGTATGTGGTGGGGGATTTCTCAGTGGCTGGACCCTGGGCTCCTGCAGTACCCTGATGTTGCCTTCTCTAAATTGCTTGTTTTGCTTCTCCCTCCTTAGTGAGGCATTTGGCCTCAGTACCTTCTATGAGGAGACCGCACAGGAACAGGATGCCCGGCGGGCCAGGCTCTTGACTAGGACTTCAGAGGAGGCAGAGGAATCAGCTGAAGACATTTCTGGTATCATCAAGATGTCTGTCAAGTTTGACCGGTAGGTCTCCGGCTTGGCCTCAGGTTGGCCAGGACCGGTGCCTTTAGGGTCTGGCTGGGCCAGCAAACGGGCTGCTATATGTGATTGTTTGTTTTTTTGAGTTGGAGTCTTACTCTGTCACCCAGGCTGGATTGCAGTGGCATGCTCATGGCCACCGCAGCCTCACCCCTGTGGGACTCAAGCGATTCTTCCACCTCAGCCTTCCAAGTAGCTGGAACTACAGGCGTGCGCCACCACGCCCAACTGATTTTTGGATTTATTGTAGAGATGAGGTATCACCAAGTTGTCCAGGCTGGTCTCAAATCCTTGGGCTCAGGCAGTCCTTTCGCCTCTGCCTCCCAAAGTGCTGGGATTACAGGCATGAGCCACCATGCTTGTATGTGATTAATGTCAAGCTTAGGGATCACAGATATCCTTGGTTTGGACACTTTTTCTCAATTTTTAGCATCTCAAAGAAAGTACTTTCAGGGAAGATAGTTTCCAAAAGGCCAGGCAGCACTCAGGGAGTGTGCATGTTGTCTTAAGAGTGACTGAGCTCTGCTTTTTCCCTGACCCATCCCCTCCCACAACTCAAGGTGGGGGCCTTGTCGCCTTCTGTTCTTGAAATTATTTCTTCCCTGGCCCTTAGGAGCTAGCTGCCTGCATGAAACTCCTCAACAGCCGCAGGGCCCCGGCCCTCTTTTGGTTCTGTAAGCCCTGCCCACACACATTGTTCTCACCAGTCTTGTGGTGCCCTCTCTGGGCAGGTGTAGCCTCGGCTGATTACTGTCTCAGATTGTGACTCGCCTTGGAATGATGCCCTGATCCTTGTTCTCTGCCACCTGTGATCTGAGCCTTTCTCTAGTCCCCAGGCCCATATTGAGAGTCTTGTCTGGCCAGGGCTTGGAGTTGGGGGTGGGAGGAAGGACAGCTGCTGGATAGCCATATGCCACAGAGAGCTCCCATCCTGTCACCTTTCCACAGCCTGACTCAGAAACCAGATTTCATTTTGTCCACATTAGCAGCAGATGATCCTGATACTTGCCAGATATAATCAGGGTGGGCACTGACCATTGTCTGGCTTCCTTTGTTCCCCACCTCCACCCGTTCCCTGCTTTTCCAGGCTGGCTCTCAGAGTGCTGGGTGTTCATCCCCCACCTCAATTTTCTAAGCATGCCAAAGCCCATCTTCCCTTTAGGTAGAACCCAAGTCCCAAGCTGCTGGTAGGACAGGAATGGGAGCCTAGGGAAGTAGGTACAGGAACCTTAAAGCAGAGCCTGGTGTCTCAGTTCCTCCAGATTCTGCAGTTCCTGATAGGAACTGAGTAGGACCTTGCTGAGGGAGGGAGTGGTGATGGTGGGTGAGCCCTGACTGCTTCTTTTTCCCCCTTTCCCAGGAGAGCATATCCTCCCCAGATCACTCCCAAGATGTGCCTGCTAGAGTGGTGCCGGAGGGAGAAATTGGCACAGCCTGTGTATGAAACGGTGAGTTCCTGGCTACGGCCTGCTCTGCAGCAAGCCATAGCGCTTCCAGGGCTTATATTCTCAACTCTAGATGACTTGGTTGGAGCCTGGCCTTGCCCTTTATAAGGCAGGTCAGTTGCTTATAGCCCTTTCCTTCTGGCAGTGGCCTGTTATCCAATCCTGACAGAAATTACTTTGGATCAGTCCTCAGTGAATGGGGCTCCTGGGGTAAAAGCCTTGAGATGGTCTTGCTTCACTTCCTTTGGTCCCTGTGGCAATGCCTTGCTCAGGCTACTCTGTTTCTTCTGGACTGGCCCTTTGGCTACCAGGCTTGTACCTTCTGGGCCTTTGTCCATCCCGTTCTGCCAGAGTGACTTTTCCAAAACAAATCTGACCTCTTTCCCTTGCTCAAGTTATCAGCCCCGATGCCTCTAGGATCAAGCCCCAGCACCTCAGCACAGAGCAGGAGACCTCTACCTGCCTTGCGTCCACTCAGCCCTTTGCTCCAGCCACATCATCTGGTCCCTCTATCAGGTGTGCCTTCTCTGCTCCCATCCTTGTCCCCTTTCACCTCTTTGCTATCTGGTGAATTCCTCCTCATTTTGGGTACCTGGCCTATCCAGATGTCACTAGGAGGAGGCTCTATAGTCATGTGTAGCTAAGGGCTCTGATGGCCTTTTGCTTAGATCTATGACAGAGCTACAGGCACACTTGATGTCATTGTCTGTTTGCGTATCTGCCTCTCTTCTGTAAGATGCACCAGGCATTTTTGCTTGGGAGGAGCATGTGGTATAGGTTCCCATGAATGACTTAGGTTAGAAATACTTGCCTTTATCTGCCTTTGATTTGACCCCAGCAGGTGAGCCTCCAGGGCTTATTGTTTGGCTCCTGTGTAGCTATCCCTGTTCCTTTGCTCTCTCTGCACCAGATTCAACGACCTCTAGATCGCCTGTTCTGCTCTGTTGTCACTGTTGCTGAGCAAAAGTACCAGTCTACCTTGTGGTGAGCTTCATAAGAGGGCATGAGGCTTGTGGTGGGGGACCTGAATCTAGCAGTGGCCTAGGAGGGTTGGGCAGATGGTGTGCATGGGCAGTAGTATACCTGGACAATGACTCCTTACTCAATTTTGTTAGAATCTCTGCCAAGAGTATGTAGAGTTAGGCCTCCCAGTGACTAGTCCTATAACCTGCCCACCTGTCTTTTTGCCCTATCTCTCATTTTCCCAGGGACAAGTCCAAGAAACTGGCAGAGCAGGCTGCAGCCATCGTCTGTCTGCGGAGCCTGGGCCTCCCTGAGGGTCGGCTGGGTGAGGAGAGCACTTCCTTGCACAAAAGAAAGAGGGAGGCCCCTGACCAAGACTCTGGGGGTCCCAGAGCGCTGGAGTCAGCACAACCTGGGGAGCTGTGCAAGAAACCTTTTGTGACCTTGAGAAGTGGTGAAGAGAGCCCCCTGGAAGGCTGGTGACTACTGTTTCTATGCTGGTTACCCTTTCCAAGGGCCTGGCCCTAAGGTGGCTGTAGGTGCCAGAGCATGAACCAGATGCTATTGGACAATTTGCTGGCCCTGCCTGGCAGGAGTTAGAAGTCCTTGCCTGGGCCATCAGCCTGGAGCACGGGCCAGGGGGTGCTCAGAGGTGATGCCTAGTGTTGGATCCTGTCTCCTTTGGCAGGTCTGGGTGGCGGGTCAAGTTCTTTTTGAAAACAGGAGCTTTTCAGGTGGCACTTTCCCAACCCGACATTGGTACAGTGCAATAAAGATACCCCCCACCCTCACCTATGGCTGGCTGTTTCAGCCTTGGGCATCTTTATACACGGACTTGTGTCCTGGCATAATTATTCTACTCCCGTCTGTGTGCAAAGCTGGAACTTCCTGAAGTATATCTCCTGCCCATCCTTATGGGTCTGGTGGAGGTGGGGATGGGGTATCACTGGACCTGGGCTGAGCCAGAAAGGCCCAAGAAGCCCATTCTACTGATAGTAAACCTGAAGCACTGGGCATCGATGGACTTTCCTGATGAGAGATGATATGGAATCTGGAGGAAGGACTTAGGATATTTGGTGGCCCAATAAGGGACCAGCCCAGTGGGGTGGGAAATGTTGACCTGATCCTCAGAGTCTGCTGTAAGCCTGGCAACTGGCTGGAGCTCAGACCTGATGAGGTGCCTGCTCTGGGCAGGTGGGGCGAGGCTGCTAATAACAGAAAGTTGGGGCCTTTACAATTGCCAGATCATACCACACAGTCCCCCCCCACCCCCTCCTCCTTTGCCTTCCCCATCCCACTTGGGCCGGAAGGAAGTGGCAGATTCTCTTTAATTTCCTCCTGGCAGTGAGAAGCAAACAAACGGCTACCACATCTCTTGGGGCCTCCCCCGCTTATTGGGAGGGGCGTTCTGACCAAAGGTCTCTGCCCTGTCCTGCCCCCGCTTCCTCAGCTGTAAACATGTTGCTTCTCCTCCCTTTTTCCAGGCTCTATGACAGTAGGGGCATTCCCCTCTGGGCCAAGGCCATGTTTCCCATACCTCCCGAGTCAGCCTCTGCTTTTGTGGCACCCTGGCACAGGGTTAGGCACCTGTGCTAGCCAGGAGCCCCTAGCCCTGCCGGCCTCTGAGTCAAAGGTTTGGTGGGTGGCCTCTGTCTCAGTCACAGCACTGCCCCTCCCTGCCACCCACACTTGTTCTTCTGTGTGCAGATAAGGATACTGCACTACCAGTTGCCTCCTAGAGCCCATCTCTGTTTGACCTTGGACAACTTCTAGTCCTTTCTGGCCCGAGGACCTTCTTCTAAGGGGGATCAGCTGTGTGAGGCTGCTTGTATGAGGCTGGCGGAAGGACAATAGGCTGGCTCTGTGATAGGGTACTGTATAGCTAATGGGGTTACTCCATTCCAAGCTGCCCTAACTTCCCAGATCAGTGCTCCCAAAGAAGGTACCCCATCCAAGAGAAAGGTTGAGGCTAGGCCCAGCCTCAGCCATTAAATTTTAGGTACAGCTTATTTCTGACTTTTCTTGTTAAAAATTGCCTCAATCAATATGTCCCCTTTAACTTTTCTTATACTCCAATTGGAACCGGTCAGACAGCGAGGCCCCAGTGCATCCCCCCAGGCACTGAGTCCTAAGATCCATCTTCTTGGTGGGACTGGGCTTTGCTCTCAGGCCATTTGTCTCAACAGTGTGGATTCCCTGGGGAAGCCCCTTCTCTGTTAAGGTCAGGTTCATTTCTGTGCTGTGGGGAATGGAGGTAGGGGCAGAGGTCTGCTGTTAAAATAGAGGCCCTGGGGCTCTGAGGTCCCCAGGAAGCACTTTGGAGAGGGTCTTTCACAGGGGAAGCAGGTGTGGTGGTAGGGATAAGTGTGTTCTGTGACTGAGGATGTCTGGCAAAGATCCTGGCTGAAGATGTTGGTCCTCAAATGATCTCACTTTAGCATACTTTGGTGGTGCCTGCTCTGGTCCCAGAGTAACCTGCCCAAAGCCTGGGACTACTAACTGTGTGGGGCCCTAGGTCTGAAAGCTCTGCCCACTGTTCTCATCATGTCCGCTTGCAGCTGGGTCATTCAGACCCCCAAACTCCTCCCTGGGCTAGTGGCCACAATACTTATCCATCCATTCCAACCAGCATGATTGAGAACTTCTCCTTAGCTCATCACATTTTGCGGACAGTTTTGATATAAGCATGAGAGGAAGGGATAAGTAAGGCTAGAGAGAGTGGCAGGTCTTCCAGAGGCCACAGCAAGAAGATTGGACTGTGTGCAGAGCATCTCTTATGCCTGCAGTTCTGTACACTTGGGTCCTTCCAGGTGTCACTCTACTCAGAACTTTTCTATAGCTCTCTGAGACTGCCCTCTGGATCAAGTCCAAACTCCTTAGCCTGGCATTTGAGGACAAAGTGCTGACTGTCTTCTCCACCCTGTGCTGACTTCAGCAACTAACTCTGAGATTGTATTTGGCTGGTCTTATCCTTTCTGCCCAGATTGAGAGCTGCTGAAGGGTAGTCCTTGTGTCCCCTATTACCACCTGGGCATGGGGGTGGGGAGCAGACCCAGAAGAATCAAACAAGAGCTTGGGGTGGGGAGGATTTGTGGCATGGAGAAGAATAATTTTTCTAAACTCTAACTTTCCTCTAAGGCTCCTTTTTCCCTAATGTGGAACAAGGACTTGGGCTGGGCTAAACTGTATCATCCCATGACTCAGAGGACACAGGAAAGCCTTCAGCAGTGGGGACTTAGGACCAGGTCTGTGGCAGCTATGAAAAAGATGCTTTCCCTAATTATCAGACCTGGCTGGCATTCACACAGGAGGGAGAGCAGGTGTACAAAGACCTTGTCCACCCTGGACAATGGGTTCTGTCTACTGCACTGGTACCCAGGGCCTTCTGGTTGCATGGGGCTCTAAGAAGGTGGAAGCGGGCCCACATGACTTCTTGCAGGAGCTTTGGATTTGACCTGAAGAAGAGCCTACTGCCCACTGTGGTACTTTCTGGCTTCCAAATCTTTGGAAATACGTTGTCTCACTGGAACGAACCTTCCTTGCCTCTTGCCCTTCTCTCTGTATTCCTATTCACCCCTGTGGAGGCCCTGCAGCCAAGGGGGTTATAAACTTTCTCTGATCTCCTGGCATAACCATAATCTCGTTGCACACTCCCACCCCTAAAGGTTGACTAATTTATATCTGAATCCCCAGGTCCACCCAAATACAGGTACAGAATACTGGGCAGGAGTGAACCAATCCTAGAACATCTCATATGCTCTGGAAGTTTCCTGACCACCTGACTCGAAGCCAAGTTGGGCCCCCTCTAAGAGCTCCCTGCTCCAGACATTGAGACCTCTACAAGAAACCTTCCTTTGATCTTTTCTCTCGGGGGTATTTGTGGACGATGTGGAACGTGCCATGGGCCCTGTAAGGGCAGCATTTATTGGGCGCACCTGTATCCTAGCCTCTTATAGCGTCTTGGTTCCTCCAGCAACGCACATCTAGGGATGTTATGCTTCGTGGGCCCTGTGCCCCGGGGCATGGAGTCAAGGGAAGCAGGTCACCACCGCCTCTCACAGCTCCTGGTCCACCCTGCGCCTCAACCGAGCCCTAAGTAAACAAGTCAGGCTCAGGGTCCCCGAGCATGACTTCCACTTAAGATCCCAAGAGGAGGCACTCGTCTTGGGCTATCTCTGGGGAAGGCTGGTCTGCAGGGGTGTGGCCAACAGCGAAAATTATTCTTTAGGCAGTGTCACTTCCTTCTACTACCAGCCACCTGGTTTGGGTGACTCAATCCCCACCCCCGCCTGGTTTCATGGATATGCATCAAGATGCAGAGGTCACAGCTGTGAGTGGCTTTCCCGCTATGTCTGCTCAACTTCCAGCAGAAGACAGGCCCTGTCCGTCGGGCTTCGCCGAGGTCTCCAATGCGCATGCTGTCCGCAAGGGAGCAGCTGCGAGGGCTGGCTAGTGCAGACAAAGACGAAGTCACCAAGGTGCAGGCCCCGCCCTATAGGGTGGGTCTGCAGTAACCACGAACTGACTCCGAACTCTTCGGCTTCGGCTCCGCCCCACCTAGCTGAAAGCTCGATCTGGTCCCCGCTCTCTCGAGATTCTGCCATTAAAGTTAGGGTGAGGGCGGGGGATGAGAATGTGAATGGCGTCCAGGTAACCCTGTGAGTCCCTGATGCCTTACCTAAAGCCAGCCATTAGGAGTAACACGGTGAAGCTGCCCAGCACAGAACTCATAATTCCAGTGCTGCGGCTCCCCTTTCTCAAAGTGAGCTCCGCCCAGTGAGCAGAGGTGGTTCCCCACCTAACTAGAGTGGGCTGTCGGCCTTACACCGACTGGCTTTGAAAATAGTCGTGGAGGGACTAGAGCCCAAACTACAACTCCCGTGAGGGAGCAGAGCTCTTCTGGTCTCCATATTCACGTGACTTCCTTCTCCCGGAAAAGGGGTCACGCGATCGGTCGCTGAGGGGGCGGGGCCCTCAAGCCAGTCGCAGTGCTGGTGGCCTATAGACAGCCGGGCTGGATGGGCGCGCGGTAGGGGGCGGGGCCGGGCGCGCGGCGCGGCGCGAGAACGCGCCGGCGGCGGCGGGCCCGGGGGCGGCGGCGGCGGCGGCGTTGATGCTGGTGGTGTCTGTTGAGGGGCGGGGGACGTTGGCCAAGGCGACGGTGGCGGCTCAGGCACCGGCGGCTGGAGGCGTCAGTTCCTAGTGCTGCTTGGCACGCGGCCAGCGTTTTAGTTTGGGACGGAACGCTCGGTGTCCTGGGCCCCGCCCGGAAAGTTTGCCGTGAAGCCACGACCTCTTGGCCGGTGCGGCCCGGCATGAAGCGGCGCTGAGGAACCGCAGCCGCCGCTGCAGACGCCTGAGGAGCTGCAGCACCCTGGGCCACGCCGATGACTTCTGCAAACTGTGGCGCCCACGACGAGCTCGACTTCAAACTCGTCTTTGGCGAGGACGGGGCGCCGGCGCCGCCGCCCCCGGGCTCGCGGCCTGCAGGTGGGTGCTGGGCTGAGCAGGACCGAGGAGCGACCCCTCTCGTTCGCACGAGCTCGCCCCCTTTTCGGTCCCTTGGTTGTCCGGATACTGAACTCCGTGTGTGTGTGTGTGTGTATGTGTGTGTACACACACTGATAACCCCGTGTGTGTGTATATGTATACTGATAAACCCGTGTGTGTGTGTGTGTGTGTGTGTGTGTGTGTGTGTGTTTAAACCCGTGTGTGTGTGTGTGTGTGTGTGTGTGTGTGTGTGTGTGTGTCGAGTTAAGAGCGGATTTAAATCGCCAAGGAGGTGTGTGGGTCGCTGCGTCTTGGAAGTGGCTGCGGGCTTGGCTGAAGGCAAACTAGTAGGGAACTCGACTCCGGGACGCCTTTGGCCGGTGGACGCCAGGGGTTTTTTAGGCCGAGGGTCCGGGCCGCTGACAAGTGGCGTCTGGTTGTCGGTGCTTTGCCAGTGTAGAGAAAATGTTAAGTGAAAGTGTAAGCGCACTTGGTTTTTCATCTATTCTAGATTGTTTTTAAAAATCTGTATTTGAAAGATGATTATTCGTCAATTATAGGATTCTTCTAAAATTCTTGCACACTTTAAAAAATCTACTTTGCTTCTGTGAGGGTAATGCTTTCGAGTTAACTTCCCACTTACGCAAGTTTATAGTCCACAATTAATTCGAAGTGCTACTGTAACGGGACTTTTCTAGAAAATGGATTTCCTCGCTCTAATAAAGTGTTTCGGAAGATTTTAAAACAGTGGGATGCCTTTTCAATTTTTGTTTAAAGACAAAGATCTCGAAAGGTATTTTAAAAGAGGTTCTGAATTGGTAAGGCTGGGCACCATAATGCTTGCAAGTCAGACCAATCAGGAAAGAGAAACAGGATGACTGGGGACTTAGAGCTCTTTTGTGACCTGGTTTGAAATACTGTGGTTCATTAAGCTCAGCTTCCCTATTACATATGAAGGCGGACTTCAAAAAGGAAATGGATAAGAGTAATTCCTATTTATTCTTTCAGTGCATTAGATGAATTACTTGATGTTGCTCATATTGATATTCAATAGACTGTTCTATAGAGTTACATTGAAAAACATTGAGGCATAGGGATTCTCTGGAAGATATTTGTTTTATCAGTTGTTTAGACTTTACATGTTAGATGTCTTTTTCAGTATTATAAATAATTTATAATAGTCTTGTATTGGCTGCATTTATTTTCAACCCATTAACATAATTTGAACAACTATTATGTTGAAGGTACTGTTAGGTACTTTGTAGTATTATGATGATACAGGAAGTACAGGCTTCTCAAGGAATTTGGGAAATAGGGGAGTGTGGGGAGAGGGGGAGTGTGAGGAGAGGGGGAGTGTGGGGGGCGGGGAAATGTATACACATTTTAAGCAATATTCTCTATGTGTTACTTTTAGTTTGCATCAATTAGAAGTGTCTGGATGCTGGTGGTAAACCACTTTGAGCACCTCTTGTAATTGCAGAAGTCAAACGTGACTTGTATTCATCTTTAATTATTGGTATATTTCTTTTCTTAAAATGTATATACATTGTTTTGGCATCCTCCACAGTTGGAGGAGACACATAGTACAAATAACTATGGTACTGGTCAGTCTGTGAATGGTGATGCACTTTATTATTATTTTTGATAAAATAAAAAGGAGTCTCGCTCTGTTGCCCAGGCTGGAATGCAGTGGCACGATCACAGCTCACTATAGCCTCGACCTTCTGGGCTCAGGCAGTCCTCCTGCCTCTGCCTCCCAAGTAGCTGGGACTACAGAGCTCTCACTATGAGCCTAGGCTGGGGCAGTTTATAACAGAAGAAGAAATGGGAAAAGTGCCATTTGTGGACAAGGTGGCATTGAATTGTACTTAGATTATTGGGACTTAATAAAAGCAACTTGTTTATTTCTATTGTAAAGAAGATAAACGGTTGATGATGTCAGCAAACTTCTATTGGGCGCAAACTTTAAAGCACATTATATACCAAATATATGATCAATAATGGTGTTAACCAAATATATGAATGATAAAGGAGTATCATCATATATGTAGGAATTGTATGTACATTCAAAGTATTGAATAATAGTTAAAAACCGTGAAAAAGTTTTTTAAAAATAATTTTTGCTGTACCACAAAAAGCCACTTAAATATTAAAATAGAGCCGGGCTCGGTGGCTCAGCCTGTAATCCCGCGCCTTTGGGAGGCTGAGGTAAGTGAATTGCCTGAGCCCGCGGGTTCGAGACCCACCTGGGCAGCGAGACCTCATCTCTACAATAAATCAAAAAATCAGCTGGGCGTGGTGGCGCATGCCTGTAATTCCGGCTACTCGGAAGGCTGAGGCAGAAGGATCGCCGGAGCTCAGCAGGCTGAGGCTGTGGTGGCCGGGAGCGGCCACTGCACTCCAGTCTGGGCGACAGAGTGAGACTCCAACTCAGAAAAAAAAAAAAAAAAAAATTAAAATAGGTCTAGAAGGTCTAGAAGGAGTCTGTAACTTGATTTATAACTGAAATTTCCAAAGGTAAACGTGAGCAGTTTATTTGTGACCAAAAATCCGCTTTAAAATATTCAAGCAGGTGATTTTTAAAAAAAGTTTTATTATGATAAAATACATATTAATAAAACAAACATCTCTCTTTTTTTTTTTTTTTGAGTTGGAGTCTCACTGTGATATCCAGGCTGGAGTGCAGTGGCATGTTCACAGCCATCACAGCCTAGACCTGCTGGGCTCAGGTGATCCTTTTGCCTCAATCTTCGAAGTAGCTGGAACTACAGGTGTAATTTTTTTTTTTTTAAATTGTAGAGACGAGGGCTTACCTAGTTGCCCAGGCTGGTCTCGAACCCCCAAGCTCAGGCAATCCTCTCGCCTTGGCCTCCCAAAGTGCTGGGATTACAGGTTTGAGCCACTGCACCCAGCCACAAACAGTCTTTTTTTTTTTGGCGTCTCACTCTGTCACCCAGACTGGAGTGCAGTGGCCGCTCCCGACCACCGCAGCCTCGACCTGCTGGGCTCCAGCGATCCTTCCGCCTCAGCCGTCCAAGTAGCTGGAACTACAGGAAAGCGCTACTACGCCCGGTTAATTTTTTTATTTATTGTACAGATGAGGTCTCGCCAAGTTGCCCGGGCGGGTCTCGAACCCGTGGGCTCAGGCAATTCACTCACCTCGGCCTCCCAAGGCGCGGGATTACAGGCTGAGCCACCAAGCCTGGCCCACAGTCTTAAAGGGAACAATTTAGTGGCATTTAGTGCATTCACAGTATTGTGCAGCTACCACTCTTACCTAGTTCCAAAACATTATCATCCCAAAAGAAAACCTGATATTTGTTCAACAGTTGCTCCCCATTTCTCCTTTCCACTCCCAGTCCCTGGTAACTACCAGTCTGGGATCTGTCTCCATGGATTTACCTATTCTGGATATTTTATGTAAATAAAATCATACAATATGTGACCTTTGTTGTCTGACTTCTTTCACTTAGCATAATGTTTTCATGGTTCATCCACTTTCTAGCATATATCAGTACTTAATTCCTTTCTATGACTGAATACTATCCCATTGTGTATGCATGTACAATGTGTGTGTATGTTTATTAGTTGATGGACTTTGGGCTGTTTCTACTTTTTGGCTATCATAAATAGTGTTGCTATGAATACTTGGTAGCTAATTTTAAAGTTCTGTTGAGAAGGATGTGTTATATATTTAGAGCTAAGTTTTTAGAATTGCTAACATAATTAATTTTCATTTTAACAAACATGATTATGAGTATATAGCTTGAAGGAACCAAGTGGATTAACTGGACTGCTTTTAGGATGATATATGCAGTGAAGTAAGCAATGAGAATAAGATTGCTTGGTAGAGTTCAGATCATTATTGGATTATATCAGGGTGTATACTGAACTCTGTTTTTGATTCTCTTCCTAACAAATGGAAGTTCCTTGAGGGCAGGGATAGCGTCTGTATCTTTTTCATAGTTATATTATTAGTGTCTAGAACAGGCACTCAATATTTGTTAAATAAATGAATGAATGCCACTTAAGTTTTGAGTCAGTACTTATTTTTTTACATGGTCGAGGAAATTGATGTGAGTTGTTTCAGTATTTTGGCTTTTATTGGTGAGTTCCATAAGATAACAGATCTTGGTAATTTGGGGCCGCAGTGGTTTTACATCTCTGAAAGTTTGAGTATCTGTATCATGTCTAAATTTCCATACAAGGGGAAAATTTTTGGAAAATCGTGGGATCAATGAATGGAGAGTGAGGACAAACCGAGGGCCTGAATTTAGTGAGTGTCCTAAGCAAACTTGTTAAAGTATAAATTTGATGATTTGAGGTGCATTTGATAACATCGGGTGCGTATGTGACTGGCTTTTTAAGATAATTGCTTACTGAGGTGTTTTGAGATTTTTTTCCATTAAAGAAAATTTAAAACCCCAGAGTCTTTAGCTTTTTTAAAAAAATCACAGTGTTATCTCTAATTTTTCCAGTTAAAAATGAACCAAACTATTTTGTTAAGTGTCCTTTTACTTAGTATATACCCTAAATAGATGATACACCTGATTAATAAATAGGGAATTTATAATAGGTACGTGTTTGAGGCTGGGTGCGATGGTTCATGCTTGTACTCCCAGCACTTTGGGAGGCTGAGATAAGAGGATTGTTTGACTCTCTCTCTCTCTCTTTCATTTACTTTCTAAATAAACTGTCTTTTCCGATCTAAAAAAAAAAAAAAAAAAAGGATTGCTTGAAAGGAGTTCAAGACCATCCTCGGCAACGCAATAAGACCTTGTATCTACAAAAAAATTAAAAAGTTAGCCAGGCATTGTGGTGTGTGCCTGTAATCCCAGCTACTTGGGTGACTGAGGTGGGAGGATCACCTGAACCCAGAAGGTCAAGGCTTCAAGGAGCCATGATCACTTTAGCCTGGGTGACAGAATGACACCCCAATTTAAAAAAAGGTACATGTTAAATATATTCCTTTAACAGTATTTGCCATTATAAAGGGCAGCTTCTGGTACTCTTTTAGTGTGCTGATTGTATATCTCTAATTTAGTTTGATGTTATAATAATCTGTACTTTGCAAATTCAAAGTTTCATTCTCAGTGTTCCGTGCTAAATATTGACTTTCTAGTCCTGAATGAGAGTTACTGAGAGGAATGTGCTATATATTGTGTGTAGTATCTTATCCACTGCTGTTTTTTAAAAGGGGAGAAATATCTTAGATACAGTATGTATTTTTGTAAGAAATTTACTTTATGATAAGATATGTGTAATTTTTTCAGATATTACTTTAATATACAACTTTTTCATGTGAAGTTGAAGAACTTTTCCTAGATAATTGCCTTAGACTTTAACCTACACTGTTTTTACTTTGTTTAGTTTTTGGAGATCAATGTGTTTTTATAATTTACTGTTTTATAAATAATTTTATTTTCTCACTTTGCAGTTTTTATTGATCATTTTTACTCAAGGTTTTATCTTGTGTAAATGAATTAATGTATTTAAAACTCAGCACAGTCTGGTCCAGTGGTACTCTTTCAGTGGTAGTAGTTAACATTTCTTTAAACACACATACGCACAAAACTGATAGGGTTTTTTTTGTTTGTTTGTTTTTTGAGTAGAATCTCACTCTGTCACCCAGGCTGGAGTACCGTGGCACAATCACAGCCACCACAAGCCTCAACCTGCTGGGCTCAGGCAATTCTTTCTGCCTCAGCTAAAAATATATATATATATTTTTTGAGTCAGTCTCACTCTGTCACCCAAGCTGGAGTGGAGTGGCATTCTCATGGCCACCCTGCTGGGCTCAGGTGATCCTTCCACCTTAGCCTTCTAAGTAGCCAGAACTACAGGTGCGTGCTACCATGCCCAGCTAATTTTTTGATATGTTGTAGAGATGAGGTCTCACCAAGCTGTCCAGGCTGGCCTTGAACTCCTGAGCTCAAATCATCCTTTTGCCTCAGCCTCCCAAAGTGCTGGGATTACAGGCTTCAGCCACCGTGCCCGGACTAATTTTTTTGAGTGTTTTTTTTTTTTGAGTCAGAGTCTTACTCTGTTGCTCAGGTTGGAGTGCAGTGGCAAGCTCATAGCCACTGCAGCCTCCATCTGCTGGACTCAGGCAATCCTTCTGCCTCACCCTTCCAAGTAGCTGGAACTACAGGGGTGTGCCACCCAGCTAATTTTTTGATTTATTGCAGAGGCAAGGTCTCGCCATGTTGCCCAGGCTAGTCTTGAACTTCTAGCTCAGACAGTCTTCTCACCTTGGCCTCCTAAAGTGCTGGGATTACAGATGTGAGCCCCCATGCCCAGCCTTGATAGGCTATTTTTTTTACCTCCTTCTCTTTCCTAGATCCTTCTCCGTGTACTAAATTAAAACAAAACAGAGAGAGAGAGAGAGAGAGAGAGAGAGAGAGAGAGAGAGAGAGACAGATGCGCACAGATGAGAGTCAGTAATTGAAACCTTAGTTGCATGAGTTAGAATATTTGGTTTTAGATATTTTTCCCCTTAATTCTAGTCTTTCTTCTTTTTTTTTTTTGAATTGGAGTCTCACTCTGTCACCCAGGCTGGAGGGCAGTGGCATACTCCGGCCACCGCAGCCCCAACCTGCTGGGCTCAGGCTATCCTTCCACCTCAACCTTCCAAGTAGCTGGAACTACAGGCACGCGCCACCATGCCTAGCTAATTTGTTTGATTTATTGTAGAGATGAGGTCTTGCCAAGTTGCCCAGGCTGGTCTCGAACCCGTGGGCTCAGGCAGTCCTCTCACCTCAGCTTCCCAAAGTGCTGGGATTATGGACATGAGCCACCACGCCCGGCCTAGTGTGTATTCTTTTTAATGTTACCACTCTTCTCCTATTTTACCAACTATAAATACTCAAGGTTATATACTTTAAATTATGTTTTTCCACTTTCTTGAATTAAGTTACTACTGACTCAGTACAATGTGAGAGATGGATGATTTCCTATGTACAACTGGATATTTCAAGCAGTGTGAAAAAAGAGAAGTTGTCTGTAGAAATTTGATGGTATGTTTGTATAGCCCATTAGGTACTGTAAAGGATAATTTGCTGCTGATCCATATTTTCATACCATAGATCAGCTTTTTTTGCAGATTTGAATGTAGTAAGAATATGTATTAGGCGATTGAATCAATGATAAACATTTTGCCATTTCACTTGGAAGAATAATTTTACATTGTTTCTTTGACACATTTCCTGATAGAGATTGAAGGATGCTCCTGGGGTGTTGGTAGAATTTTGTGGTGGAGATTAGTGAAGAAATGTGTTTTTGTGAGTATGGTTGAATTTGAAGAAAAAAAATTTCAGTGCCATAGTGTTTTGTTTAAAAACATTCATCATTCTAAGAGCCTTGCTATTCCTGCACTTTTTAGGTTTTTCCATTTGCCAATACAGAAGAGATATTTTGGCATATATTCTGAACTATGAGTAGAGGAATACTGTAGTAGTTTTATTAGACATTATAAAAGTTAAAACATGGCCAAGAAATTGTGGGGGTCAAGTAAGGCCTAAGTACTTAGGTAGTAATTTAGAGTAAGTTATAGAATCAACTTATCATTATGACTTGTCTTTCTGTGGCAACTATTAAACTTTGCCCTAAAATTGGGTTTATGTTTATTGAAGTCATATTCCGAGCTCTATTTCTGAGGTTTGCTCTCTATTTTTTTTTCAATGAAGTTGTAATCATAAGGACCTTTTTTTTTGTGAGAAATGGTTTATTAATTTCTTCAGAGAAAGTCACAAGTAGTTATATACAAAATGGAGACCTTTTAAGAGAAGATAATGAGTTGTATCACTGATTTCTTTCTCATTATTGCTAGTAGATAACTCAGTATGGTAATATTTTCTTTTAAATAAGAGTGGGATTGAGGAAGCCGTAATATAGTGAAGGCAATCGCATTACTCTTAAGAGATAGGAAACCTGAGTAGGTTGAGCCTCATTTGATAGTAAGTGGTAGTTTGCTCACAGCAGTAACATAAATAAGGGAGGTGTTGTCTAAAGCTGTCCTGGTGGGTCAGGGGAGTAGACACAGCAGACTTGGCAGTAAGCCTGGCTTCTAAAACAAAATCCAAGTCATCAAATTTGCCCAGGCATGCCGTATGAGGTTCAAGTAACAGTGGAATTTAATAGGAGTTAGTTTGTTCAGGGAGGCTTAGGAGAGACACAAGTGGGAGCAAGCTTTTTTTAAACAACCATCATTTAAACTTAAATGTAATAGGGGTCTGCATATATTTCAGCATTTCTGGTAATGTTTATATAATTATATTGTATGACTTTCACCTGTTTGCCTGCATTTGGCAAACTTTAGGAGAGAGGAACAATTGAAGTTGTAAGATTTAAGTACAGTAGTATAGCCTATGAATTGATAGCTTTCCCATAGTTGAAATTTAATCATAGGAACTGTTCTGGTTAACATACTAGTAGTATTTGTGTGTGTGAAAAGGAGCTACAAGTCCATGAAAGCCTGAAAATCTCAGGTGTACTAGAGAAGTAACTTGAAACCTTCATTTTCCTTACAAATGTACAGTTTCAATATGTCTTATGTTACAGCATCAGGTAAGAATTTCAGCATTTTAAAATATGTTTTCCCATGTCTTAAAATAAATTTTGTATTTCTTAATTTTGATTGAATTTCCATCGGCTTTACTGTGTTAATTAAAAAATAGGTAGTATTATGTGAGCCTGAAGTTGAGTTGCTTTCAGATTAATTCTTACAACTTTTTTCAGTAATGTTGATTTGTATCACATGCAAACATATTTCTGAAACCATTATTTCCCATCAAAGTAATTACTGACTAGAACACTTTAAGGAACTGTAAGTTGTACTTAAATGCAAATATTTTAATATTGCTTTTAAAAAGTCTTTTAGTAAAGGTTGTTAAATAAAATGGCATTCTGAAGTAAATGATGTTCAGAACTTGTTGAACCTAGATGGTGGGGCATATGAGGGTTCATTACAATAGTTAACAAAATGTCAATTAAAAACTTTTCAAGCTCTTTAAGGTGTTAGATTATGATAGGAAAAATGTCTGCTTTTAAAAACAGCATTGTAAAGTTAATAGGATTTTTTTGTGTGTAATTTTTTAAAAACTGGCTTAACAACTAACAGAAAATAAGGATTATGTCTGATTTACAAAACCCATTTCTCCTTTGATTGTGTAGGATTAGGGGATGGTGGGGTGAGCTAGTGATGTGCATAAATAGGAAGTAAACTGATTTTATGGTATGCTTTTGAGTAAGTATTTTTCTATTCTTAAAATATTTTCTGATTAACTATATGAGGGCAGAAAAATTCACTCATTGTCTAGTAGCTGAAGAGTTTGTAATTATTTTTAAAATTTTAATGTTTGATCATGTTGCTTTATATCCATCAGTCTGTTTATTGAGTAGTGAGTTCACTTGAACTTATAGGTTTATTCATGATGAAATGAAGCTAGAGAAATTGTTCTTAACTTTTTATCACTTAAAGACAGTATTACTCTGTCATTCAAGGAGAAGTACAGTAGTGCAATCTTGGCTCACTGTAGCCTTGACCTCCTGGGCTCAAGTGATCCTTCCTCCTCAGCCTCCCAAGTAGCTGGGACTGCAGGCGTGTGCCACCATGCTTAGCTAATTTTTTCTGTATTTTTTCAACAGACATCTCATTTTGCCTAGGCTGGTCTCGAGCTTTGGGACTCAAGTGGTTCTCCTGCCTCAGTCTCCCAAAATGCTGGGATTATAGGCATGAACAACAGCACCTGGCTAGCTTTAAGACTACATTTTTAGTCTTTCTGTGTAATTGTAATTGGTAGCAGGTAACTCACAAAATAGTAGACATATAAATTCTTTTTTTTTTTTTTTTTGAATTGGTGTTCTCTCTCTCTGTTGCCCAGGTTGGTGCAGTGAGTGGTATGATCACTGCTCACTGCAGCCTTGACTTCCTGGGCTCAGGAGATCCTCTTGCCTCAGCCTCCTAAGTAGTTGGGATTATAGGCTCATGCCCAGATAATTTTTTGGTTTTGTGTGTGTGTGTGTGTGTGTGTGTGTGTGTGTGTGTGTGTGTGTGTGTGTGTATGTGTGTGTGTGCGCGCACGCGCGTGCGAGTGCACACACAGAGATGAGATCTCACTATGTTGCCCAGGCTAGTAAATTGTTTTGACTTGTGGGCACTTCAGAGCAAACAAGATCTGAAATATAGATCTCACATCTTGTCATTTGTGAGAGCATGTTGAATGCTAAAGGAATACAGGTTTTCTTGTCCTTTATATAAAAAATGTCTTTGGGGAAAAATAAAGTTTTATCTAAATGTTACTTTCAAATTTTTTTTATTGCATTATAAGAGGTTTAAGGAAACCTCTACTTTCAACACTTCTTTATAGGTTTGTACTTCCTTTCAGTAAAAGTTGTTCAATTAAACTAACATTCAGTGCAAGAATGACAGTCAGAAATTGTGGAAGCGAGGTGTGGTGGCTCATGCCTGTAATCCCAGCATTTTGGGAAACTGGGGCAAAAATATTGCTTGAGGCTAGACGTTTAAGACAAGTTGGACAAAAAAATTAAAAAATTTGCCAGGTGTGATGTTGTACACCTCTAGTCCCGGCTACTCAGGAGGCTGAGATGGGAGGATTGCTTGAGCCAGGAGTTCAAGTCTGTAGTGAGCCAGCATTGGGCCACTGCAGTCCAGCCGGGGCAACAAAGTGAGACTCTGTCTCTAAGAAAAACAAAATGTTGAAGCTAGATGGTAGGGTATATGGAGACTCTCTACTTTAGGTATGTTTGAAAACTTTTATAATAAAAAGTTTTGAGACTTTTTTGACCATTATCCAGAGTAAGAAATATATTTTGTTTCAACCCAGCACTAACATATTTTTTGTTTGTTGGTTTGCTTTGAGTCGGAGTCTCACTCTGTGGCCCAGGCTGGAGTGCAATGGCATATTCACAACTACCGCAGCCTTGACCTGCTGGGCTTAGGTGATCCTTCAAGTAGTTAGAAGTACCGACATGTGCCACTGCATCCAGCTAATTTTTAAATTTATTTTAGAGATGAGGTCTCTCCAAGTTGCCCAGGCTGGTCTCAAATCCCTGGGCTCAGGTACTTCTCACTTCTCTGCCTCCCAAAGTACTGGGACTACAGCCATGAGTCACCATGCTTAGCACACATACATGTTTATACACACAAAACTGAGATATATATTTACAAAATAGTGTTTAGCTTTACCCATGGGATTACTTTGACATTTATATTTTAAAAATTGTTGCAACTCACCCATAGATCCTTTACTACCTTCAGCTTGAAAAACAGAGCTCTGAGTGATGGCTCACGTCTGTAATTCCAGCACTTTGGGAAACCGAGGCGAGAGGATTGCCTGAGCCCATGAGTTCGAGACCAGCCTGGGCAACTTGGCGAGTCCTTGCCTCTACAATAAATCCAAAAAAATGTAGCCAACATGGTGGCACGCCTGTGGTTCCAGCTACTTGGAAGGCTGAGGTGGAAGGAGCATCTGAGCATAGCAGGTCGAAGCTGCAGTGACCATCAGCATGCCACTGTACTCCAGCCTGGATTACTGTGAGACTCCTACTTAAAAAAAAAAAAAAAAAGAAGAAGAAGAAAAACAGAGCTCTGGGAGATGGCTTAATAGTTCTGATGAAAACTGTTAGCACATTGAACCTGGACATAGTTGCACATACCTGAAGTCCTAGCTACTTGGGAGGCTGAGGTGGAAGGATCACTTGAGCCATGAATTCAGCCTAGGCAATATAGTGAGATCCTTTCTTTTACAAAAACTGTTAGCATACACATTGACGTGTTCTTGTTATTCAAACTGTATTTCCCATGTCTGTAATTCTTTAATGCTTTAAATTTTAAAAATATATTTAGCTTACTTACCACCTTTTATTGCATTAGTCAGCTGGTAAATTTTGCCACTTCATGAAACTTGTATTTCTCCCTTTCTGTCTGTCCTATGGCTAGAGTCAAAGTCTTGGTCTTCTTCCATTTGGATTTATGTAGTGTTCTATACTACACAAATTTTTCCCCAGTTCACTTTTGGAAGTTACAGCTGAGGTTATCTTCAGTTCCTGCTCCTTTTAGTCTGTAACCTGCCTTTCTTCACAGTTCTTCTTTATTGTGCTTTGCTTCTTTTGTATCCCTCACTCTGCACATTAATATCAATCTCATCACTTTTAAATTTTATTTATTCCTTTTCAGTCACATTGCGGATCCTTTTCTTCTACCTATTTGTCTGACCTGCCTCTACCATCCATATGTTTTATAGCCTTTCTCTTTTGTGAGACAATTTAGAGATATTTTGATATAGCACTGAGCAAGATCTGGGTTCTAGATTCATTCCTATTGCTAACTGTGTGACTTTATTAAACAGCACAGAATAGTTTCAGGCTAATTCATTCCTTTCATTACAGTAGAGAAAATTGAGGCTCTAATTGTCTTGCCCAAGGACATTTAGTTAATATCAAAATGAACATCCAGGAATTTTGACTCCTAGTTTTTTACTCTTAACCAGTAAGTTGCTTAATGTCTGACTGAAAACCCTACAGTGGTTTCTGCAAAGCCTATAATTTAGATAATTTTTTGTAATTTAAGGTATTGTTATATACATTATATCATGACAGAGAGGTAGGTATTATTTTCATTTTATACACAAGGAAACAAATGCAGATATTTTTGACCATCTAGAAACTGGAATAGCTGAGGTTTGAACCTTGGTTTCCTGACTTCAAGTCTTGGGCTCTTTCTGCTATGCCTGCCTCTTACCTCTCTAGTCTCAGGAAGAGTTTAAGTACAGAAATACTCTGTTTTTCCTTTGGTGAAAGCAGAGCTCATGGTGAGCACACAGAATCAAACATATCTGAGTCAGGGCTTACAAGTTTTCATGTGTTCCTGTGAGTAGATTTTTCTGCTTTTAGCTCAAAATAGCTACTTGAGGTAGCTTACTCTTGCCTTTTCTAGAAATTTTAAAATGGTAGCAGTGATAGACCTATAGTTAGTTAGGTAGTTCTAGTGGTAGACCAGTAGAAGGTACTTCACTAGTAACTATGCTAGGTCCAAATTTGGCTCTTTTGGACCTTTTCTCTTTGCTTCCTTGTGGATCTGGAGGTTAAGAGATGGTACTGTTTTAGGTTTTAAGGCAGTTGAATAGTAAGGAAGATTTGACTTCTTTGGTAATCCCCTCCCGTGTTGTCCTCATTGGTATCTGATATGTGATCTTGCAGGCTATTTTGCATTTGAAGGTTGAAGCATTTTTGGATTGGTCATCAAAATTGCCCTAAACCCAGGACCAGCATGGTGGCTCAAGCCTCCCAGCACTTTGGGAGGCCAAGGGGAGAGTATTGCCTGAGTTCAGGGGTTCGAGACCAGCCTGGGCAACTTGGTGAGACCTCATCTCTACAATAAATAAAAAAATTAGCTGGGCGTGGTGGTGTGCACCTATAGTTTCAGCTACTTGGAAGACTGAGGTAGAAGGATCTTCTGAGTCCAGCAGGTCGAGGCTGCTGTGGTTCTGAGTGTGCCACTGCACTCTAGCCTCAGCAACAGAGTGAGATTCTGACTCAAAACCAAAAAATTTGCAGTAAAACCAAGTGAGAAAAAAGTTCAGAATTTTTTGAGTGCTCAATTGTTAGGGCCGTTTTATTTTTTATTTTTTATTTTTTTTTTGAGTTGGAGTCTCACTCTGTCGCCCAGACTGGAGTGCAGTGGCCGCTCCTGGCCACCGCAGCCTCACCTGCTGGGCTCCGGCGATCCTTCCGCCTCAGCCTTCCGAGTAGCTGGAATTGCAGGCATGCACTACCACGCCCGGCTGATTTTTTGATTTATTGTAGAGATGAGGTCTCGCTGCCCAGGCGGGTCTCGAACCCGCGGGCTCAGGCAATCCACTCACCTCAGCCTCCCAAAGGCGCGGGATTACAGGCTGAGCCACCGAACCCGGCTCGTTTTATTTTTTAAGGTTAACATTTGCTCTCACATGTTCCAAAAAACTATGACTACTATCTATCTATTTGGTTGAATTTAGGATACAAATAAAACTCTTTTACCTACTTACTAACAATGCTGACGTACTTTTTTCCTTGATAATTTAATCAATTTGCCATCTGCCATTTATTCTTATCTCTCAAGATCAGTAATGTCTTTTGACCTTTTTGCCTACCTCTCTTTTATATGTACTTGGTTGTCTTGAGCTTTATCAGAACTCTCCTTTTCAGAGCAAAGGCAAGCAGGCTCCTTTGTTATACATGTTACCTAATAAATGCTGACTGATCATAATTTTAGAACTTTTGTTGACTTTTTATCATCTGATCACTATTTGACAGAAATGATAAAGTACTTTTAAGTTTCTAGTTTAAACCTATGCAAAATAGTTATATTTGTGGTAGATATTTAGGGAAGGGGTAGAGACACAGATATTGGCTTCATACGGCTCTTTACTCTTTAAGAGCGAGGAAGGACTTTTCCAGAAGCCTTCAGCACACTTAACCTTGCATTTCATTGACCAAAATTGGGTTACATTCCCATTCCTAAATTAGTTACTGGTAAAGACGGGTGGAATTATTCTTAGCCAGCCAGGCCTGTCCATTGGCCTGAGGATGTGGTTGGCTTCCTCTGAAGCACATGGCTGTGTAGGAGAGGAATGGAAGCAAGGAAGAAAACCTGTTAGGGAGGAAGACAGGAAAATGGATGCTGGGAGTGGATCAACCAAAAGAATCCTTCCTACTTCCTATCCACAGATTCTAGCAGTTGAGGAGCTCTGAAATGTAAATGTGACTTTTACTATGCAAGTATTTTATTTTACTCTTGCTTTTTCTTTTGCTCTGTCAAAGTTCTTGGTGGTGGACATGGAACTGATAGAGGTGGAAAGAAAATTATGACTTTTGATCCCAGATTAGTAGGTTTCTGTGAACAGTGGGCTTGGTGTCTGGTGGGTAGGAGATTTGGGGCACCAAATTCACCTTCATTGCGTTGTTTAAATGGAATCAGATGGTTATGCAGGCAAAAGAAGCTTAGAGATAGACTCATCTAGTTAAGCCAACTCCGATATATCAAAATAGAGACAGTTAAGTGTTTTTTTGTTTTTTGAGTCGAAGTCTCACTCTGACGTCCAGGCTGGAGTGCAGTAGCACACTCAAGTGGCTCACTGCAGCTTTGACCTCCTGGATTCAGGAGATTCTTGTTTCAGCCCCCTGAGTAGTTGGGGCTACAGGTGTGCACCATCATGCCTGGTTATTATTATTTTTTTTTAATAGAGACGAGGTCTCACTTTGTTGCCCAGGTTGGTCTTGAATTCTTGGGCTCAAGCAGTTCTTCCACCTCAGCCTGCCAAAGTAGTAGGATTATAGGCATGAGCCACTGTTCTCCGCTAAGATAGTGGTTTTTTTGTGTGTTTGTTTGTTTTGTTTTTGAGTCGGACGGGGTCTCACTCTGTCGCCCAGGATGGAGTGCAGTGGCACACTCACGACTACCACAGCCTTGACCTGCTGGGCTCCGGTGATCCTTCCGCTACAGCCTTCCAAGAAGCTGGAACTACAGACACGCGCTGCCATGCCCGGCTCATGTTTTTTTGTTTTGTTTTGTTTTTTGAATTGGAGTCTCACTGTGTTGCCCAGACTGGCGTGCAGTGGCCGCTCCCGGCCACCGCAGCCTCGACCTGCTGGGCTCTGGTGATCCTTCCACCTCAGCCTTCCACGTAGCTGGAACCGCAGGCATGCGCTACCACGCCCGGCTAATTTTTGATTTATGTAGAGATGAGATCTCACCAAGTTGCCTAGTCGGGTCTCGAACCCGCGGGCTCAGGCAATCCACTCACCTCAGCCTCCCAAAGGCGCGGGATTAAAGACTGAGCCACCGAGCCCAGCTCTAAAATGCTTTAAAAAGTGTTTTGTTTCACTCTTTGTCTTTATGGCTAGTCTGAAAGGAGCTAGCTAGCCTATGTTAAAATAAAACAAGGATATGCACTGGGAAGAGAAAATCGTTACCAGAGGGGTAGCATTGTATAAGATCTTAGAGTTACTGAACTGGAAAGAACCTCAAGAAAGCCTCCATTCATTAAATGGGTGAATATACCAAATCACTTTCAATTTAATTTTATTGTGTCAGTATTATGTGCCAAATGCTGAGAAAATAAATTGAATATGATTCAGTTTATTGTAATAGACATGTAAATACATATAGCAATAGTAATATAATAGTAGTATAGAATGAAGACGCTTGGAGAGCATATGACACAGAGCTTAACTCTTAGTAGAGATGTCAGAGAAAAAGGTTCAGTTGAGCTCAATCCAGAAGGATGAGTTTACTAGGTGGATAAGGGAGAACATACATTTTAGGCCAGTTGGTTACCACACTCCAAGATACGGGTTAAAGAATATGGTCCTTTAATTTGGAAAGATGGAAGATTAGGGTTCTGTAGTGTCCAGGTGTGGCTGGAGAGGGAGAGCATATTATTATTATTATTATTATTATTATTATTATTATTATTATTATTATTTGAGTTGGAGTCTCACTCTTGTCCAGGCTAGAGTGCAGTGACACACTCACGGCCACCACAGATTCAACCTCCTGGGCTCAGGTGATCCTTCCTCCTCAACCTTCCAAGTATTTGGAATTACAGGCACGCACCACCACACCTGGCTAATTTTTTTGATTTATTGTAGTGATGAAGTCTTGCCATGTTGCTCAGGCTAGTCTCGAACCTGTGGGCTCAGGCAGTCCTCTTACCTCGGCCTCTCAAAATGCTGGGATTATGGACATGAGCCACTGCACTTGGCCAGGAGAGCCTATTATATTGAGGAGTTTGGATTTTAGTTTGAAGACATCAGGGAGCTATTGAAGAATTTCAGGTTGGGCAGAAATGTCAGATTTGTGGCTCAGTTCACTCAGCTTCGCTGTGGGTAATAGCTTGAGGAAGACAGGAAAGGTAGTGGGAGACAGGAAAGGTGGTGGGAACAAATATATCTGAGAAATGATAAGGGCAGAGCAATGGAGATGATAATATGGGAATAGAGCTGAGATAGATTTAGAGGGAAAAAATCAGTATGACCTGGTATCAAGTGAATAATGAGAGAAAGGAGCTGAGATGATTTCTTTTTTTCCAGTTTGGGTCAGTTGTGGTAGGAAGAAAATCAGCTTTGGAGGTGGTGAGGGGGAAAGATGATTCTGTTTAATAAAATGTGTCCAGGTATTATGAAAAGTCTGTGGAAATAGTGATGAACAAGACAGGCATGGTCCTTGCCAGCATGGAGCTTACAGTCTACTAATTATTCGTGAGGCAAGTGTTATGAAAGTGAAAACATAAGGTGCTATGATAGCATAGAGTAAAAAGATAAGGAATTCAGTTTGTTTTGTTTTTAGTTGGAGTCTCACTCTGTCACCCAGGTTGAAGTGCAGTGGCATGCTCACAACCACTGCAGCCTTGACCTGCTGGGCTCAGGTAATCCTTCCACCTCAGCCTTTCGAGTAACTGGAACTACAAGCGTGTGCCACCACACCTGGCTAATTTTTATTTATTTATTGTCGAGAAAAGATCTCACTAAGTTGCCCAGGCTAGTCTTGAACCCCTGGACTCAGACAGTCCTCTCACCTCTGCCTTCCAAAGTGCTGGGATTATAGGCATGAGCCACTGTGCCGGCTAGGAGTTCACTTTTGTATATGTCCAGTTTGAGGCATTTCTAAATTTGTTAGGCAATTGGAAATTTAAGTGTAGGGCCCAGAGAGAAGCTTGCACAAAAGAGATTTGGAGGCCAGGCGTGGTGGCTCACGCCTCTAATCCCAGCACTTTGGGAGACCGAGGTTAGAGGACTGCCTGAGCCCACTGGTTCGAGACTATCCTGGACAACTTGGTGAAACCTAATTTCTACAATAAATAAATTTTAAAAATTAGCCAGGCATGGTGGCATGTGCCTACAGTCCCAGCTACTTGGAAGGCTGAGGCGGAAGGATCACCTGAGCCCAGCAGGTCGAGGCTGCAGCGGCTGTGAGCGTGCCACTGCACTCCAGCCTGGGTGTCAGAGTGGGACTCTGACTCAAAAAAAAAAAAAAAAAAAAGATTTGGAAGTCATTGAACTATAGATATAGATGATAGTTGAAGCCACTGTAGGTAGGAGAGTGTAGATTAGAATGAGAAAAGGATGCTGAAACCAGAACTCTGGAAACAATAGTATTAGAAGGATGGAGAGGAGAAGCCTGGGAAGGTGTTTTCAGAGAATTAAGTTAGACAAGCAAGAGAGAATGATGTAGTGAAAACCAAAGTAGAAGAGGGTTTTGGTTTTTGTTTTTGAGTTGGAGTCTCTGTTGCCCAGACTGGAGCTCAGTGGCATGCTCATGGTCACCACAGCTTCCACCTCAGCCTTCTAAGTAGCTGGAACTACAGGTGCATGCCACCATGCCTGGCTCATTTTTTAATTTTTATTTTTATTGTAGATATGAGTTCTCACCAAGTTGCCCAGGCTGGTCTTGAACCTCTGGGCTTAGGCAATCCTCTTGCCTCCACCTCCCGAGTGCTAGGATAACAGGCATGAGCCACCTGTGCCCAACTGAAGAGGGTTTTGTCTATTTTTTAAAAACACCTTTATTGGGGTAAAAATGGACACATAATAAACTGTGGTTTTTGTTGTTGTTGTTTTTTGTTTTTGAGTTGGAGTCTCACTCTATTGCCCAGACTGGAGTGCAGTGGCACACTCTTGGCCACCGCATCCTCGACCTGCTGGGCTCTGGCGATTCTTCCGCCTCAGCCTTTCAAGTAGCTGGAATTACAGGTGCGTGCTACCATTCCCAGCTAGTTTTTGATTTATTGTAGAGTTGAGGTCTTGCCAAGTTGCCCAGGTGGGTCTGAAACCTGCAGGCTCAGGCAATCCACTCACCTCGGCCTCCCAAAGTGCTGGGATTGCAGGCTGAGCCACCGAGCCTGGCCTATAAACTACGTTTTTAAGGTGTACAATTTGATAAGTTTTGACATATGTATAGACTCATGAAACTTTCACCAGATTTGAAATAATGATCATATTCATCACTCCCAAAAGTTTTCTTGTGTCCCTCTGTAATCACTTCTTCCTGCTCCCTTTTCCACCTTTTCCAGACAACTACTGAAGTCACTAGAAAATTTGTCTAAGTGGATTTGTAAAGTGTGTACTCTTTTATTTGCCTGCTTTTTTGCCTCGTCGTTGTTATTTTGAGATGCATCGATGTTACTGAGTATATTGGTAGGTCATTCATTTTTATTGGAGAGTAGTTTCCATTATGTGTATATACTATCCATTCATCTATTGATGGACTTTTGGGTTGTTTCCATGTTTTGACTGTTATAAATAAAGCTGCTGTGAACATTCATGTATTAAGTCTTTGTATGGATCTATCTTTACCTCCCTTGGGTAAATATCTAGGAGTGGAATGGTTGGGTCATTTGGTAGGTGTATGTTTAATTTTTTAAGAAACTACTGGCCAGGCCCAGTGGCTCACACACCTGTAATCCCAGCACTTTGGTAGGTCAAGGCGGGAGGATCACTTGAGACCTGCTTGAGTAACCATAGTAGACCCCCATCTCTTGAAAAAAAAGAAGTATCCAGGCTTGGTATTGCATACTTGTAGTTCCAGCTACTCAGGAGGCTGAGGCGGGAGGATTGCTTGAGCCCAGGTGTGTGAGGTTATAATGAGCTATGGTCAGACCACTGTACTCCATCCTGGGCAGCAGAGAGAGATGCTGTCTTTAAAAGGAAAAAATAGCTGGGGGCAGTGGCTCACACCTGTAATCCCAGCACTTTGGGAGGCGGAGGCAAGAGCCTTCTGAACCACAGGATGGGTTCGAGACCAGCCTGGGCAATATGGCAAGACCTCGTCTCTACAATCAATCAAAAAATTAGCTGGGCGTGGTGGCGCACATCGTTACCATTTAGTTTGGACAGTCTTTTCAATTTTAGCCATTCTGAAAGATGTGTAGTGGTACTTCCTTATGGTTTTAGTTTATTTTTCCCTAACTAATGCTCTTATGTGCGTATTTGCCATCTCATCTGTATATCATTTTTGGTGAAGTGTCCAAGTCTTTTGCCCACATAAAAAAGCTTTTTATTTTGAAATAATTATAATAGATCCACAGGAACTTATGAACAAAATGTAGAGTGAGGTTCTGGGTACCCTTTACTCAGCTCCCCCAACATCTTATGTAACTATAGTACAGTATCAACACCAGGAAAATGACATTGATACAATCTACTGAACTTATGAAGATGCCACCAATTTTACATGCACTTGAGTGTGTGTGTGTGTGTGTGTGTGTGTGTGTGTAGTTCTATGCAGTTTTGCAGTTTTATTACATATTGGATTTGTGTAACCACCACCACAATCTGGATACAGAACAGTTCCATTACAAGATTCCATCTCACTGACCTCTTTATATTCCTTCCCACATCAGTCTCAAATTCCTGGCAACCAATAATCTCTTCTCCATCTCCAAAATTTTATTTCAAGAAAATGTTATTTATATAAATTGAGTCATACGCTATGTGACCTTTTGAGGCTGGCTTTTTTCACTCACTGCCTGGCAATCTTTTCAAGTTGAGTATATTAATAGTTTGTTCTTTTTTATTGATGAGTAGTAGTCCATGATATGGATGTACTACAGTTTAACTTTTGTTTTTGACTTGGAGTCTCACTGTGTTGCTCAGGCTAGTGTGCAGTAGCACACTCACAACCACCGCAACCTCCACCTGCTGGGCTCAGGTGATCCTTCTGCTTCAGCCTTCCAAGTAGCTGGAACTACAGGCACACTCCACCATGCCCAGCTAATTTTTAAATTTATTGTAGAGTTGAGGTCTTGCCAAGTTGCCAAGGCTGGTCTCGAACCCTTGGGCTCAGGCAGTCCTCTCACCTCGGCCTCCCAGAGTGCTGGGATTATAGGCATGAGCCACTGTGCCTGGTCAGTTTAACTTTTTACTCACTGAAGGAGATTGGGTTTATTTCCAGTTCTTGGCTGTTGTGAAAAAAGTCTCTATGAGCATTTGTATACAAGTTTTTGTATACAAATAAATAAAATAAATTGGATTTTTTTTATTGTTGAGTTTTGAGAGTTCTATATTTTGTTAAAGACATTTGCTTTGAAAAGTGTTTCTCAGCCGGGCTTGGTGGCTCAGCCTGTAATCCCAGCACTTTGGGAGGCTGAGGTGAGTGAATTGCCTGAGCCCACGGGTTCGAGACCCGCCTGGGCAACTTGGCGAGACCTCATCTCTACAATAAATAAAAAATTAGCTGGGCATGGTAGCGCGCGCCTGGAGTTCCAGCTACTTGGAAGGCTGAGGCGGAAGGGTCCACTGGAGCCCAGCAGGTCGAGGCTGCGGTGACCGGGAGCGGCCACTGCACTCCAGTCTGGGCGACAGAGTGAGACTCCAACTCAAAATAAATAAATAAATAAAAACCATTAAGCTCTTTTTTTTTTTGAGGTTATGCCATATATTTGTAATATAGCTACATTGTTTGCTCATTGTGTAGATTCTATCTTGTGATTCCTGCAGACTCCAGGTAGAGTTTTTTGTTTTTTTCTTTTCCCTCAGTAGCTGGGACTGTAGGCTCACACCAACATGCCCAGCTATTTTTATTTTTTGTAGAGGCACGGGGTCACTATATTGCCCAGGCTGGTCTTGAATTGCTCAAGCGATCCTCCCACCTCAGCCTCCCAGAGTTCTGGGATTATAGGTGTGAGCCACCCTCAGATTTTTAAACACACACACACACACACACACACACACACACACACACACACACACACAAAGTTCACTGTTTGTAATGTATAGTTCTAAGAGTTTTAACAAATGAAGAGAGTTACGTATACATCACCGCAGTTCTGGGATTATAGGTGTGAGCCACCCTCAGATTTTTAAAAACATATACACATACACACACACACACACACACACACACACACACACACAAAGTTCACTGTTTGTAATGTATAGTTCTAAGAGTTTTAACAAATGAAGAGAGTTACGTATACATCACTGCAGTACCATACAGAATCTTAAAAACTTTCCCATGGATGGGTTTCCTTTGTAGTCACTCAGTCCCTCTTCCCTTTTTGTCTGATTTATTTAGCAAAAGGTATTTAAAATCCATCCATGTTGTTGTATGAGTCAATAGCTAATTCCTTTTTATTACTGGAAGGTATTCTACTGTAGGGTTGTACCAGTCAGTTTATCAACTCATCTATTGAATAGCATTTTGATTCCTTTCGATATTTGACAATTGTGAATAAATCTGCTGTAAACAGTTGGCTACACGTGTTTGCATGATCATAAGTTTTCAGTTTACTTGATCTCAAAGAACCATGTTTTGGTTATACTGATTTTTCTCCTTTTCATTTTGTATGTTTTCTTCTTTGATCTTCATTATTGCCTTTCGAGAAGAGGAATTTAAGAAAGAGGAATAATTAATGCCTGCCGCATCCAGGAAATCAATGCAAGTGAGAGCTGAAAAACTTACATTGGGTTTAGCAATTCAGATGACAATTGTCATTATTAAGATCTATTTCAGTGGATAAATGTGACCTGACACCAGATAACATGGGAAAGTGAGGAAATAGAGACAGAGTACACAACTCTTTCTAAAAATATAGTTTTTAGAGCAAGGTCTGTCACCCTTGGCACTGTTGACATTTTGGGTTGGATAGCTTCTTGTTGTGAGAGCCTATGTGCAGTATAGGATGTTTAACAGCATTCCCGTTCCTGCCTAACTGTATGCTAACTACCCTCCTAAATGTGACAACCAAAAATGACCTCAGTATATTGTTAGATGTCCCCTGGTGAGCAAAATCTGGTTCCCTATTAAGAACTAGTGTTTTAGATGAAAGCAGAAAAAGAAGAACTTAAAGAAGAGCTTATGTCTCAAGAAGCTTTTTAAAGGAAATCAGGGAATCCTTTCACCTCATGCTCTCAAGTAGCTGGGACTTTAGGTGTGCACCACCACTCCTAGCAAATTTTTTGATTTTTTTCATTGTTGTTGTTGTTAGAGATGAGGTCTCGCTATGTTGCCTAGTCTGGTCTTGATGAGCTCATCGGGTCAAACAGTGCTACTGCCTCAGCCTCCCAGACATGAGCCACCTAAAAGATTGAAGGAAGTAGCCACTGGGGAGAAAGGGAAGGTTGAAGATACAAAAGAGAAGATGACTGAGGGAACGGCGGTGGAATTTAGAGCATAGATGGAGAGACTTTTTTTTTCTCCTGAGTTGGAGTCTCACCCTGTCGCCCAGGCTAGAGTGCAGTAGCACGTTCACGGCCATCTCAGTATCAACCTGCTGGGCTCAGCTGATCCTTCTACTTCAGCCTTCCAAGTAGCTGGAACCACAGATGTGCATCACTATGCTAGGCTAATTTTTATGATTTATTGTAGAGACGAGGTCTCACCAAGTAGCCTGGGATGGTCTCGAACCCCTGGGCTCAGATAATCCTTTCACCTCTGCCTACCCAAGTGCTGGGATTACAGGTGTGAGCCTGCATGCCCGGCAGTACTCACATTATTGAGACTCAGATTTGTTTGTGCTTTATTAAATATTAGGTATAATAAATAACATCTATTTCAGATATGATGGCAAGTTTTGATACAGATTATCTAGAATCCTCAATACCTTTCAGTGTGGACATTATCCTCAATTTTCAGATAAGTTAATTGAAGCCCAGACTGATGATTAACTTGGTGACGTTTAGGAAGTTATTAAATAGTGTATTTGGCTGGTCGCAGTGGCTCATGGCTGTAGTTCCATCACCTTGGGAGACAGAGGTGAGAGGATTGCCTGAGTCCAAGTGTTCGAGACCAGCCTGGGCAACTTGGTGAGACCTCATCTCTACAATTAAAAAACAAACAAACAAAAAAAAAGCTGGGTGTGGTGTTGCATGCCTTGTAGTTCCAGCTACCTGGAAGACTGAGATGGAAGGATTGCCTGAGCCCAGCAGGTCAAGGCTGTGGTGGCCATGAACATGCCACTGCACTCCAGCTTGGGTGACAGAGTGAAACTCTGACTCAAAAAATAAAAGCAAGGTGTATTTGACTCTAAAGTCAGTGTTCGTTGTTTTTCTCCCTTCACCCACTCCCTTGGGCTTATGTATCCCATACTACCTCCTACGTGTGATATACATTCCATTTTTGTCTAGTGTGGTCTTAAACGTATTCTGTATTTGTGTTGGGATCAGAACCAGACTACCTTGTTTTCTTTCTGCTTTTAAGTGTTCCCCCACCCAGCTTCTGATGGTCATTTTGAATTTTGTCCTCCATAATAGCAATCATTATGTATAATTAATATAAACAGTACAATATTTAGAAGCATGGATATATGTTTGAAATTTTTATATTGTTTATTCTTGAATAACTTGTATAAGACAAGTTCTAAGTATTATCTGTGGGTCACTGTTTGGAAAACTATAATTTACCTGGTTAATTACTACCATATTTTCCTTCTCTGTTGGTTACAATGTCACATAAATGAACTAAAAGGCTTATTACTATAACCTAGGTAGAGGTGATTTTCTCTTAATTGTTTTCTCTTTGCTGTCCACTATAATAGTTATCTTAAGCTGGGTTCGGTGGCTCAGCCTGTAATCCCACGCTTTGGGAGGCTGAGGTGAGTGGATTGCCTGAGCCCGCGGGTTCAAGACCCGCCTGGGCAACTGGCGAAACCTCATCTCTACAATAAATCAAGAAAATTAGCCGGGTGTGGTAGCGTGCACCTGTAGTTCCAGCTACTTGGAAGGCTGAGGCAGAAGGATCGCTGGAGCCCAGCAGGTCGAGGCTGCGGTGGCCGGGAGTGGCCACTGCACTCCAGTCTGGGTGACAGAGTGAGACTCCAACTCAAAAAAAAAAAAAAAAAGTTATCTTAGGAGAAAATTAAATTATTTTAGCATAATATTTTACAAAATCATACCTGTACATATTCTATGTTTTCTTAGATGACTGTAAATATTTTTCTACACGTGGGTGTTAAGCTGTGATTGCAACACATTTCTATGCTGTTGATATTGCCCCTATAATCAACAGTTGTGCTAAGTAAATATTTGCTAAATGATTTACTGACTTTTCTTTTTTTCTATTTGTTATGAGAGTTCCTTTGAATAACTGTTTATAATTATTATTCTTCAGCAATGATAGAACCTAAAGTTAGTGAAATCATTTGCTTTTTAACTTTTTGCACTTGGAGACATCTTGCCTACCAGCAACTGGACTGCATTTTTTTAACGAAGTAGTGAAAAACAAATCACTTCATATTAAATAGTATAGTGTTGAAACCAATTATTTTATTGTAATGATATTTGGCTTCTAATGGAATTCTGGACATTGAGGAACTTACTTATGACAAAAAAATTTTATATCTTATATTTTTCTAATGTGTCGTAACATGTGAAACAGTCATCAACATGCATTGCAGGTTCATTGATATATGTTGTGCAATAGTAATTTGTTTGGCATTGTTTACCTGGTGTTTTTCTTTTTTTCTTTTTTTTAGTTGGAGTCTCATTATTTCCCAGGCTGGAGTGCAGTAACATGCTCACAGCCACTGCAACCTTGACCTACTGGGTTCAGGTTATCCTTCCACCTCAGCCTTCTAATCAACTGGAACCACAGGTGCATGCCACCAGTATGACTGATTTTTTAAAAATTTATTGTAGAGACGAGGTCTCGCCAAGTTGCCCAGGCTGGTCTCAAACCCCTGGACTCAGGCAGTCCTCTCGCCTCGGCCTCACAAAGTGCTGGGATTGCAGGCATGAGCCACCACACCCGGCTCACCTGGTGCTTTTCTATTCAAGCAGATAACACGGTCTTATTTTCTTCCTCCCATGTTAATAATATAGTAATTTATTGTCCAGTCTTATTCAAGGATGATGTGGAAGGATGAGCTCATGATTCCTGAAAAACACTTCTCAACTGATCTATTAGAAGCTTGACAAATTACAAATAGGACATAGGTTTTTCATTATTTTTGAATGGAAAACTTAAAGGAAACATACATTTTTGAAAATTTTGCACTTGCTTGAGTTTGTCCTATATAATCATCCTCAGTCTCTGTACCCTGAGAAGGAACATCCAAGTAGTTTGCTAGATTTACGATATCTCTCAGAGAGGACATCCTAGTGCAAAGGGCTAAACAACTCATCTCAGACGTTTTCTGCTTTGGAGAGATGTAGTAGAATTGAGTACCTGTCTGAAATTCCATATTCATTCTGCCTCAGTGCTTTTTAGTATGTTCTTGAGTGAAGTGAATTTGTATTGCTTAATGAATTTAGGGGTATATATTAATTTTCTCTTGCTTCTTTGTTGCATTAATTTCCCCACTTGCCGCTATGCTAATCTAATCTCATTTTCAAATAATTTTTCTTTTCTTTTTTTATTTTTGAGTCAGAGTCTCACTGTTGCCCAGGCTGGAGTGCAATGGCATGCTCATGGCCATCACATGCACATGGCCACCGCAGCCTCTACCTGCTGGGCTCAGGTGATCCTTCTGCCTTAGTCTTCCAAGTAGCTGAAACCACAGGTGTATGCCACAAGACGAGGTCTTGCCAAGTAGCCCGGGCTAGTCTCGAACCCCTGGGCTCAGGCAATCCTCTTGCCTCAGCCTCCCAGAGTGCTGCATTTACAGGTGTGAGCCTCTGCACCTGACCAGTTTTTCTTTTTTTTCTAATCATCGTTTTTTGTTCTCATTTCTCATTAATGTTCTCATTTTCCAAATTTCTGAAGAATTTTGGGTTAAGTTCGTTGATAGCTCTCACTTTTTTTTTTTTTTTTTGAGTTGGAGTCTCACTCTGTCGCCCAGACTGGAGTGCAGTGGCACGCTCCTGGCCACCACAGCCTCGACCTGCTGGACTTCGGCAATCCCTCCGCCTCAGCCTTCCAAGTAGCTAGAACTACGGGCACGCGCTACCACGCCCAGCTAAATTTTGATTTATTGTAGAGATGAGGTCTCGCAAAGTTGCCCAGGTGGGTCTCGAACCCACAGGCTCAGGCAATTCACTCACCTCAGCCTCCTAAAGTGCTGGGATTACAGGCTGAGCCACCGAGCCCTGGCTCTCACTTTTCTTACTAAATATTATTTTTGTTTTTAGTTACTATAAGTATTATTAAAGATGTATGTTTAGCCAGGCTTGGTGGCTCAGCCTGTAATCCCGTGCCTTTGGGAGGCTGAGGTGAGTGGATTGCCTGAGCCCTCAGGTTCGAGATCCGCCTGGGCAGCGAGACCTCATCTCTACAATAAATCAAAAAATCATCCGGGCGTGGTAGTGCGTGCCTGTAATCCTGGCTACTTGGAAGACTGAGGCGGAAGGATTGCTGGAGCCCAGCAGGTGACAGAGTCTGGTTGACACTCCAGTCTGGGTGACACTCCAGTCTGGGTGACAGAGTGAGACTCCAACTCAAAAAAAAAAAAAAAATATATATGTTTACTTTGTTTAAATAATCAAATAATTCAGTTAAGCCTATTCTGAAAAACATAGTCCCTTAACTCCACTTCTGCCTCACCTTCCTTTCCTCTTTGCCTAGAGGCAGCTACTTTCAAGTTCTTTTCAGCAGTTTCTTTTGATATTTGCTGTCAGATCTTTTCGTACTGCGATTTCTTGGTTTCTCTTTTTTTGTTTTTTTTTTTTTTTAGTGAGTTTTTTTTTTTTTTTTTTGAGTTGGAGTCTTACTCTCTCCCCCAGGCTGGAGGGCAATGATATGCTCATGGCCACTGCAGCCTCAACTCTCTGTGCTCAGGTGATCCTCCGCCTCAGCCTTCCAAGTAACTGGACCTACAGGCATGTGCCACCACGCCTAGCTATTTTTTTAGTAATTAAAACAGAGTTTATTAGTGAGAAGAAGTGAAGGGAAAAGGAAGATTTGTGGCAGAATGACCTACTGTGAGCATGTTTCTCAAAGACAAAAATTGTTCTTTGTTTTTCAAGTATAACTGTTATCTGTTGACTTCCCATTGTGGAGAATAAGGTTTTAGCTCACTTTAACTCCCAATTATGCACAGGCACCGTTCTTATTCCCCAGTATGGTTATATCATAATTGTGGTTTGATAATTGTTTATATTATTATGGCTTCATATTGTTTGATTCATAGCTAAGTCATGTAGTATACTATTTTTCCTTCCCTATACAATTTATTCTTGTTTCAAGAATGAATTTTGTTGTTGTTCTATGTATTTATGCTAATTCATTCCTAAAGTCTTCTCCAGGTGCCTGAATCTCTTCTCGGTATTTTTTTTTTTTTCTTTTTTTTTTTTTTTTTTGCGGGAGGAGATGGTGTCCAGGTCTCACTCTGTCACCCAGGTTGGAGTGCACTGGCACCATTGCAGCTAACTGCAGTCTCTACCTCCTGGCCTTAGGCAATCATTGTACCTTAGCCTCTCAAGTAGCTGGGAGTATATGTGCGCACCGCCATTCCTGGTTAATTTGTTAGTTTTTGTAGAGACGAAGTCTCATTATGTTGACCAGACTGATCTTGAACTCCTGGGCTCAAGGAGTCCTCCCTCCTTGACCCTGCAAAGCGCTAGGGTTACAGGTGTGAGCCATAGCGCCTGACCTCTTCTCAGCATTTTTAAACATCAGTTTCTCAGTTTTATTTTCTTGGAGATTTTTCTCTTAGGGCCTTCTAAAATAACTTGGACTGGTGGATAACTGGGTTGTTGGACATCTGTCATTCTGAGTTCTCTCTTTTTTGTCTTGAGGATTCTCTGCCTTTCTATTGTGTTGGGTCATCTGTTTCCTGGATATATGTCCCCTCACAATTATGACTAACTGTAGAATTCTAGATTAGATATCATTTTCTTTCAAAAATGTGAAGGGATTACTCTCCAATTATTCTAAATTCCATTGTTGCTGAAAAGTCTTATGCCATTGTAAATCTTTTGTTTTTTGGTCTCATTCTGTTGCCCAGGCTGGAATGCAGCAGCACCATCCTGGTTCACCACAGCCTTGACCTCCTTGGGTCAGTTGAATCCTTCTGCCTCAGCCTCCCAAGTAGCTGGGACTACAGACTTATGCCACTATGGCCTGGCTAATTTTTATTTTATGTATAGTGAGGTGTTGCTGTGTTGTCCAGGCTGGTCTTGAATAACTGGGCTTAAACTATTCTGCCTCCCCCTCTGCCTCCCAAAGTGCTGGGATTACAGGCTTGAGCCACTATACCCAACCTGCCATTCTAATTCTTGATTTTTCTTTCTTTTTTTTGAGTTGAAGTCTCACTCTGTCGCCCAGGCTGGAGTGCAGTGACATGCTCACGGCCAATGCAGCCTCAGCCTGCTGGACTCAGGTGATTCTTCCTCCTCAGCTTTCCAAGTAGCTGGAACTACAGGCATTCACTGCCATGCCCGGCTAATTTTTTGATTTATTGTAGATATGAAGTCTCACCAAGTTGCCCAGGCTGGTCTTGAACCTTTGGGCTCAGGCAATCCTCTCACCTCAGCCTCCCAAAGTGCTGGGATTATAAGCATGAGCCAATGCACCCGGCCCGAATTCTTGAGGTTTCATGTGTAACCTGCCCCTCTCAGCCGTATCATTTAGGTTCTTCACTTTGTCCTTTGTGTTCTGATCTTTCAGCTCCATTATAATCTTATGGAACCATTGTCACATATGTAGTCAGTCATTGGCCAAAACTTCATTATGCAGTGCATGTTACCTAAGAATGGAATTGCTCTCTCATGTGGTAATTCTCTATTTAACGTTTAGAGGCACTGCCAAACTGTTTCCTACAGACTTGATAGTTCCACTTGATATTGTCACTAGTAATATATGAGGGTTCCTATTTCTCTACATTCTTACCAACACTTGTTTTCTGTTTTTTTTTTTTAATTAAAACCATCCTATTGGGTGTAAAATGGTATCTACTGTGTGTGTGTGTGTGTGTGTGTGTAATAAAAAATTATTTTGGTAGAGACAGGGTCTTGCTTTGTTGATCAGTCTGGTCTCGAACTCCTGGCCTCAAATGATCTCTCTACCTCAGCCTCCCAAAGAGCTGAGATTACGGGCATGAGCCATTGAGGCTGGCTCTTTGTGGTTTTGATTTGTATTTCCTTAGTGACCAGTGATGTTGAACATCTTTTGTATGCTTATTGTTTATTTGTATATCTTTGTAGAAATGTGTATTCATGTGCCTTGCCCATTTTTTGTTGTTCAGTTATAAGAGTTCTTTATATATTCTGAATACTAAACTCTTCTCAGATATATGATTTACAAATATATTTTCCCATTCCGTAGGTTGTCTTTTCACTTACAACATTTTTTTTTTTAATTTTAGAGGTGTGGGGTACAAATGTTAGGTATACAAATGTTCATTATACCCTTGTTGATGAGGTGTACCTCTCCCCTGGCAGTTTCCCATTACTGCCACCCCCCCCATTTTCACTTTCTTGATAGCGTTCTTAGCTGCACAAAAGTTTTTAATTTTGACCAAGTTAAATTAGTTTTTCTTTTGTTGCATGTGCTTTTGGTGTTAAGAATCCATTGCCAGCTGGGCTCAGTGGCTCAGCCTGTAATCCCACGCCTTTGGGAGGCTGAGGTGAGTGGATTGCCTGAGCCCGCGGGTTTGAGACCCGCCTGGGCAACTTGGTGAGACCTCATCTCTACAATAAATCAAAATGAGCTGGGCATGGTAATGCGTGCCTGTATTTCCAGCTACTTGGAAGGCTGAGGCGGAAGGATCGTCGGAGCCCAGCAGGTGAGGCTGCGATGGCCGGGAGCAGCCACTGCACTCCAGCCTGGGTGACAGAGTGAGACTCCAACTCAAAAAAAAAAAAAAAAAAAAAAAAAGGAATCCATTGCCAAATCTGAGGTCATGAAGATGTACTCCTCTGTTTATCTAAGAGTTTTATTATTTTAGTGCTTATATTTAGTTTGGTGATCCATTTTGAGTAAATGGTTGTAAATCCAATTTTTGTAAATGGTTGAGGAGGGGCTTCAACTTGATTCTTTTGCATGTGGTTATCCAGTTGTGCCAACACTATTTGTTGAAGGAACTATTCTTTTTCTATTTAAAATCTTGATGCCCTTTATCAAAATTCAATTGGTCATAGATACTTGGGTTCATTTCTGAACTCCTGATTCTATTTCATTGGTCAGAATGTTTGTTCTTATGCTAGCTCCACACTGTTTTGATCACTGTTCCTTTGCAATAAATTCTGGAGTGTGAATCCTTCTTTGTTTTCTTCTTCGATGTTATTTTGACTATTCAGGGCCTTTTCTGAGCCCCTTGAATTACTATGTAATTTTAAAGATTGATTTTTCCATTTCTGCAGGAAAAGCCTTTGAAAGGAAAAGTCTTTGGTAGGGATTCCATTGAACCTGTAGATTGCTTTGGGGAGCCTTGCATGTTAACAATATTGTTATTCAGTCCATGTACACAGAAGTCTTGCCATTATCTGCTTTCAGCAATGTTTTGTAGTTGTTAGTGTACACTTCCTTAGTTAAATTTATTTCTGGGTATTTTATTCTTTTGGGGGCTATTGTAAATAATAACTTTCTTAATTTCCTTTTTGGATTGCTCATTGTGTATAGAAACACAACTGAATTTTATTTATTGATCTTTTATCTTGCAATTTTAGTGAGTTCATTTATTAGTGCTAGTAGTTTTTTGTGGATCCTGTAGGATTTACTTTTTTTTTTTTTTGAGTCAGAGTCTCACTCTGTCACTCAGGCTGCAGTGGCACACTCAGGGCTATGCAGCCTTGACCTGCCGGGCTCAGGCGATCCTTCTTCCTCAGCCTTCCAAGTAACTGGAATTACAGGCATGCACCATCATGCTCAGCTAATTTTTTGATTTATTGTAGAGCTGCAGTCTCACCAGGTTGCCCAGGCTGGTCTTGAACCCCTGGACTCAGGCAGGGTTCTTGCCTCGGCCTCCCAAAGTACTGGGATTATAGGCTGAGCCACCGTGCCTGTCCTACATAATTGTTCAAGGTATTCTTACTATTGCAATATTCTCATACATATTTTTACCAACACTAGCTGTAATACATTCCAACAGAGTCCATATAGGTTGTACTAAACTGGCGTTTTCTTAACTTCTTTGAAAATATTCTTTCCTTGTTTCTTTCACACTATGTATGGAAGCTAATTCTTTAATCACTTTAAATTCTGCATTGACTCTTCAGTAACAATTGAGCAGAATTGGTGACACCTGGTAATATCAAGAGCCAAGAAAAACCATTTTTAAAGAAAATTATTTGCCTAGTTTTATAATTGCCTATTGATGTCGCTACCAGTGTCCTCAATTTTCTTACTATTTTTGTTGAAAAGTAAATAGTCTTGAATAAGTTTATTTTCTCTGAACGCGTTTCTTCAGTTGCTGCAATCAAACACAATTTAAATAACTCACCATTAGTAAATGACTTTCTTTGCTTCACTAACAAATGAGCCATTTAGATGCTTTCTTTGGTTGTAGTCTAGTCTCATTTGTATTTTTGTGAAGAAATTCTACTGTCATAAGATATTGTTTTATTATATTTTTATTTTATTTTTTAGCTAATTTTTATTTTTGTGTAGAGAGCAGTCCTCCTAGTCGGGTGTGGTGGCTCAAGCTCGTAATCTTAGCACTTTGGGAGGCGGAGGCAAGAGGATTGCCTGAGACCAGGGGTTCGAGACCAGCCTGGACAACTTGGTGAGACTTCATCTCTACAATAAATCAAAAAATTAGCTGGACTTGGTGGTGCACACCTATGGTTCCAGCAACTTGAAAGGCTGAGGCAGAAAGGATTACCTGAGCCCAGCAGGTCGAGGCTGCAGTAGCCATGAGTGTGCCACTGCACTCCGGCTTGGGCGACAGAGTGAGACCTCGACTCAAAAAAAAAAGAGAGAGCAATCCTCCTGCCTCAGCCTCCCAAAGTGCTGGGATTATAGGCATGAGCCACTGTGCCTGGCCAAGATATTGTTTTAAATGTTATAATTTTCTTTCTTTCTTTCTTTTTTTTTTTTTTTTTTTGAGTTTGAGTCTCACTCTGTCGCCCAGACTGGAGTGCTGTGACCGCTCCCAGCCACCGCAGCCTCGACCTGCTGGGCTCCGGCGATCCTTCTGCCTCAGCCTTCCAAGTAGCCGGAATTACAGGCATGCGCTACCTTGCCTGGCTGATTTTTTGATTTACTGTAGAGATGAGGTCTCGCTGCCCAGGCGGGTCTTGAACCCACGGGCTCAGGCAATCCACTCACTTCAGCCTCCCAAAGGCACGGGATTACAGGCTGAGCCACTGAGCCCGGCTTGTTATAATTTTCATTTATTTTCCTATGAGTATTATGATGAATGCATTACTGTATTAGGTCATAGTACATCAATATGCATTGCACTGAAAATGCTGTCAAGTTAGAACTTTATCACTGCAATTTGTTTGTGTGCCAGGCAACAATATGAAGCAATAGGGGTTCTATACGTGGTCTGTTTCATAGCTGTTTGGCTCTACCTGTGTGGGACAGTATGTAAATGAATGTGAGCATGGTTATGTTTCAATAAAACTTTGTTTATGGATACCAGAATTTGAATCACATCATTTTATGTTATGAAACCATTAAAAATGTATTTTTTGCAACCATTTAAAACTGTTCTTAACTTGTAAGAGGTGGCAGCTCACATTTGGCACATGGGCTGTATTTGGCCAACCCCTGCTTCACATTTTAAGTAAAGATATATTTCATAGGCAATCTGTTATCTAGATTACTATATGCTTGCATGAGGCCCTCTGGTGGTTGAAGGAACATAGAACAAGTAAGTCTTGAGGTGATGAAATTTCTGAAGCACCATGAATTTGAGAATTCTTGAGTTGGAAATCTGGACCCAGGTCTGCTTATCATAGTAAGGTTGTAGTATTGTAATCGCTGCTCATATCATTTCCAGAGATTGGATTTTGGTGACACTTGGGAAGAAGATGAAGCAGCATTCCTGTAAATTTTTTGTTCAGGTCTCCGTAATGCTTTAAGACATCATTCTGGTATAGAATATGTTTGCTTCATTGATAGTTTATAGGGGGGAAGGGTGTGGATTTCAGCGATAATCAACCCCTGACATGGCATTGGTACAGTAGTTACATTTAAATGAGTTATAAATACACACACACACACACACACACACACACACACACACACATATACACACACACACGAATGAATCTTCCATTTTCTTAACTTTTTTCCACTCAAAGGGTTGGTATTCAATAAATAAATTTTTGTTATTCAATCAAGCATGAACTGAATTTTTTTTTTTTTCTTGTGAGTTGGGGTCTCACTCTGTCACCCAGGCTGGAGTGCAGTGGCACAATCACAGCTCACCACCCCTCAAACTTCTTGGCTCCAGCATCCTTCCGCCTAGGCCTCCCAAAGTGCTGAGATTATAGGTTTGAGCCACCATGCCCATCTCTATTCAATTACTTTTGAATTGGTGACATTGTAATCTAAGTTGTAGAAAGTTCTTGACCAGCATCCTAATTCAACTAGGCTGATGCCATTGCTGAGAAAATACGTGGTTCAAAGAGTCCTAGTTGAGGATTTTGCTAACATAAGAAGTAACATGGATTCATTAAGGAAAATAATTCCAACAACTTAATTTATTATAGACCTAATAAATATTAGAGATACTTTGGATATACAGCACTTGAAGTTGTTCTCTAATATAGCAGAAATCCTGTCATTTTAAAACTCTTACATGGTTTCCAATATCCTTTTAATACACTCCATACACCTTACCATGGTTCTTTTAGGTCTTGCTTCTTACAACCCTCTCCCTTCAGTTGTTAATTCTAATTCTAGCCACCTTGGACCTGCCTCAAAGAAACTTGAGTCTTATTGACTCAGAGTGTTTGCTTATGCTGTCCCCTTATGTCAGAACCTTCACCTTCTCTCCCCCATCCCTACTGCCTCCCTTTCTTTGCTTGCTGGTTTTCTATTTATCTTTCAGGTTTTAGCTTAAGTGCTGCCTTCTCAAAAAGGCCATCCTTGTACTTTCTGTAAAATGAGTTTCTTCTTTAAGTCCCTTTTCCACTGTTTAGTAGTACTTATAATTTTTATTTTGTGATGGTGTCAGTCTCTTCTGAGACTGTATGCTTCAAGAGGGAAGAGATTATGTGTGCTTATTTACTATTTATGTACTTGCCATCTAGTTTCTATAAAACAGTCATCACATCATTAGTAGTTGGTAAATGAATGAACAATTTCTTCATCTGGGTTCTAGAATGCCATATTCTTTTGGTTCTTCAGTTTTACTTAAGTTACTTTTCCCTCTTAACTCATTCTTCTTTGACTCCTTAATCCCTAAACTTTGAAGTTTCTTATGCCTCATTTACCTGCTTCTGTTCTGTCTTACTAATAACTCCTTTGTGATCTTCTGGACTTATGGCTTTAAATATCGTCTATACATTAATGACTCCCAAATTTACATGTTCAGCCTATGCCTTTATGTACAAATACATACTTAATATCTCAACTTGGAAAGCGTATTGGAATCTTATATTTAATATGAATAGAGTAGAAGCTTTGATTTTATATCTCCCAAATCTCTCACTTCCTTCATTTCTGTAATTGCTTTTCTTTCAGAAATTTCAGAAATTAAGAAAATTTCAGAAATGCTGTTTTTATAATAGTTGAGACTCCAAATCTTGATGTTACTCATGATTGTTCTCTCACATTCAGTCAACGAGTTCTGTCAGACCTACTTTTATAACCCTGTACTACCTAGGTCCTGTGCTTCATTATTTCTCTCCTGGATTGTTAAAGTTGCCTCTTAATGTGTATCAGATCATGTATGTCAATTTATGATACACCTGTGTTTTGAACCCTGCAGTAGTTTTCCATCCCCCAAGGTCTTACTTGACTAGCCCGCATCATTCTGCCTCCTTACTCAGTTCTAGTACCACTGGCTTTCTTGCTTTTTCTCATGCAGGCACTTCAACAACACTCCATTTTCAGGCCTTTGCATTTACTGTTATCCTCTGCCTGCAATATTCCCCTAATATTGTAGCTCAGTTACATTCACATCCTTTTGATATTTCCTCAAACATTAGAGAAGCCTTTCCAGACTTCCTTTTAAAATTAACATTCTCTCTTCCTCTATATCCTCTTTCCTCTTTTTTATTTTTTCTTATAGTAAATATCACCACCTAACAGATTACCAGAATGTAAGTTCTGGAGGACAAGGAATGTAAGTTTGGGGTACTGTTGTGCTTTTAGTATCTAGAATATGTCTTCTATATAGACGTTAGTAAAAAAATTGTTAAGTGAATGAATGGAGTCATATTGTTTCTAGTTTTTGTCAGAATAAGCATACATGGTTGAAAAGTGAACAACACAAAGCACCCAAAAAATGGCAAAATGTAATATAGGAAGAAACTTATTTCTTGAGGACATTGTTGAACTGATAAACCATTTCTGGTGCTGTGCTACCTTGTTATGTTGGATAACATATAAAGGTTGAGGATCCCTAATCTGAAATCTTCCAAAATTCTGTACTTTCTGAGCTCTGATGTGACACCACAAGTGGAAAATTCCATACCTAAGCACTTAACATTTTGTTTCATGCACAAAATTATTTAAAATATTGTATAAAATTATCTTTGGGCTATGTATATAAGGTGTGTATGAAACATAAATGAATTTTGTATTTAGACTTTGGCCCCATCTCTAAAATATCTCATATATATGCATATATTTTAAAGTCTGAAAAATATAAATCTGAAACACTTCTGGTCCTAAGCACTTTAGATAACAGATACTCAACCTATGTGTCACCTACATTTTTCAGCTACTTTAAGTTGAATTTTCTGTTATTTGTAGCCTAGAAACATTCATTTCATACAGAATCATCTTACTCCTAAGTTATACTCAATTTAAAAATAACATCCTACTTGGAGAGACTGCAGTGAAACTGATACTCATGTTCCTCCAGTGTTGCAAATTGGATCAAGTGTTTTGAAACAAATATCTTTACATAGTAGGCGTGCTAAATTTGTGTGTGCCCTGTGATTTAGAAACCCCACTCTCTTGAAAAATTTTTTTTTTTTAGTGGCATAAGGACAAACTTTGTTGAGCCCCTCAGCCCTAGTTCTCTTTCTCCTGCACAAAAGATAGAGTCTTGCTCTGTTGCCCAAGCTACAGTGCAGTAGTGTGGTCATAGCTTACTGAGGCCTTAATCTCCCGGGCCTAAGCAATCCTCCTGCCTCAGCTTCCAGAGTATCAGGGACTACAAGTGTGTACCACTATACCCTGCTCCTTTGCCCTTTAAGAAAAAATTTTTTTTTAGTTTTAGTAGCTTTGGGGTGTATAAATCCTTTGTCCATTTTTTAATCAGGTGGTTTTATGCTGTTGAGTTGTATGAGTTCTTTGTAGATACTGCATGTGAACTCTTAATGAGATATATGATTTACAGATATTTTCTCCCATTTGTAGGTTGTCTTTTTACTGTGTTGATAGTGTCCTTTGATGCACAGAAGTTTTAAATTTGGTGTGGTCAAGTTTATTTATGTTTACTTTTGTTGCTTGAATTTTTGGGATTATATCCAGTAAATTATTGCCCAATTCAGTGTCATAAAGCTTTTCCCTATTTTGTTCGCCTAAGAGTTTTATAGTTTTCGTTCTTTTTTTTTTTTTTGAGTCCGAGTCTCACTTTGTCGCCCAGACTGGAGTGCAGTGGCACGCTCCCGGCCACTGCAGCCTCGACCTGCTGGGCTCCTGCAGATCTTCCGCCTCAACCTTCCAAGTAGCTGGAACTACAGGCGCACGCTACCACACCCGGCTAATTTTTGCTTTGTTGTAGAGATGAGGTCTCGCCAAGTTGCCCAGGCGGGTCTTGAACCCGCGGACTCAGGCAGGTCACTCACCGCGGCCTCCCAAAGCACGGGATTACAGGCTGAGCCACTGAGCCCGGCCAATTTTAGTTCTTACATAAAAAACTTTCGACCAGGTGCGGTGGCTCATGCTATAATCCCAGCACTTTGGGAGGCCAAGGTGAGAAGATTGCCTGAGCTGAGTTTGAGACCAGCTTGGACAACTTGGTGAGGACTCATTTCTACAATAAATCAAAATCTTAGCCAGGTGTGGTGGCCACATGCCTATAGTTCCAGCTACTTGGAAGACTGAGGCAGAAGGATCACCTGAGCCGAGCAGGCCGAGGCTGCGGTGGACGTGATCATGCCACTGCATTCCAGCTTGGGCCACAGAGTGAGACTCCAACGAAAAAAAAAACAAAACAGCCGGGTGCAGTGACTCAAGCCTGTAATCCCAGTACTTTGGGAGGCCGAGGTGAGAGGATTGTCTGAGTCCAGGGATTCGAGACCAGCCTGGGCAACTTGGTGAGACCTCGTCTCTACAATAAATAAAAAAAATTAGCTGGATATGGTGGTGTGCACCTGTAGTTCCAGCTACTTGGAAGACTAAGGCAGAAGGATTGCCTGAACCCAGCAGGTCAAGGCTGCGGTGACTGTGAGCGTGCCAGTGTACTCTAGCCTAGATGACAGAGTAAGACTCCAACTAAAGAAACAAATAAGCAAACAAACAAAAACTTTTTAGCTGGGTGTGGTGGCTCACGCCTGTAATTCCAACACTTTGGGAGGCAGAGGTAAGAGGATTTCCTGAGCTGGAACATGGCAAGACCTCACCTCTACAATAAATCAAAAAATTAGCTGAGCATGAGGGTGCACACCTGTGGTTCCAGCTACTTAGAAGGCTGAAGTGAAAGGATCACCTGAGCCTAGCAGGTCAAGGATGCAGTGGCCATGAGCATGCCACTGCACTCCAGCCTGGGTGACAGGGTAAGACTCTGACTCAAAAACAAACATAAAGCACCTTTTAACAAATTTGCTTAAAATTTATTTTCAAAGATTGACTCACTTTGAGTTTGAAGGAAATACTTTATCACTGTTAAGGCACTAGTTAGGAGATGAGGCAAAGGAGTGGTATAATTGTGTAAATGGGTCTGCAATTCTCTGACACCAACTAGGTGTCCAACAATTGAATTCAACTTCAGACACTAGTCCTGGAGTCAGGTCTCACAGGTTAAAGGTTCAGTTCCATAAGACTGTCCCTACTTCAGTTATTAGCTGACTACAATGTTGGGGCTTCCATTGACCCTCTCCTCAGGTTCAGTAATTCACTGTAACACCTCACAGAACTCAGGAAAACAGTTACTTTTGCCAGACTTTTTTTTTTTTTTTGAGTTGGAGTCTTCACTCTGTCGCCCAGACTGGAGTGCAGTGGCTGCTCCCGGCCACTGCAGCCTCGACCTGCTGGGCTCTGGTGATCCTTCCGCTTCAGCCTTCCAAGTAGCTGGGACTACAGGCGTGCGCTACCACGCCCGGCTCATTTTGATTTATTGTAGAGATGAGGTCTTGCCATGTTGCCCAGGCAGGTCATGAACCTGCGGGCTCAGGCAATCCACTCACCTCAGCCTCCCAAAGGCACGGGCTTGCAGGCTGAGCCACCGAGCCTGGCTGATTTTTTTTTTTTTTTTTTTGAGTTGGAGTCTCACTCTGTCATCCAGACTGGAGTGCAGTGGCCGCTCTCAGCCACCGCAGCCTTGACCTGCTGGGCTCCGGCGATTCTTCTGCCTCAGCCTTCCAAGTAACCAGAATTGCAGGCACGTGCTGCCATGCCCGGCTGATTTTTTGATTTATTGTGGAGATGAGGTCTCGCTGCCCAGGCGGGTCTCGAAACCGCGGGCTCAGGCAATCTACTCACCTCAGCCTCCCAAAGGCGCGAGATTACAGGCTGAGCCACCGAGCCCGACTGATTTTTTTTAATGATACAACTCAGGAACAGTCAAATGGAAGGTACATAGGGGAAGGTTTGTGAAGGGATGTGTACATACCTCCAAGCCCTCTCTGGGCAAACAACCCTCCCAGCATGTAATGTATTTGCCAACCTGGAAGTTCTCCAGAACCCCACTGTTTGGGAGATTTTAATGAAGGTTTCATTATGTAGGCAGAATTGATTAAATCATTAGCCATTGGTGATTGAGTTCAATCTCCAGTCACTCTCCCCTCCATGGAGCTTGGAGATGGGGTGAGGGACAAAAGTTCTCACCCTCTAATCATGCCTTGGTCTTTCTAGTGACCAACCCCCATCTGAAGCTATCCAGGGGCCAAAAGAGTCACCTCATTAGTATAATAAACTCAGGTGTAGTTGAAAGGAGTTTTTACGAGTAAGAAAAATTGCTATCCGCCGAGCATCGTGGCTCACGCCCTTTGGGGGCAGAGACAAGAGGATTACCTGAGTCCAGGGGTTTGAGACAAGTCTGGGCAACTTGGTGAGACCTTGTCTCTACAATAAATAAAAAAATTAGCTGGGCCTGGTGGCGCACACCTGTAGTTCCAGCTACTTGGAATGCTGAGGTGGAACGATCGCCTGAGCCCAGCAGGTCGAGGCTGCGGTGGCCATGAGTGTGCCACTGCACTCCAGCCTGGGTGACAGAGTGAGACTCCGACTCAAAAAAAAAAAGACTATCGCTCCAGATATTCCAAGGGTTTTAGGAACTCTGCCAGGAATCTGGGACAAAGACCAAATATATTTTTTCCGTTATACCACAATGAATAATGTAGAGGAGTTGCAAATAATTATTTGGGAGGGGATGTGCATAATAAAATTTTATGGTTTAAGTTAACTGTTGCATATAAACAGAAAATTAGTGTTTGCCAGGAGTTGCAGGGTGGGAGAATGGGGAGTAACTGCTAATGAGTATGCAGTTTCTTTTGAGGGTGATGAAAACATGGAATTAGATAATGATGCTTGTACAACTTTGTGAATACACTACAAACAATTGCCCTTTTATTTTGAGATGCCACCTTTACCAGTATATGAAATTTCTCTATTTACTTGGTTGGTTTCTAGACTTTCTGTTCTTTCACTAGTTCAGTTGTCTATCTTGGTAACACACTGTTTTGTCTGGCAGCTTCAGAGTTTATGTTAATGTCTAGTAGGGCTAGTTTTTCCTATTTTCATGCCTATTCTTATATGTTTTCTTTTTCATGTGAACTTTAATATTAGTTTGTCTAACTTTACAAAATAGCTTGGTGGGTATTTTTGTTGGGATTATATTAAATTTATAAGTCAATTTAAGGAGAACTGTTATCTTTATAATGTTAAGTTATCTTATTCAAGAACAGCAGATATTCAGATTTTAGTAACTTCAATTAAAAAAAAAAAGGCCGGGCTCGGTTGCTTAGCCTGTAATCCAGCACTTTGGGAGGCCAAGTTGAGTGGATTGCCTGAGCCCATGGGTTCGAGACCAGCCCAGGCAACTTTGCAAGATCTTGTCTTTACAATTAAAAAAAAAATTATCCGGGCGTGGTAGTGTGTGCCTGTAGTACCAACTACTTGGGAGACTGAGGTGGAAGGATTGCCAGAACCCAGCAGGTTGACACTGCGGTGGCAGTGAGCATGCCACTGCACTCCAGCCTGGGCAACAGAGTGAGACTCCAACTCAAAAAACAAAACAAAACAAAACACTAGATATCTTGGCATTTGTTCCAGTTGACTTTTGTGTGTCTCAGCAGTGTTTTAAAATTTTCCTTGTATCAGTTTTTTTGTTTTGTTTTTAAGTTGGAGTCTCACTTCATTGCCTAGACTGGAGTGCAATGGCGCGTTCATGGCCATCCCAGTATCGACCTACTGGGCTCTGGTGATCCTTCTGCCTCAGCCATCCAAGTAACCAGAACTACAGGCGCATGCCACCACGCCTGGCTAATTTTTGATATTTTGTAGAGACGAGGTCTCTCCAAGTTGTCCAGACTGGTCTTGAATCCGTGGGCTCAGGCAGTCCACTCACCTCGGCCTCCCAAAGTGCTGGGATTACAGGCTGAGCCACCGAGCCCAGCCTCGTATCAGTTTTTTATGTTTCTTAGTAAAGCTATTTAATTTTCCTTGTTGCTGTTGTTGATGGAGTTTTCACTCCTGTCATTTCCTTTATTTATTTTATATTTTATAATAGCTTTGTTGAGTTATAACTCACATACCATACAATCCTCCCACTTAAGGTGTACAATTCAGGCTGGGTATGGTGACTCAGACCTGTAATTCCAGCACTTTGGGGGGTCAAGGTGAGAGAATTGCCAAAGACCAGGGGTTCGAGACCAACTTGGGTAACTTGGCAAGATCTTGTCTCTACAATAAATCAAAAAATTAGCTGGGCATGATGTCTTGCACCTGTTATTCCAGCTACTTGGAAGACTGGCGTGGATCACCTGAGCCCAGTAGGTCTAGAGGCTGCATTGGCAGTGAGCATGCCACTGCACTCCAGCCTGGGCAACAGAGTGATACTTCCAAGTTAATAAACAAACAAGCAAATAAATAAAGTGTACAATTCAGTGATATTTAGTATATTCATAGAGTTGTGCAACTATTATTATAGTTATCTTTCTGTCTATCTATGAGTCACAATCTCACAATCTCACTTTGTCACCCAGGCTGGAGTGCAGTGGCATGATCATGGCTCATTGAAGCCTCTACCTCTTGGGCTCAGCTTCTGCCTCAGCCTCCCAAGTAGCTGGACTGCAGGTATGCACCACCATGCCCAGCCCAACTAAATGTTTTATATTTTGTAGAGGTAAGATCTTGCTATGTTGCCTAGGCTGATCTCAAACTCCTAGGCTGAAGCAGTTCTCCCACCTCAGCCTCCCAAAGTGCTAGGATTACAGGTGTGAGCCTCCACACCTGACTGACACAATCAATTTTAGAACATTGAATGTGTTCTAAATTGGTCATCATCCCCAAAAGAAAGTCAGTACCAGCCAGGTACAGTGGCTCATACCTGTAATCCCAGCACTTTGGGAGGCGGAGGCAAGAGGATTGTCTGAGCCTAGGGGTTCAAGACCAGCCTGGGCAACTTGGCAAGACCTCATCTCTGCAATAAATCAAAAAACTAGCCAGGCATGGTGGCACGCACCTGTGGTTCTAGATGTGCACACCTTTGGTTCTAGCTACTTGGAAGGCTGAGGTGGAAGGATCACCTGAGCCTAGTAGGTTGAGGTTGTAGTGGCCGTGAGCATGCCACTGCAGTCCAGCCTTTGTGACAGAGTGAGCCTACAAGAAAGAAGGAAAGAAGGGAGGAAGGAAGGAAGGAAACAAACTCAGTACCAATTAGCAGTCACTCTCCTTACCCCCACTCCAACCCTTCTTTTTTGCTGTTGTATTTAGTGGCTTTTTCCTCCAGCTTTTTGTCACAGCCACATAAGGATGGTCTTTGGAGCTCTGACTTCCTACTTCTTATTTAGTAAGTAGTGAAGAGAGAGAGAGAGAGAGAGAGAGAGAGAGAGAAGTGTACTTAAAAAGGTATTTCAATGTGTTAGGAAATATTTTAGAATTTAAAGAAAAGTATAGAATAACATGCCCACCTTAAATTTTAAAAGGGGAAAGGAAAGGAAAGGGAATTGATATGTCTTGTGTTCTTGCTAAATATTAGTCATTGTGTTAGGTTACTTGTCTTAGAATGGTCCTGTTCGTTTCAGCTGATACCCTACTCAATTCCTGCCAGTTTTAATAGACTAGAAAACTGAGATTCAAGCAGGTAAAATATGAGGGAGGGACCCCGCAAAAAACAGAAGTATCGTTTTGGAGGGCAGGCTCCTTGTAGTATACTTGGAATTTCTTCCTCTGGATCAACCAATAAACCAGAGTTTTTATCTGAAAGTTTTAAAAAGGTAGCATCTTGATTTGTGGAGGAAATGCCCTAGGTTGTGGCAAACAGGTTACTAGTTCTTCCACCGTGACAGCCTACCTGCTCACACCAAGCTGAGTGCTCAGCAGCTTTTGACCCAAAACGTCATGACCCCTTTCCTCCACCCACCCTAAGCGACTTTTTTTTTGTTTCCCTGATTGTGTCAGTATGGAAGAGGTGATACAAAAAATGGCAGAAGCACTTAAAAGGCATCCAAATTGACAAGTTTAAGAATTGTTTTGAGCAGTGGAAAAAATCATCAAGTGGAGAGTACTTTGAAGGTGGCTGAAGTTTAAGCATGTAAGAATAAATACACAATTTTTAATCAATAAAGTCTGGGTTTTTTGTGAATTATTGTTTGTAACTTGTTCAAGTTCACACAGCTGTGGAATGGTAGAGCCAAGGTTTACACGTTGGAAGTTTTTTGTTGTTGTTTTAATGCATGTAAAAACTCTTTAGTGAAGATGTTTACTAACCATGGAGCAACTTAAAAGTTTCAAAATCTAGGGCTTATAAGGTAGTTAAAGGATACTGGCTAATGACAGCAATATCAGGAGCCTAAAGTGGTGTATATTATTTTCCATAGGTCCTAATGTAACGAAGCAGTGTGGTCTCTTTGAGTACTATTGAGAAGAAGCTAAAGGTTTATTTATCTCTATTATATCTGTGAACACTGTGGTCTTCTAGTGATGACCTCTTTGGAAAAAATGAAGATGTTCAACCAGCACCTTGTTTGTACTTGGGCTGAGTACTTCTGCCTTTGTGAAAATGAATAATCATTCCTTCTTAAAAGTGAAGTTGTGGGCAACCCCCTCGGGTCCCGTCTCCCTTGTGAGAGCTTTTCTGTCCTCTCAATAAATCCTGCTTTCTCAAAAAAAAAAAGTGAAGTTATGAAATAATCTTATTGCTGCAAACATTGTAAGTGGGTAATCTCACAGGGTTTGTTTAGTGTTAAATATTCCAGCAAGGGGTACATTTTAAAAGTTCTCCTTGTGTCATTGCTCGATCATTGTCTTGATAAACTGTGGTAGAGCCATGTGCTCTTTGAGCTGCAGCCAAGCTATGTTTACTGGCTTTGGCCTCCCCCTCTACCTTGGGGAGGTAAATCTCATCTCCCTCTCTAATTTACTTTCTAAATAAACTTTATTTTCTAATCTTAAAAAAAAATTTCTATTTATGAGGATTACTTTAATGATCAGTCGTAAGTTAAAAGTCCTGAGGAGTTACTTTCTAGTGAGGTAAAGGGTCTAGGTAAAGGGTATCATATGGCTTTTGTAACCTGGTCTGCTACACGATAGGAGTTCTTGATGGTATGGCTCTGGAGGAAACAGTTATCACTGTTAAATTTTATTTTTAATTTTTTCTGTGTGTTGGAATCTCACTTTGTCGTCCAGGCTGGAGTGCAGTGGCACACTCATGGTCACTGCAGCCTTGACCTGATGGGCTCAGGCAATCCTTCTGCCTCAGCCTTCCAAGTAGCTGGAACTACAGGCGTGTGCCACCACTCCCAGATAATATTTTTATTTATTGTAGAGATGAGGTCTCACCATGTTGCCCTGGCTGGTCTCGCACCTGTGGGCTTAGGCAATCCTTTCACTTCTGCCTCCCAAAGTGCTGGGATTTCAGGCGTGAGCCAACGTGCCTGGCCATCACTGTTATTCATAAAAATTTTCTTAAAGAAAAGAGAAATCTTGAATTTTACTGCAAGAAAACCGAAACCTAGAGAGGGTAAAGGATGTGAATAAATGCTTGCAATTAATGACAGAGGTTGACTGTATTCTAGGCCTCATGAATTTGAGTCTGTAATCTTTTATATTAACAAACTAGTATGTATGCATATAACTGAACTAGCCTTTCAAAGAATGTTTCATCCTTTACTCCATTTTAACCTGCAAATCCCAAATGAGGCCTAATTTATATAAGTATATCATTCTGTAGTTCTGAGTATTTTTTTAGAATTATGTCTATAATTTTTTAAGTAAAAATATTTATTGTTTTCAGATTATGTTTTCTGATTATCATTTTGAAACTGTGAAAATAAAGTAAAAGGAAAAGTTACATAGCTGTAATAATTACATATATCTGCAGAAATAACCAGATTCATTAAAAAAAACTCATCCCTCAACTCTCTAGTAGAACTAATGATGTACATTTTATGATTTACTTCTTTTTCTCAAGATTATTATTGTTTTCCTTCTCATCTAATAATTTATACATCTAATGTTCTAATTTCTTTTTTTTTTGCCTTCCTCTCCATAGATCTTGAGCCAGATGATTGTGCATCCATTTACATCTTTAATGTAGATCCACCTCCATCTACTTTAAATTCACCACTTTGCTTACCACATCATGGATTACCGTCTCATTCTTCTGTTTTATCACCATCGTTTCAGTTCCAAGGTCACAAAAACTATGAAGGAAGTTGTGAGATTTCTGAGTCTAAATATAGCCCATTAGGTGGTCCCAAACCCTTTGAGTGCCCAAGTATTCAAATTACATCCATCTCTCCTAACTGTCATCAAGAAATAGATGCACATGAAGATGACCTACACATAAATGACCCAGAAAGGGAATATTTGGAAAGGCCTTCTAGAGATCATCTCTATCTTCCTCTTGAGCCATCCTTCCGGGAGTCTTCCCTTAGTCCTAGTCCTGCCAGCAGCATCTCTTCTAGGAGCTGGTTCTCAGATGCGTCTTCTTGTGAATCTCTTTCGCACATTTATGATGATGTAGACTCAGAGTTAAATGAAGCTGCAGCCCGGTTTACTCTTGGATCCCCTCTGACTTCTCCTGGTGGTTCTCCAGGAGGCTGCCCTGGAGAAGAATCTTGGCATCAACAATATGGACTTGGACACTCATTGTCACCCAGGCAGTCTCCTTGCCACTCTCCTAGATCCAGTGTTACTGATGAGAATTGGCTGAGCCCCAGGCCAGCCTCAGGACCCTCATCAAGGCCTACTTCCCCCTGTGGGAAACGGCGGCACTCCAGTGCTGAAGTTTGTTATGCTGGGTCCCTTTCACCCCATCACTCACCTGTTCCTTCTCCTGGTCACTCCCCCAGGGGAAGTGTGACAGAAGATACCTGGCTCACTGCTTCTGTCCACAGTGGAACAGGCCTTGGCCCTGCACTTTTTCCATTTCCGTACTGTGGAGAGACTGATATCCCTCTGAAAACAAGGAAGACATCTGAAGATCAAGCTGCCATACTACCAGGAAAATTAGAGCTCTCAGATGACCAAGGGAGTTTATCACCATCCCGGGAGACTGCAATAGATGATGGTCTTGGATCTCAGTATCCTTTAAAGAAAGATTCATCTGGTGACCAATTTCTTTCAGTTCCTTCACCCTTTACCTGGAGCAAACCAAAGCCTGGCCATACGCCTATATTTCGGTGAGTTGATGGAAATGGCTGCTGGTCATTTTTCATGCTTATGTGTCATTGGTGGCATGTAGCTACATTATTATATATAATGATTTGATCACTTCTCCTCTTCTGCCCTTTTTCCTGCATTTCTAACAGACAAATAACGTAATGTTTATTTTCATTGAGTCTTAAAATATTTTTAGATAGTCTAAATCTAATTTTAAAGGTGTTTAAGGGAATGAATTGTAGATAATAATAAATCACATTTAAGAATCCCTAGAAGGAATTTTTTTATCTAGAAAAGTTTCTTGTAAGGAGTAAGTTAGCCGAGTGCAGTGGCTCACGCCTGTGATTCCAGCACTTTGGGAGGTGAAGGCAAGAGGATTGCCTGAGCCCAGGAGTTCAAGACCAGCCTGGGAAACTTGGTGAGACCTTGTCTTTACATAAATTTAAAAATTAGCCAGGCGTAGTGGTGCATAATTGTAGTTCCAGCTACTTGGAAGGCTGAGGCAGAAGAATCACCTGAGATCAGCATGGTCAAGGCTGCAGTGGCCGTGAGCATGCCACTGCACTCCAACCTGGGTGACAGACTCCAACTAAAAAAAAAAAAAAAAGAAGTAGATTATAGTGTAAATTAAATTACTGATAAAAGTATTTGAGAATTAGCTTATCATATTTTTAAGAGTTCAATATGTGTATGAAACTTCCTTATTATATTTGTGGCAAGGTTTTTTTTCCATAATTTATTTTTTGTCGCTTGACTTCATATGTTATTATTTTTGTTTGTTATAGAGGATTTTTATGTATTCAGATTTATCTTTTTTTTTTTTGAGTTAGTCTTCTCTGTCACCCATACTGGAGTGCAGCCATCCCAGCGTTGACCCTGCTGGGTTCTGGCAGTCCTTCCTCTTCAGCCTTCCAAGTAGCCAAACTACAGCTGTGTGCTACTGCGTCTGGCTAATTTTTCATTTACTGTAGAGATGTGATCTCGCTAAGTTTCCTGGGTTGGTCTCAAACTCCTAGGCTCAGGCAATCCACTCATCTCGGCCTCCCAAAGTGCTGGGATTACAGTCTGAGCCACTGAGCCCAGCCTATCTTTTGTTTTACACCTTTTCATAGTATAATGACTATTTTCCAAATGTCTTATCAGTTGTCACAATACCATTTAAATAATATATTCTTTACATTTACTTGCTTAAAACCAAACCAGAACAAAAAGAATCAATCTAGTCTGTAACTGATTAGAAAATACAATATTTTTACCGGGCATAGTGGCTCAAGCCTGTAATCTCACACTTTGGGAGGCCAAGGCGAGGGAATTGTCTGAATCCAGGGGTTTGAGACCAGCCTGGACAACATGGTGAGACCTTGTCTCTGTAATAAATCAAAAAAATTAACTGGGTGTGGTGGCACATGGCTGTAGTTCCAGCTACTTGGAAGGGTGAGGTGGAAGGATCACCTGAGCCCAGCAAGTTGAGGCTGCAGTGGCTGTGAGCGTGCTGCACTCCAGCCTGGGTGACAGAGTGACATTCCAACTCAAAAAAAAAAAAAAAAAAAGAAAATACAACTTTTGGGTCAGGCATAATGGCTCATTTCTGTAATCCCGGTGCTTTGGGAGATCAAGGTGGGAGGATTGCTTGAGGCCAGGAGTTTAAGACTAGCCTGGGATATATAGGGAGATCCCATCTCTACGAAAAAAAAAAAAAATTAGCTGCGTGTGGTAGTGGTAGTGTGCCCCTGTAGTCCTAGCAGGGCGATCATTTGAGCGTAAGAGTTTGGGGTTATTTTAAGGTGTGATTACACTTTTTGTACTCCTGCATGGATAAGAGTGATGTCTGTTAGGTTTTTGGTTTTTTGGGATTTTTTTTGAGTTGGGGTCTCACTCTGTCACCCAGGCAGCAGTGCAGTGGCACGCCCACAGCCACCACACCCTTGACCTGCTTGGCTCTTGGCTCAGGTGATCCTTCTGCCTCAGCCTTCCAAGTAGCTAGAACCACAGGTGTGTGCTACCATGCCCAGCTTATTTTTTGATTTATTGTGGAGACAAAGTCTTGCCAAGTTGCCCAGGCAGTCCTCTCACCTCTGCTTCTCAAAGTGCTGGGATTATAGGCGTGAGCCACTGTGCCCAGCCTTAATGCTTTTTCATTAGTGTGAATCTTTATTTCTGAATCCTGATCTTTAGAAAAATATAATATGGAATTATATTGAATAATCTTTTGAGCTCATCACCTTGCTTCTGAAATTTATCTTAATCTTTCTAGAGGTTTGCTTAAGCCTGCAGAACAAGAATAGAACTGATTTGAAGAAGTTGAGTAGTTTCAGACTAATAAAAATTCATTCCTTTGAGCTTCCCAGTAGGAGAATCTAAAGCTAGGCTGAGGACATTCACGGAAACAATGAAATAATTTAGAAATTTTATTTGACTTGTAGACACAATAAAGTTTCTTTTCTAATCCATTTGTTAGTCTTATTGTTCAGGTTTTTTTTTTTAAAGAAGGACATTTAGCCGGGCTCGGTGGCTCAGCCTGTAATCCCACGCCTTTGGGAGGCTGAGGTGAGTGGATTGCCTGAGCCCGCAGGTTCGAGACCTGCCTGGGCAGCGAGACCTCATCTCTACAATAAATCAAAAAATCAGTTGGGCGTGGTAGCGCATGCCTGTAATTCCGGCTACTTGGAAGACTGAGGTGGAAGGATCACCGGAGCCCAGCAGGTAGAGGCTGCGGTGGCCGGGAGCGTGCCACTGCACTGCAATCTGGGTGACAGAGTGAGACTCCAACTCAAAAAAAAAAAAAACAAGAAGGACATTTAGAGATACTGCAGTGACAGGCTATTTTTTCAGCCAAGTATATGCTGAAATTAAATTTTTAACTCAAATTGCAATATTGCTGAACATAAGTAATTTATCAAAGAGAAGAAGAAAAGAGCAATAGGGAGAAAGTGGGGAAAGTGATAAGGGCAACAATAGACTGACTTCCGAAAATCTAAATCAGACTGGGAGAGATACATACTGAGAGAGAGAGAGAGAGAGAGAGAGAGAGAGAGATTGATTGATTTAGAAACTGGAGAGATAACTGATACACATACACAGAGATGTGCATCTTTGCCTTTTTTTTTTCTTTGAGTCAGAGTCTCACTCTGTTGCCTAGGCTGGGGTGCAGTGGCACGCTCACAGCCACCACAGCCTTGAACTGCTGGGCTCAGGCGATCCCTCCACCTAAGCCTTCCATGTAGCTGGGACTACAGCTGTGCACCACCATGCCCAGCTAATTTTTTGATTTATTGTAGAGATGAGGTCTCACCAGTTGCCCAGGCTGGTCTCGAACCCCTGGGCTCAGGCAATCCTTTTGCCTCCAACTTCCAAGTGCTGGGATTACGGGCTTGAGCCACCACACCTGATGATTTATGATATTTTTCAACCTGCAAAGGATTTATGGGCTTCATTGCAAGTTGAGGAGCATCCGGAATTATAGGTGTGAGCCATCACGCCTGGCCTCATCTCTGCTTTAAGAAATGGAATTGTTACTCTTTTGATTATTTTTGTAATTAGGTACACATAGTTGAGAAACAGTATATAGTTTTACTGGTTGTTAGAATTTATTATGCTTTTCTAAAAAAATGAGAAATCATAAAGTAAATAAAATTATTAATCAGATTAAATAATTATTTATTAGGCACTCACTATAACCAGTTGTAAGTTACTAAATGAAGTTTTATTTTTGAATGCTGTTTCAAAGATCACGGGAAGAAACATTGGTGTTGACAAAGAAGTGATTTGAATTACTGCTTGGCAATAATAGCATAGTGAAATGCATCTTTGTGTGTTTTGTTTATAGCACATCTTCATTGCCTCCATTAGACTGGCCTTTACCAACTCATTTTGGACAATATGAACTGAAAATAGAAGTACAACCTAAAACTCATCATCGAGCCCATTATGAAACTGAAGGTAGCCGAGGGGCAGTAAAAGCATCTACTGGGGGACATCCTGTTGTGAAGGTATGAGACTTGGGACTTGTTTTGCAGATATACCTGTGAATGGTTAGACAAGTCTGTTTAGTTAGATGCTACAGAGCCCAAAGAAAGAAAACTCAAGATTAGAGAGCCTCTGTTGTTTTGTGGGCTTGCTGATATGACTGTACTTCTGCATTGAGTTATCTTTACTAAGCTAAAAGATGTTCTTTCTGAACTGACTCTCCAACTGGGGAAACTCTGGGGAAAGATTACAGTGGCCAGTAGCTGTTTTTCTGATTTAAAAAAAAAAAAAAAAGATGACTTTTATGTTTATGAACATAAACATATATATACTCACTTAAAATTTTTGTAACATAGAAAAAGAATGAAATTGAAAGAATAAAGTAAGTAATACAGAAAGAATAAAGCAATAAATTATCCAAAAATCTAACTCTCTCAGACATAAGCAATGGAAACATTTGATTAACATTCCAAGCCGTTGTGCGGTGGCTCATTCCTATAATGCCAACACTTTGAGAGGTGGAGACAAGAGGATTACCTGAGCTCAGGGGTTCAAGACCAACCTGAGCAACATGATGAGACCTTGTCTCTACAATAAATAAAAAAATCAGCTGGGCGTGGTGGTATGCGCCTGTGGTTCCAGCTACTTGGAAGGCTGAGGTAGAAGGATCACCTGAGCCCAGCAGATTGAGGCTGCGGTGGCCGTGAACATGCCACTACACTCCAGCCTGGGTGACACAGTGAGACTCCAACTAAAAAAAAAAAAGATTCCAGATACCTCTCTGTATATATATTTAGTGAAAGACTGGATAGATAATTAGAAAAATGAATGAATAAGGAGAAGATGATACTGAAAGTTCTTATTCTTACTTGAATTTATTAGAAGAAAAGTAAAGTGAAGTTTTAAAAACTATATAATATTTCAAAATGTATGAAATATATTTTGTATATTATATAAAAATTTAAATCAACATTTGGATATTAACTTTAATTTTACTTGATTGGCATATTCAAGGAAATGAAACTAAAGGAAAACTAAGAACTGATGAATGTTAGGTACTGTTTTTAACTTTAAAAATTCCTAAAAGATCTTTCTAAGGTTAAAAGGAAGAGAGAGAGAGATTAAATAATTATTGAGAGATTAAACTACTGATTCAGATTTAGATAGTATGAATTGGCTCCTTGCTCTGAAAAATAATAGTTAATGTTCTCCTCCTTTTCTACTCTCTACCTCCTGAGTTTTCTTGCTTGTATTATTTTCCCGTTCAGATCTACAACCTCCTTATTGCCCCTCTGCTGTTTAGCTTTAGTTCTATATCTGGTTGCATTTGTTACTCACTACTAGTTCTTTTTTATTTTTTTCATTGTTACTTTTTTTGGTTTTTGCTTAAAGAAGGCTCTGGAGTCTATGTTCCTTGGCTTGTTTCATGTTTGAAAATGTTTGTTGCCTTTATATGCTTAAACATAAGAATGGCTATATATCATAACCTCTTAGAACTGTATAGACATTTTTTCCCTCTTAGCTTAATAGCATTGAGTACTTAGTGGAAATACTAATCATAATGAAGTGATTTTCAACAGATATAATTTATGAACTATTAGGGTGCAGTGGCTCATGCCAGAAACTTGCCTGTAATCCCAGAAACTGAGGAAGCTGAGGTAGGAGAATTGCTTGAGGCCAGGAATTTGTGACCAGTTTGGGAAATATAGCAAGACTCCATCTCTTTAAAAGAAAAATTAGGTGGGCATGGTGTTTGGGCCTGCAGTCCCAGCTACAGGGAGGCTGAAATAGGAGGATCACTGGAGCCTAGGAGTTTGAGGCTAGTGAGCTATGATCATGCCCCTGTACTCTAGCCTTGGTGACAGAGATGTCTCAAAAACAGAAACAAAAGAACTGATTTTCTGCTTAATGGGAGACTAATTCTGTGTTTTGATATTCTCCTTGTGTTTTTCTCTTCAGTGTTTTTACATTCTCCTTGTGAATGACTTTTTTTCTTTTTTTTCTTTTTTTGAAGTTGGCGTTTTACTCTGTCACCCAGGCTGGAGTGCAGTGGCATGCTCACAGCCACTGCAGCCTTGACCTGCTGGACTTGGTGATCCTTCAGCCTCAGCCTTCCAAGTAGCTGTAACTACAGATGCACAGCACCATGCCCAGCTAGTTTCTGTGATTTAGTGTCGAGACAAGGTCTCACCATGTTGCCCAGGCTGGTCTCCAATCCCCGGGTTCAGGCAATCCTCTCACCTCGGCCTCCCAAAGTGCTGGGATTACAGGCTGAGCCATTGTGCCCGGCCAACTTATTTTTTTCTAACTTGTCGCTTGAAGAATTATTAAAGAATTACTAGAAGTGATTGACTCGACAGTGTCTGGATGTTGATATTGTAGTTCTTTATCAGTCTTTCCCAGTACCTATGATTCTCCCTTTCTTTTTTTTCCCCCTCTTTTTTGAGATGAGGTCTCACCAAGTTGCCCAGGCCAGTCTCGAACCCCTGGGATCAGGCATTCCTCTTGCCTCCGCCTCCTAAAGTGCTGGCATTACAGGCTTGAGCCACTATGCCCAGCTGATGCAGTGGTATGCTCACAGCTATCACAGCCTCGACCTGCTGGGCTCAGGTGATCCTTCCACCTCAGCCTTCCAAGTAGCTGGGACTACAGGCTATGCTACCATGCCCAGCTAATTTTTTCTTGATTTATTGTAGAGATGAAGTCTTGCCAAGTTGACCAGGCTGGTCTCACACCTCTGGGCGCAGGCTGTCCTCTCACCTCCACCTCCCAAATTGCTGAAATTATAGGTGTGAGCCACCTGCTGGGCATATATACATTTCTTGTTTCTTTTGTTTTGTCATTTACTTAAGTGACTCTAATTACTATTCACATGTTGATTTATCTGTCTTCCATGTTTGTATTCTTTTCTCTGGATGCTTTAATGTCTTATCATTTTTTAAAGCCTCACCTACATGTTATTGAATGATTATTGCTTGATATTTCTAATTTATTAGATCTGCAATTGTCTTTTGAATTTTAATTTGATTGGTTGGTTCCATTTACCATGCATTTAGTATTTTATTATTATATTTGATCTGTTGATTTCTTGAATTTGTATTCTTTTTTGCTTGTTTTTTTTTTTTTAAATAGAGAAAGCATTTTGCTATATTGCCCATACTGGTTTAGAACTCCTGGGCTCAAGCATTTCTCCCACTTTGGCCTCACCAAAGTGCTGGGATTACAGGCGTGAACCACTATGCCTGGCTGAATTTATATTCTTAAATTTTTTAGTGTGGAGCACTGACAAGCAGTCAATTCCTCAGCTTTGTTGTGTGTGTGTGTACATGTGTGTGTGTGCATATGTGTGTGTGTCTGTGTGTCTATGTGTGTATTTTGTTTTTTGGCCTACCAGTGTCATTTTCTTTGGATATATACCCAGTATTCGGATTGCTGGGTCATACACTAGTTCTATTTTTAATTTTTTAAGGAACCTCCATGCTGTTTTCTGTAATGCATCCCTATAACAGTATGCCAGTGTTCCCTCTTTTCCTCATCCTTGCCAGTGTTTGGTATTTTTTCTCTTATTGATAGTAGCCATTCTGACTGGAGTGAGATGATATCTCATTGTGGTTTTGATTTGCATTTCCCTGATTATTAGTTATGTTGCATTTTTTCATAGGTTTTTTGGCCATTTGTATGTCTTTTGAGACATGTCTGCTCAGATCCTTTGCCTCTTTGCCTTTTTTTCTTTTTTTTGAGATAGGTTCTTGCTCTATTGACCAGGCTAGAGTGCATTGGCATGATCATAGCTCACTGCAGCCTTGAATTCTTCTGTGTTCCAGTGATCATCCCACCTCAACCTCTCAAGTAGTTAGGAATATAGACACATGCTACTATGTCTGGCCAAATTTTAAATTTTAAAATTATTATTATTATTATTATATTTTTGGGGGGGTCAGAGTCTCACTCTGTCACCCAGGCTGGAGTACAGTGGCACGCTCACGACCACGGCAGCCTTGACCTGCTGGGCTCAGGTGATACTTCCACCTCAGCCTTCTAATTAGCTGGAACTACAGGTCTGTGCTACCATGCCCGGCTAATTTTTTTTTATTCATTATAGAGACGAGGTCTCGCCAAGTTGCCCAGGTTGGTCTTGAACCCCTGGGCTCAGGCAATCTTCTCGTCTTAGCCTCCCAAAGTGCTTTGTTTACAGGCTTGAGCCATCATGCCCTGCTGCTGCTGCTGCTGCTTTTTATTATTATTATTATTATTATTTTGAGTCAGAGTCTCACTCTGTCGTCCAGACTGGAGTACAGTGGCACACTCACAGCTACTGCAGTCTCGACCTGCTGGACTCAGGCGATCTTTCTGTCTCAGCCAGAGATGAGGTCTCGCCAAGTTGCCCATGCTGGTCTTGAACCCCTGGGCTCAGGCAATCTTCTCGTCTCAGCTTCCCAAAGTGCTGTGTTTACAGGCTTGAGCCACCACGTCCTGCTGCTGCTGCTTCTTTTTATTATTATTATTATTTTGAGTCAGAGTCTCACTTTGTTATCCAGGCTGGAGTACAGTGGCACACTCACAGCTACTGCAGTCTCGACCTGCTGGACTCAGGTGATCTTTCTGTCTCAGCCAGAGATGAGGTCTCGCCAAGTTGCCCAGGCTGGTCTCAAACCCTTGGGCTCGGGCAGTCCTCTCACCTCCACCTCCCAAAGTACTGGGATTACAAGTGTCAGCCACCGTGCCTGGAAATTAATTTTTTTTTTTTGAGTTGGAATTTCACTCTGTCGCCCAGACTGGAGTGCAGTGGCCGCTCCCGGCCACCGCAGCCTCCACTTGCTGGGTTCCGGCGATCCTTCTGCATCAGCCTTCCAAGTAGCCAGAATTACAGGCATGTGCTACCATGCCCAACTGATTTTGTGATTTTTATTGTAGAGATGAGGTCTCGCTGCCCAGGCAGGTTTCGAACCCGCGGACTCAGGCAATCCACTCACCTCAGCCTCCCAAAGGCGCGGGATTACAGGCTGAGCCACCAAGCCCGGCTTTTTTTTTAATTTTTAGAGATGGAATCTTGCTCTGTTACCCAGGCTGGCGTGCAGTGGTATGAACATAGCTAACTGCAGCGTCTATCTCCTGGGCTCAAACGATCTTCCTGCCTCAGCCTCCCTAGTAGCTGGAACTGCAGTGTATACCACCATGCCTGGCTAATTTTTAATTTTTTTTTTTTTTTTTTGGTAGAGATGGGGTCTCACTATGTGCCTAGTCTGGTCTTGACCTCTTGGCCTCAAATGATCCTCTCCCTCATCCTTCTAAAATGCTGGAATTACAAGCATGAACCAGTGAACTCTGCCTTGAGTCAGTTTTGAGATAGGTGTTTAATTTTATTCTTCTGCGTATGGATTGCCAGTTTTTCCAGCACCATTTATTGAAGAGGGTATCCTTTTCCATTGTGTGTTCTTAGCACGTTTGTTGAAAATCAGTTGACTATAAATATGTGGATATATTTCTGTTTTCTCTATCTTGATCCACTGGTCTGTGTCTAACAGTACAATGCTGTTTTGGTTATTGTTGTCTTTGTAGTATATTTTGAAGTCTGGTAGTGTGATACCTCCAGTTTTGCTCTTTTTGCTCAGTAATGCTTTGGCTATTTGAGGGTTTTTTTGTAGTTTCATGCAAATTTTAGGATTATTCTTTCTAATCTATAACGAATATCATTGGTAGTATTTTGAAGTTATATTGAGGATTTATTAGTATTTAAGTTCATAAAAACTTGTAGCATTCGCCTGTTTAAAAAACCTTTTTTCAATTTTATTTTTATATATTTAGAGTATACAGGTACAGATTTCTTACATGCCTATATTGTGTAGTGGTAAAGTCTGGGCTTTTAGTGTACCCATTACCCGAATAATGAACATTGGCATTGGTCATTGGTATTTTGGTAATATTTATTATACATCAATAAAAATTTTAAAAGACAAAACAAAAAAACGAAGTCAACATACACAGAGCACAATCAAGGCACTTACCCTAGTCTTGAGAACCAAGCACACCACTTTTATGTGTGAAACCAAACCAGTTTAGAATAGCAACTGATAACCTTTCTCTCTCTCTAAGAATTAAAAATCCTCAGAACAGTGGAGAAATCTACCAATAGTCTTCTCAATTGCTGGAGAAGAGCCATCTCTTTTCATGGGAAGAATGTGGGCTCAGAAGTAGGCATATACAAATACAATGTTCCGTATAGGGAACAGCCCTGCAGATGTGGTAGAGTATATAGGTATATAGTGTCAGGCATCAGTTTCACTTTCTACTTGAAATAACCTGCTCTTGGTCGGGTGCAGAAGGCTCATGCGTGTAATCCCAACACTTTGGGAGGCAGAGGCAAAAGGATTGCCTGAGCCCAGGGTTCGAAACCAGCCTGGGCAACTTGTTGAGACCTTGTCTCTACAATAAATTTAAAAACAAAAGTTAGCCAGGCGTGGTGGAACATACCCGTAGTTCCAGCTACTTGGAAGGCTGAGGTGGAAGGATCTCCTGAGCCCAGCAGATCAAGGCTGTGGTGGCTGTGAGCTTGCACTCTAGCCTGGGTGACCGGTGACTGTGAGACTCTGACTCAAAAAAAAGAAACGGCCTGCTGTTGTATGTACTCTTGTTTTTTTCTTGATATTAGAAAAATAAAGAACTTTTAGGTGGAAAGTAAAATGAGGTAGTATCACAATTTTGCCCCAATACCTACAAAATAAACAAAATGTATATGTGTGTAGAATGAGGAAACAGCCAAAAACCTACTGGTAACAACCAAACAAGCAAAGCAGAACAAATTTGATCTATAAACATCAAAGAGTGGTGGTAGAGAATGGCAGGTGAATTAGAGTGAGAATATGAAACAGAAGAGATTCTGATGTAGTGTATAGCAGAGTTGCTAACCAACACATACATACCTTCATCCTCCAGGAACAGTAATAAGTCAAGGAAAACCACTCAAAAAGAAAAAAGAGCCTTTTGAGTTCCTTTTAGATCCTAAATGTTAGGCCTTTGTCAGCTATACAGTTGGAACATATATTTTCCCAGTCTGTGGGCTGTCTCCCTGCTCTCTTAATGGTTTCTTTGACTTTGCAGAAGATTGTCAGTTTGATGAGGTCCCTCTTGTCTGTCTTATATCTTATGGCATGGGCCCTTAGATTTTTGATCCGGAATTGGTTGCCAGTTCCAATTTCCATAAGGGTGTCTCCTGCATATTCTGAGGTTCTTATAGTTTGAGATTTTACACTTAGGTCTTTGATCCATTTAGAGTTGACTTTTGTATATGATTATAGGTAGGGGTCTTGTTGTTTTTTTTTTTTTGAGTTGGAGTCTCACTCCGTTGCCCAGACTGGAGTACAGTGGCCGCTCCCGGCCACCGCAGCCTCGACCTGCTGGGCTCCGGCGATCCTTCCGCCTCAGCCTTCCAAGTAGCTGGAACTACAGGCACAAGCTACCACGCCCGGCTGATTTTTTGATTTATTGTAGAGATGAGGTCTCGCCAAGTTGCCCAGCAGGTCTCGAACCCGCGGGCTCAGGCAATCCACTCACCTCAGCCTCCCAAGGCACAGGATTACAGGCTGAGCCACCGAGCCTGGCAGGGGTCTTGTTTTAATCTTCTGCATGTGGTCAGCTAGTTTTCCCAGCACCATTTACTGAGTAGGTTCTCCTCTCCCCAGTGGTTGGTGGTGGATACTTTGTGGAAGATGAGTTGGTTGAGAAATTGAGGTTTTGCTTCTGGAATCTCTATCCTGTTCCATTGGTCTGTATGCCTGTTCTTGTACCAATACCAGACTTTTTTTTATTCCTGTAGCTTTATAATAAAATTTAAAGTCTGGGAGTAACATCTAGGATCTACAAGGAACTCAAATGTGCTGGAAAAAAAAAACAGCCCCATTACAAAGCGGGCAAAAGATATGAATAGGCACTTCTCAAAAGAAGACATATAAACAGCCAACAGAAACATGAAAAAATGCTCAACCTTACTAATCATCAAAGAAATGCAAATTAAAACCACACTGAGATGCCACTTAACTCCAGTCAGGATAGCCATCATCAATAACTCAAAAAACAACATTCTGGAGAGGATGTGGGGAAAGGGGAACACTTCTACACTGTTGGTGGGAGTGTAAACTAGTACAAGAAAACAGTTTGGTGATTCCTAAAAGTTCTAAAAATTGACCTTCCATATGACCTCACAATCCTCCTACTGGGAATCTACCCGGAGGAACTCAAATTACTCTATGGAAAAGATACCTGCATACACATGATTATCGCAGCATTGTTCACAATAGCAAAAACATGGAGCCAACTGTGCTGCCCACTGAAAGAGAACTGGATTAAAAAAAGGTGGTACATATACACGGTGAAATATTACACAGCCATAAAGAAGGGCAAAATTATGAGCTTCACAACAGCTTGGAGTCTATAATACTGAGTGATCTTTCACAAAAACAAAGAACTATCACATGTTCTCACTCAAAAGGGGACCTTAAGCAATTATCGTAAAACTATAAGAAAAGGATTTTCAGTAGTAGGAAATTGCCCATGGGGGGAGGGAGTGGGATTGCCAGTAGTGGGATTCTGCCAGGGAAGGGGAGTCACACCTCATCAAGGGTACCTGCATAATGAACATTTGTATACTTAACCCTGAACATTTGTATACTTAACCTACATCTTTAAAATAAAAGAAAACAGCCTAAAAGAACATTTACACTGTAGGTGAGAATGTAAATTAGTACAGCCTAATGGAAAACAGTATGAAGGTTGCTCAAAAAACAAAATAGAACTGCCATATGGTCAGCAGTTCCATTGTTGAGTATTTATCCAAAGGAATGGGAATCAGTATGTTAAAGATATATCTGTACCCACATGTTTATTGCAGCCAAGATATGGAGTTAACCTGAATGCTCATCAGCAGATGAATGGCTAAAGAAAATGTGGCATATATACACAATAAAATAGTACTCAGTGATAAAACTGATGAAATCCTGTCATTTGTTGCAACATGGATAAACCTAGAGGACATTATATTAAGTGAAATAAGTTAAGTATAGAAAGATAAATAGCACATGATCTCACTTATATCTGAGGGAGCTAAGAAAAACTGAGCTCAGCCAGGCGCGGTGGCTCACGCCTATAATCCCAGGACTTTGGGAGGCCGAGGTGAGAGGATTGCCTGTGTCCACGGGTTCAAAACTAGCCTGGGCAACATGGGGAGACATCACCTCTACAATAAATCAGGTATAGTGGCGCACACCTGTAGTTCCAGCTACTTGGAATGCTGAGGTGGAAGTATCACCTGAGCCCAGCAGGTTGAGGCTGCGGTGGCTGTGAGCCTGCCAACTGCACTCCAGCTTGCGCAACAGAGTGAGACTTCGACTCAAAAAAAGAAAAAAAAAGAAAAAGAAAAACTGAGCTCGTAGAAGTAGAGCATTGAGGACAACCCCTTTGGGTCCCCTCCGACTGTGGGAGTTTTCTTGTCCTCTCAATAAATCCTGCTTAAAAAAAAAAAAAAAGAATTAGAGAGTTGAATATTGGCTATTAGAGGCTGGGAAATGTCTGGGAGAGGGTAGGAGAGGGAGATATTGGGTAACAGATACAAAATTACAGCTAGAAAGGAATAAGTTCCAGTGTTCTGTAGCACTATGGTGTGAATATAGTTAATAATTTATTGTGTACGTTCACAAAACTAGGAGAAAAGATTTTAAATGTTTCCAACACAAAGAAATGATAAGTGTTTGTTGATGAATATCTTCATTACCCTGATTTGATTATTACACATTGTATACATTTATTGAAATATCACGCCGGGCTCGGTGGCTCAGCCTGTAATCCTGCGCCTTTGGGAGGCTGAGGTGAGTGGATTGACTGAGCCCGTGGGTTCGAGACCCACCTGGGCAGCAAGACCTCATCTCTACAATAAATCAAAAAATCAGCCGGTCTTGGCAGCGCACGCCTGTAGTTCCGGCTACTCGGAAGGCTGAGGTGGAAGGATCGCCGGAGCCCAGCAGGTCAAGGTTGCGGTGGCCGAGAGCGGCCACTGCACTCCAGTCTGGGCGACAGAGTGAGACTCCAACTCAAAAAAAAAAAGAAAAGAAAAGAAATATCACTATATACACTATAAATACATACAGTTATTGCAGATCAACTAGCCGGGCTCGGTGGCTCAGCCTGTAATCCCGCGCCTTTGGTAGAATGAGGTGAGTGAATTGCCTGAGCCTGCGGGTTCGAGACCCGCCTGGGCAACTTGGCGAGACCTCATCTCTGTAATAAAATCAAAATGAGCCGGGTGTGGTAGCGCACGCCTGTAGTTCCAACTACTTGGAAGGCTGAGGTGGAAGGATCACCAGAGCCCAGCAGGTTGAGGCTACGGTGGCCAGGAGCAGCCACTGCACTCCAATCTGGGTGACAGAGTGAGACTCCAACTCAAAAAAAGAAAAAGAAAAAATGTTTCAACAAAGTACACAAATCTTAAGATGTACAGGACAATGAAATATTTAACAAACATATATGTAAATACCAGTAAAACTACTACACAAGTTAATATAGAGAGCATTTAAAGCACTACAAGCACTGCAGGGGATTCCCTTGTGCCCCTTCCCAGTTTGTGCCCCCGACCTCAGGTAACCAGACTTCTGATCTCTCTTTTTTTTTTTTGAGTTGGAATCTCTCACTCTGTCACCCAGGCTGGAGTGCAGTCTCAACCTGCGGGGCTCAGGTGATCCTTCCACCTCAACTTTCCAAGTACCTGGAACTGCAGGCTCGTATCACAATGCCCAACTAATTTTTTGATTTATTGTAGAGACGAAGTCTCGCTAAGTTGCCCAGGCTGGTCTTGAACCCATGGGCTCAGGCAGTCCTCTCACCTCGGCCTCCCAAAGTGCTGGGATTCTAGGCATGAGCCACCGTGCCCAGCTAATTTTGTGTTTTTAATGTCTTACAGTGTATTGTCATGTTTCTCGTATTTCAGTATTCTAGTATATCCTACCAAGTAATTTAGCAGAACTGGTAGTAGAACTGCTCTTACTGAAATTGCTGTAGTCTGTCCTTTAGTGACCTTCAGGCTTTAACCCTCCAGCTTTAATTAAATTAATCAGGCACAGACCTTTGCTATGGAAACGATACAGAAGCATAACAAACAACTTGGCTTACTTTCTTCTGCAAGGTAGACTGAAGAGGAGTATACTGATACTAGATGAAAGTTTTTAGAGAGTGTCAACAACAATAATAATTTGTTTATTGCCTACAACATAAATGCTCATCTGGAAATGAGATGGGATAATAGTCTAGTTTATTTGATCTTCCTTTAAAATCTTCAATGCAAGTGAATAGCCCTATTTTGTTATAGTATATACATATGGAACAGATGTTGACCAAAATATGTGTTATGAAGTATATTCCCCTTGAAATCTTATATGCATGATTACCTTCTCCCAACACCAGTTTATCGAAGTATAAAGGACAAGTGGCTTATGTCCTTGTTAAGCTGTTATAATTGTGAATAATCTAATATGACTAGAATTTTTTGGTACATGATTCTTACCAGTACATTATGCATTACTTGGATAATGTTAGTAGGTAGCAATAACATTTTTAATTTGTGTTTTCTATTCTGAATTTAACTCCCTCATTTTGACAAGTTACTTTAATGGCTGTAATTCTTTTAAAAATGATATATTAACTAAATTCGTGAGTTATTTTGTTCACCAAATTGTATTCTCTTATTCCAAAATGTATTCATTCAACAATGGTTGTAGACTTGTAATGTGCTAGGCACTATACCAGGCTCTGAGGATGTCTTTTTCACAGTATTTATAGACGAGTAATGAGGTTGTTGCTGTTTCTTCCTCCACTAGTTGAACAACTGGTTTCTTAGAATAGTTTGTTCAATTTAGGGTCAAACATGAAAGAGCAACAGGTATAGCAGAAAGAAATGGCTAATCACTTAATAGCCATGATGTTGGAGAAGTTTCCTAATCGTTGTCAGCTTCAGATTCTTCATCTGTGAACTAAACAAACAAACAAAAAATTGACATAATTCACAGGAGTTTTAGAATGCAATGAACTAATTTAGTTAAAGCAGAGTGTGTATAACCACTTTCTACCTTTATTATTATTATTTTTTTGCCTCTGTGTATAAATGTAGAGGAATCTCATCTACCACCATATAAACCAAAAGAGAATAATGGCTAAAATTCGTTTGTACACATCAACTCATCATACACACATACAATACATGGCCACACTTTCCAATTTCTTTTTTTAGTTATTTACTTATTTAGTCTTTTCATTTTTGTTATTGTGACCATATTTGCATTTTTTCCTTTTCCATGACTCCCTCTTTGAGGCATTTTATATTTTTATGGAATAGTTTCCATCTAAAGCTTTAAATTCATTAACTTACTAATTTTGAAACATGTAAAAGATCATGAATGAAAATACGAATAATTTCTTGACTACATTAATATTAAAATATTTACAGAAAGTGGTGATTTCCAGTTAAATGTAACTAATTGAACGCATGTGTTTCCTTTCACTAAACATAAGACAACAGCAACTTAAGCCTGCTGGAAGGGCAGAAAGAACCAATAAGGAGCAAAGACTAAGGAATTTGAGACATTGGGTGTCTCTGAAAGTGGGGTGTGAGGTGAGACTGAAAGCAAGATTGGATGAAGGTCTGCAGAGAACCAGTTTTATTTTCCAGATTTTTCTTTCTTGTGTGGTAACCCGTCTTACCCTGAGAAAATGCTGGTGATTTCCTCTTTAGAGAGAATGAAGTGTGCATTCCAGATTCCAGAATAGCTAAAGGCAAGGTTAATGATCTCTACATAAAATGGGGTGGGGATGGAAGAGGAGACATAATAAAAGTCTGCATACTAAATAGTAAAACCTCTGACCGATATTCTTAATTCCCCAGTGTTTACAATATTTGTGCTCTCTAGACAGAAGACTAGAGAATTTACTTTAAGCCAACTCACTGGTTCAACAGAAAAGACCTGTAGATTCTGAGAAATAAATTTTACTATTAGCATGTTTAAGTTACTGTTATTTTGAATTTGTGTTATATTCAGTCAGACCTAATCCTAATATAAAAGGCAGTTACTAACTCTAGCCAAACAAAACATTGTGTGCAAAAGGAAATATAATTAAAATATACTACATAGCTCAGCTGTAAGTAACATGCACACAGTTATAATGCAAACACTGAATGGTGAATTAACTTTTTAAAAAAAAGTATAGCTTCGCCTTTGGGAGGCTGAGGTGAGTGGATTGCCTGAGCCTGCGGGTTCGAGACCCGCCTGGGCAGCGAGACCTCATCTCTACAATAAATCAAAAAATCAGCCGAACATGGTAGCGCATGCCTGTAATTCCGGCTACTCGGAAGGCTGAGGCGGAAGGATCGCGGAACCCAGCAGGTCGAGGCTGCGGCGGCTGGGAGCGGCCACTGCACTCCAGTCTGGGCGACAGAGTGAGACTCCAACTCAAAAAAAAAAAAAAGTATAGCTTTACTGGGAGAATGGGGAAAGAAGTATATGTATTATACAAAGTCAACTTTTTATTTTTCATGGTATATAATTAAAAGATAATATATCTGACCTTGAAAGAAATTTTGAAATAGCACCATAAACATGCTCTTTAGAAGTATGGAAGTAAGTTCCAGAAGAAACAACTAAAAGGGTTAAAAATGGTTCCCTCTTGAGAAGCAGAAATTGAAGGGCATGGTGGCTCATGCCTATAATCCTAGCACTTTTTTTTTTTTTTTTGAGTTGGAGTCTCACTCTGTCGCCCAGACTGGAGTGCAGTGGCCGCTCCTGGCCACCACAGCCTCCACCTGCTGGGCTCTGGCGATCCTTCCGCCTCAGCCTTCCAAGTAGCCGGAATTACAGGCATGCACTATCACGCCCAGCTGATTTTTTGATTTATTGTAGAGATGAGGTCTCGCTGCCCGGGAGGGTCTCGAACCTGCGGGCTCAGGCAATCCACTCACCTCAGCCTCCCAAAGGCATGGGATTACAGGCTAAGCCACCGAGCCCGGCAATCCTAGCACTTTTGGAGACAGAAATGAGAGGGTTGCCTAAGCCCCGGTTCCAGACCAGCCTGGGCAACTTGACGAGACCTCGTCTCTACAATAAAAAAAAAAAAAATAGCTGGTGTGGTGGCATGCACCTGTGGTTCCAGCTACTTGGAAGGCTGCAGTGGAAGAATTGCCTGAGCCCGTCAAGTTGAGACTGTGGTGGCTATGAGCATGCCACACTCCAGACTGGGCGACAGAGTGAGATTCTGACTCCAAAAATCCCCACAAAAATAGAAGCAGAAATTGAGATCCGGAATCAGTGATAAATCGAAAAACATATTTACAAGTTGTGAGAGAAGAGTTTCTATCCTTCATGTATATAAAGGGCTTGTGCAAATTATTAACACTGAAATTCTGCCGGGCCAGCCCCTGCAAAGAGATTTAGAGGGTCCCTGGGAGGTGTGGTGGTGTCGGCGATTATTCTGGAGAAATAAAGAGAAAGAAAGAGAGAGACAGGGGGAGAAAGAAAGAGACTGGACTCTGTCTAGTGCAGAAGCCGTTTAATGGGACGAACCGTAAGTCTTCTATCCTAAAGTTTCACAGGTTAAATCACAAGACTTTCATGTGAACACAAAGCCAGGTGGGTGAGGGGCGTCCCCCACCCACCAGGTGTTTCCTCAGGCATGAGGAAGAACAATCCCAATTAAATCACAAAACTTTAAGCCGGGCTCGGTGGCTCAGCCTGTAATCCCACGCCTTTGGGAGGCTGAGGTGAGTGGATTGCCTGAGCCCGCGGGTTCGAGACCTGCCTGGGCAACTTGGCGAGACCTCATTTCTACAATAAATCAGAAAATTAGCCAGGCATGGTAGCGCGTGTCTGTAATTCCAGCTACTTGGAAGGCTGAGGCAGAAGGATCGCTGGAGCCCAGCAGGTCGAGGCTGCGGTGGCCGGGAGCGGCCACTGCACTCCAGTCTGGGTGACAGAGTGAGACTCCACCTCAAAAAAAATAATCACAAAACTTTTACATAAACATAAAGCCAGCAGCTGTTATTTTTTGAGTTGTTGATAATTGCCATTCTGACTGGAGTTAGGTGATATCTCAGTGTGGTTTTGATTTGCATCTCCCTGATGATTAGTGAGGTTGAGCATTTCTTCATGTGTTTGTTGGCTGCTCGAATGTCTTCTTTTGTGAAGTGTCTGTTCATATCTTTTGCCCATTTTATAATGGGGTTGCTTGTTTTCTTCTTTTCAGTACGTTTCAGTTCCTTGTAGATCCAGGATGTTAAGCCTTTGTCAGACCTAGAGTTTGCAAATACTTTTTCCCAGTCTGTAGGCTGTCTCCCTACTCTCTTGATGGTTTCTGAGGCTGTGGTGAAAAGGGAACACTTCTACACTGTTGGTGGGAGTGTAAGCTAGTGCAACCTCTGTGGAAAGCAGTGTGGCGATTCCTGAAAGCTCTAAATATTGACCTTCCTTATGACTCTGCAATCCCCCTACTGGGAATATACCCTGAAGAACACAAATCACTCTATAGAAAAGATACCTGTACACGTATGTTTATCGCAGCGTTATTCACAATAGCAAGAACCTGGAAACAACCATGCTGCCCATCAAAAGAGGACTGGATTAAAAAAATGTGGTACATATACACGATGGAATACTACGCAGCCATGAAAAAGAACAAAATCATGGATTTCGCAGCTACCTGGATGGAACTAGAGTCTATAATACTGAGTGACCTCTCACAGAAACAAAGATCAGAATATCACATGTTTTCACTCATATAATGGACCTTGAACATCCAATGTAATACTATAAGAAAATGACTGATGGTACTGGGAAATTATGGGGGGGGGATGGGATTAACAGTAGCTAATATCTATCTGGGACTGGGAAAACACCTCTTATCAATAGGGTGCCTGAATGAAACGTAATTGTACACCTAACCCTTAACTGTACCCTACAAAACGATAATAAAAAATACTGATTATAAAAAAAAAAAAACAAAAAAAAAAACATAAAGCCAGGTGAATGAGAGATGTCCCCCACCCACCAGGTGTTTCCTCAAGCATGAGGAAGGAAGATCCCAAAATTATCTCACTGTTCCTCATGCCTGGTTAATATTCCTCAAAAGTAATACAACAATTCTAATATCATAATATTCTAATAATCAATAACTTTTTTTTTTTTTTTTTTTGAGTTGGAGTCTCACTCTGTTGCCCAGACTGGAGTGCAGTGGCTGCTCCCGGTCACTGCAGCCTCGGCCTGTTGGGCTCTGGCGATCCTTCCGCCTCAGCCTTCCAAGTAGCCGGAATTACAGGCGCGCGCTACTACGCCCGGCTGATTTTTTGATTTATTGTAGAGATGAGGTCTTGCCCAGGCGGGTCTTGAACCCGCGGGCTCAGGCAATCCACTCACCTCAGCCTCCCAAAGGTGCGGGATTACAGGCTGAGCCACCGAGCCCGGCTAATCAATAACTTTTAAAACTTATTCATACACAACACCTAATGACCAACTTAAATCCCAATTCCTTTCTGTTTTACGCTAATTCTACCTACACTATAGAAACTCTTAATTATAGCCCAAACCAGTTCATAAGGAATGTGGCCCAGCCCAAAGTTTGTACTAGGCCGGTTCTAGTAACTCTAGATAATTAACTATGTTATTAAGATTGAGACAGCACTTTATATGTATATACTAATTCTACAAATATACTTTTCAATCTTATAAAGAAGCTTGTCCCGTATTAAAGGCTCCCAAATGTGACCTGAGTTTGAATTATGTTAAGTTTAAAGCCAAAACCGCAGTCTGTGAGAAACGGGAACAATGGATTCCTAAAGTAAGCCATGTCTGTCATACTCTCAGAGCTTCATGCTTAGATCATCAAAGTCCCTGTTAGTGGGATGTGCCAAACAGCAAAGAAGGGAAGAGGGAATGGGCCATCAGCTCCTGAACTTATCCTAGTGGTCTCAGGGTCCGCAGCCTGCCTGGATCCCTAATGCTCAGGCTGGCCTCCTCGGCAGGCTCCCAACAAAATACAAACAAAAAATAAGCAAATTATACAAACAGCCACAAGAAAGGGAAAACAATGATCTATATAGGCTTTTCCACTTTTCTGTTCTTTGCTGTTTTGATAGATTAAAAATGTTTTTCTCATTTATTTGATACCTAATGAGATTGAGCATTTTTTCATTTATTTATTAGCTATTTTGTTTCCTGCTCTATTTGCTTTACTTATATCCTTTAAGAAGGATATTTGGAATTATGATTTATCTTTCTTGAATCTGGAATTGTTTCTACAGTATGAATTATAATAATGAATCTTGCCTGTTATAAAGCATTGTCAGAAACCTTTGGTGATTGTATCCCTAGATCTTTATGCTCTTTTAGTAACAAAGTTTCTAGACCAGTAGTTCTCAGCTGTTAGATCCAGCCTCATTCTTAATAAAATAAAATAAAATAAATTCTGTAATACTACTTTATTAACTTGAAATGGAAATTCAAAGATAATGTGACTGATTATATGTATAATTTTAAGAATATCAATATAATGCTGTAATATTAAAGTATGGCCAGGTGCAGCGGTTAATGCCTGTAATCCCAGCTAGGCTGAGGTTAGGAGATCACACAGACCAGGATTTCTTTTTTTTTTTTTTTTTGAGTTGGAGTGTCACTCTGTCGCCCAGACTGGAGTGCAGTGGCATTCTCTTGGCCACCACAGCCTTGACCTGCTGGGCTCCGGTGATCCTTCCGCTTCAGTCTTCCAAGTAGCTGGAACTACAGGTGCGCACTACCATGCCCAGCTCGTTTTTGATTTATTGTAGAGATGAGGTCTCGCCAAGTTGCCTGGACGGATCTCAAACCCGTGGGCTCAGGCAGTCCATTCACCTCGGTCTCCCAAAGTGCTGGGATTACAGGCTGAGCCACAGAGCCTGGCCAAGACCAGGATTTCAAGACCAGCCTGAACAAAATAGCAAGACTGTCTCAAAAAAAAAGGTACGTTTCAAAATACACAGTTAAGTAGTCAGACACTTAAACCTGCAGTATCAGTGTGTTGCAGATAAAGTGTGTTGATTAACAACCTAAACTCCATGTGTGGCATTACTGGCTATGACATGATTTTATGAAATGATGAACTCTTTACATGGTAAGTTATATTCATGAAAAATCCATGTATATGCAATTTTTAAAGTTTTATATGTACTAAGGAGTTGGGTTCTAAGTTCATAAACATTTGTCTGCACATGAATGTCTAGTGGGATATTCTCGAGTTCTGTGTGATGTAAACTAGTTTTTCACTTTGAAGAACTGTGATTATCCTGTGCATTGAGAGGAATTAGAATCTCTAGTCCCTTCTCATTAAATGCCTATAGTGCACCCTACTCATCATGCTGGCAACTAAATATATTTTCCCAAAATTTCAAAATACTTCCATCCTGCCCCTACCTTCCCTTCAGAGAGTGATACTGACCAAGGTAGTAAATACCAAATATTGTTCTAGATCAGGGGTTAGCAAACTGTGGCTTTTGTTTATCCAAATTTGTCCTATACCTGTTTTTTGTTGTTGTTGTTCTCATTTTCTGTCTCTCTCTCTCTTTTTTTGAGTTGGGGTCTCACTCTATTGCTGAGGCTAGAGTTCAGTGGCATGCTCATGGCCACTGCAGCCTTAACCTGCAGGGCTTTGGCAAGCTTCCCACCTCAGCCTTCCAGGTAGCCAGAACTATAAGTGGGTGCTACCATTCCCAGCTAATTTTTTTTTTTTAATTGTAGAGACGAGGTCTCACCATGTTGCCCAGGTTGGTCTTGAACCCATGGGCTCAGGCAATCCTCTCGCCTTGGCCTCCTAAAGTAAAGTGCTGGGGTTACAGGCTTGAAACCACTGTGCCTGACCCTCTTTTTTTTTGTTTTTTTTTGGACTTACAGTCTCACTCTGTCGCTCAGGTTGTAGTGCAGTGGCACGTGCACAACCACGCAGCCTCGACCTGCTGGGCTCAGGTGATCCTTCTGCCTCAGCCTTCCAAGTAGCTGGAACCACAAGTGCATGCCACCATGCCCGGCTAATTTTTCTGATTTATTGCAGAGACAAGGTCTTGCAGTGTTGCCCAGTCTAGTCTCAGGCAATCCTCTCGCCTCTGCCTCCTAATGTGCTGGGATTACAGGCATGAGCCACCGTACCCAGCTCCACCGTACCCAGCTTTATTTTTATTATATATATATATATATATTTTTTTTTTTTTCTTTTTTTTTTTTTGAGTGGGAGTCTCACTCTGTCACCCAGACTGGAGTGCAGTGGCCGCTCCCGGCCACTGCAGCCTCAATCTGCTGGGCTCCGCCTTCCAAGTAGCTGGAACTATAGTCGCGCGCTATCACGCCTGGCTAATTTTTTTATTTATTGTAGAGATGAGGTCTCACCAATTTGCCCAGGTGGGTCTCAAACCCGCAGGCTCAGGCAATCCACTCACCTCAGCCTCCCAAGGTGCAGGATTACAGGCTGAGCCACCAAGTCCGACTATTATATTTTTTTGAGTCAAAGTCTTACTCTGTCACTCAGGCAATCTTTCCGCCTCAGCCTTTCAAGTAGATGGAATCACAGGTGTGTGCCACCATACCCAGCTAATTTTTTTATTTACTGTAGAGACAGGGTCCTGCCAAGTTGCCCAGGCTAGTCTCAAACCAGTGGACTTAGGCAAGCCTCTCACCTCCACCTCCCAAAGTGCTGGAATTACAGGCGTGAGCTACTGCACCTGGCTCTCTTTTGTTTTTAAAGAGAAAGGGTCTTGCTCTGTCACCCAGGATGGTGTGCAGTGGAGTGACCATAGCTTACTGTAGTCTTGAACTCCTGGGTTCAAGTGATCATTTCAGCCTCCTGAGTAATTGGAAGTATAGGTGGATGCCACCACACATGACTTTACTTGTTTTTGTACAACTTGTGAGCTAGGAATGATTTCTGTACGTTTTACATGGCTGAAGACAAAACATTAAAAGAATAATACTATTTTATTACATGTGAAAATTATGTGAAATTAGTGTTTCAAGGGCCACAAGTATTGCTGTATTAGGACTTCAAACAAAATAATTAGTACATACTCATATCAACACAAGAAAAAGTAGGTATTAGATATTATTTTAAGACACAATGCACTGTGTTGTCAAGTTGATAGCAAAGCATTATATTTATTGTACCATAACACTGGCTGGGCTAAGTGTAGATGTATCACTGTTACTTATAAATACAATATGACAAGTATTGAAAATATTATCTTTCTCTAAAATCAGTGACTTTTTCACATTTTCTTTTTTTTTAAGACCCAGGGTTAGTGCTCTGTCACCCAAGCTAGAGTTCAGTGGTACGTTCATAGCTAACAGTAACTTAGAATTCTTGGGCTCAAGCGATCCTCCTGTCTCAGCCTTCTAAAGTTCTAGGATTACAGGCATCAGCTACTTCACCTAGCTGTGCATTTTTATTTATTTGCTAATGATACCACCATTTCTGGGTACTAAAGCTTAGAACTTTCGACTTTTTTGTTTCCTCTATTATCCTATCTGTAGTCAGTTACAAAAATTAGGTCCTTCTAGGAAATATTTATTGCATTCATCCATTTCCGTTTCTGTTTTCTACTTTTGTTCCTACCTCTACCCTTGTTTAAACTTCGAGCAAATGTGATTTTAGTGCTTCAGCCTCTTAGCTCGTTTTCATGATTCTATACTTTCTCTCCTTTATAAGGCCTTAATTGATTTTTATCATGTGCTTCCCTGAAATTCCTGGAAGGGCAGAAATTTATCCTTTTTTTTGTTTTGTTTTGAGTTGAAGTCTCACTCTGTCACCCAGGCTGGAGTGCCATAACACACTTGTGGCCACCTCAGTGTCGACCTGCTGGGCTCTAGTGATCCTTCCGCCTCAGCCTTCCAAGCAGCTGGAACTACAGGCACACGCTACCTCGCCTGGCTAATTTTGTTTTGTTTTGTTTTTTGTTTTTTGAGTTGGAGTCTCACTCTGTCACCCAGACTGGAGTGCAGTGGCCACTCCCGGCCACTGCAGCCTCGACCTGTTGGGCTCTGGCGATCCTTCCACCTCAGCCTTCCAGTAGCTGGAACTACAGGCGTGCACCACCATGCCCGACTAATTTTTTGATTTATTGTAGAGATGAGGTCTCACCAAGTTGCCCTAAGCGGGTCTTGAACCACGGGCTCAGGCAGTCCACTCACCTCAGCCTCCCAAAGCGCAGGATTACAGACTGAGCCACCGAGCCTGGCTAATTTTTTATTTATTGTGGAGACAAGGTCTCACCAAGTTGCCTGGGCTGGTCTTGAACCCACGGGGTCAGACAGTCCACTCGCCTCGGCCTCCCAAAGTGCTGGGATTACAGGCTGAGCCACTGAGCCTGGCCAAAAAATTATTCTTAATATAGCTCGTAAGTAAGCACAGGATAAGGAAACAGAGATAGGATATTTTAGATATAGTAGTCTTCTGAGAGGGAGCTGACCTTTAAGTATAGATCTAAATCAAGTTAAGAAGTGAAATAACATGAGGATCAGCAGGCATAATATTCCAGAGGGATACAGTATTAAGTGTGAAGGCCCTGAGATTAGGATTGAGCTTGGGTGGTTCATGCAATAAGATTAGCATGGCTTGAGCAGACTGGAAGGGAGAGAGTAGGCAAAGAAAGGTCAACAAAGTTAACCAATGCCCAAATCTCATAGGCTTTGTAAACCATCATAGGGAATTTGAATTAGTTCTCAATGTGGAAGGAGACCATTAGAGATTTCATAGCAGAGAGGTACAGTTATCCAGTTTATGTTACAAGTTTGTTCTGGTTCCTGGACAGAGAGTATGCTGTAGGGGATCAAGTGTGAAAACAGCAGTTACAAGGCTATTGAAGTGGTCCAGGTTTTAATTCCTTCTCTGTAAATGTTACAGAATTGAAAACCATCCTGAGTCAGTTATATTATCTAACAAGCAAAAAGTCTTTGCATTTTCTGGATAGAGGAGGATAGCCATTAAATTATGAAGTTGCCTGGTTACTAACTCCATTGTAATGCCAGGGGCAAGCAGAAGTAATAAAACACTCACCTGTAAGACTCCACCACAAGCAGGGAAGCCACCATCCCAAAATAGAGGAGGCCTGGCGGGAGAGCTGAGATCCTCTCACTTCATAGATTTACCTGCTAGGAGGCAGAAACACCCTCAGGCACTCTAGGCTCTCATTTACAAAAGATCTGAGAGAAATCTCTCCAAGACACTCTCTGAAGTCCCAAGATCTGGTAACAAAGCTAAAAGAGATATCCTGAGGTTCCAAAATGAAAGAAGAGGACTGAAGAGCATAAAGCTACAGTCCCCAACCTTTTTGGCATCAAGGACTGGTTTTGTGAAAGACATTTTTTCACGGACTGGAGGGGGCGGTCATCAGGTGTTAGACTCTCATAAGGATTCCTGACCCACCTGGGCAACTTGGCAACACCTCATCTCTACAATAAATAAAAAATCAGCCGGACGTGGTAGCGCATGCCTGTAATTCCGGCTACTCGGAAGGCTGAGGCGGCAGGATCGCCAGAGCCCAGCGGGTTGAGGCTGCGGTGGCCGGGAGCGGCCACTGCACTCCAGTCTGGGTGACAGAGTGAGACGCCAACTCAAAAAAAAAAGAATCTCATAAGGAGCACACTGTCTAGATTCCTCACTTGCACAGTTCACAATAGTGTTCATGCTTCTATGAGAATCTAAAGCTGCTGCTGATCTGACAGGAGGCAGAGCTCCATTCACCCACTACTCACCTCCTGCTGTGCCATGGACAGATACCAGTCTGCAGACCCAGGGACCCCTGGCATAAAGCACTCCTCATAGATTTAAAAATTAAACATCCAGGTTGTGAAGCATAGGCAGATCTTGAATCTGGCCAGCACTTAGAATCCATGCCCTGCTGTAAAGACTTATTCTACCCTTAAAACCTTTGAAACCAATGCTGTAATGCATCAGACTAAAACGTCAATAAAGTCCAGACACAGCTTAAGAACTGAGGCCTGACAAAAGAAATAGCATGCATTTTTCTGGAGGTACATATTTTCTGCTTCAGTCTCCAGAGTTTTTTTAATACAAAATGTCTAGTGTACAATAAACAAATGACCACACACACAAGAAAATGTGACTCACAGTAAAGAGAGAAAACCATCAATGTTAACAGAACCAGAGATGGCGTAGATTAGATGTTGGAGTTATCAGAAAGAGACTTAAGAATATTTATAAAATGCTAAATTATTTCATAGAAAAGATGGACTTTATTTTTGAAAAGATGGAGAAATTTCAGTAGGGCCATGGCAGTTTTTAAACTAGAATGGATAATCATGGGGGAGCAAAGAAACAAGAAAACTGCAAGCCAGTTTCCCTTGTGAGCATAGATGAACAATCCTTAACAAAATACTAGCAAACCAGATTCAACAGCACATTAAAAGAATTATACCTCATGACCAAGTGGGATTTTTATGCGGAAGGTAATAGTGATTCAATATATGACAGTCAATCTCGGTCAGATTTGGTAGCCTTTAATCCCAGCACTTTGAAGGTCAAGGCTGGAGGATCATTTGAGACCAGCCTGGGCAACATAGTGATACCTTGTCTCTAAAAAAATAAAAAATAATAAAAGGCATCCAAGTTGAAAAGAAACAGGTAAAACTATCTCTATTCACACATGACATGATTCTATATCTTAAATCCCAGATAATCTGTCAGAAAACTACTGGAGCTAATAAACAAGTTCAGCAAAGTTTCCAGGATAGAAAACCAACACACACGAATCAGTTGTGTTTCTATATATCAACAATGAGCAATCCGACGAGGAAATAAAGAATGCAGTTCCATGTATAATAGCATCTAAAATAAATAAATACTTAGGAATAAATCTAACCAAGGAGTTGTAAAACTTGTACACTGAAAACTATAAAACATTGCTAAAAGAAAGTAAAGATAAGCCGGGCTCGGTGGCTCAGTCTGTAATCCCAGCACTTTGGGAGGCTGAGGTGAGTGGATTGCCTGAGCCCACGGGTTCGAGACCTGCCCGGGCAACTTGGCAAGACCTCATCTCTACAATAAATCAAAAATCAGTCGGACATGGTAGTGCACGCCTGTAGTTCCTGCTACTTGGAAGGCTGAGGCGGAAGGATCGCCAGAGCCCAGCAGGTTGAGGCGGCGGTGGCCGGAAGCGGCCACTGCTCTCCAGTCTGGGTGACAGAGTGAGACTCCAACTCAAAAAAAAAAAGAAAGAAAGTAAAGATAATCCGAATAAACAGAAAGAGATCCTGTGCTCATAAATAGGAAATCTTAGCATTGTTAAGATGTCAGTGCTCCCCAAAGTGATATACAGATTCGATGCAATGACCTATCAAAATTCTAACAGCCTTTTTTGAAGAAATGGAAAAGCAGATTCTCAAATTAATACGGAGCTGCACGAGGCCTTGAAAAGGCAAAACAGTTCTGAAGAACAAAGTTAGAGGACTCACACACACTTCCCAGTTTGAAACTTACTATCAAGCTACAGTAATTAAAGCTGAATGGTACTAGTATAAAGACAGTCCACTGGGATAGAATAGCAAGCCCAGAAATAAACTCTCACATATAAGGTCATAGGGTTTTCAACAAGGGCACCATTCAATAGAGAAAGTACAGTTTTTCAACAAATGGTGTTGGGAAATCGATATCAACATGCAGAAGAATGAAACCGTGAACTCTTACTTCACACCACATATAAAAATGAACTCAAAATAAATCAAAGACCTAAATTTAAAAGCTAAAACTAGCTGGGTACTGTGGCTTATGTCGGTAATCCCAGCCAAGGTAGAAGGGAGGCCTTGGGAGGCCAAGGTAGGAGGGTTGCTTGAGACCTGAAGTTCAAGACCATTCAGGACAACATAGCAAGCAAAATCTTGTATTAGTTATTTTAGCCAGTCACGGTGGCTCATGCCTGTAATCTCTGCAGGTGGGAGGCTGAGATGAAAGGATTACTTGAGCCTAGGAGTTCAAGACCAGTCTGGATGACATGACGAGACCTTATCTCTACAATAAATCAAAAAATTAGTTGGATGTGGTGGCGTGCACCTGTAGTCCCAGCTACTTGGAAGGCTGAGGCAGAAGGATTGCCTGAGCCAGGCATGGTGGCTCACGCCTCTAATTCCAGCACTTTGGGAAGTGGAGGCGAGAAGATTGCCTGAGTCCAGGGGTTCGAGACCATTCTGAGCAACATGGTGAGACCTTGTCTGAGCAATAAATCCAGAAGTTAGCTGGATGTGGTGGCACACACCTATGGTTCCAGCTACTTGGAATACTACTGAGGCAGAAGGATCACTAGCCCAGCAGGTTGAGGCTGCAGTGGCCGTGAGCATGCCACTACACTCCAGTCTGGGTGACAGAGTGAGACTCTGACTCAATGGGATTACAGGCATGAGCAATTGTGCCTGGCAGACTAGGTTTTTTATGGGAGTTTCAACTGCTGTCTGTAAGCCATGGACTGTGGCTTTCCCTCAGGTTAAAAGCTATTTTTAAAAACAGGAAATGCCTTTTGTTATTCCCTCAAGTTAGCATCTCCACTTTTGGTTGCTCTCCACACTTTCAAGTCACTCTTTATATTTGTTCCAGGGTATAGTTGATATCTGCAGGAAGGTGGGTCAAACTGTTACTGCTCGGGGAGAGGAGGGGGAGGAAAAGAAAAACAAAAAACTGTTATTACTCAGTCATCCAAGTCTCCTTGAGGGCTATTTGTATACTTGTTCAGGCTTTCTTTCTTTCTGTTTTTTTTTTTTTTTTGAGTGGGAATCTCACTCTGTTGCCCAGGCTGGAGTGCAGTGGCACACTCATGGCCACCGCAGCCTCAACCTGCTGGACTCAGGCAATCCTTCTGCTTCAGCATTCCAAGCAGCTGGAACCACAGGCACGCACCACCACTCCCAGCTATGTTTTTGATTTATTGTAGAGACATAGTCTCACGAAGTCTCACTAAGTTGCCCAGGCTGGTCTCCAACCCCTGAGATCAGGCAGTTCTCTCGCCTCTGCCTCCCAAAGTGCTGGGATTACAGGCGTGAGCCACCGCACTCGGCTGCTTTATTTCTTTTTATTGCCTCCTTTCTTGTAGTTACTATTTTTGCCTCCAGTATCTCCTGGTCATCACTTCAGTCCCATGTACTCATCTTAACCTCAGCAATTGTGAAGGATACCAAGAAAAGTCAAGTTGCCTAGGCTTGTTAAGTCAGTGGAAATTCTAAGTTTGTAACATACAGAATAGGTTTTTTCAGACTTTCTCTACTAAAACAAAGCGCCTCTGATTTTAATTGCCTGTTAGAGGGCCTTCCCACACACCCAAGTCTTGAGGTCTGTTCTGAACTGTTAATGTTGCTCAGAGTATATAATCAGCCGAGTCAGAAGGCACTCTAAAGTATTTGTTAAGTCCAGATAATTATAAAACAAAAAACAACACCCCACATCTTGTTGTGTAACATATTCTAGTGTTTTTAATCTCTTAAACTACTTCAGAAGTTTGGAGGACTGTTTGCTCATTACTTTTTTTTTGGTTATCTTTTTTGAAATTACATTTTATGTATCAACAGTATGTGATACAGATATGATAGTCTTAATATTGTAAGCTTATTGTAAAATTCATGGATAATGAATTGTGCTTTTCTGTGTTTGTTCTTTCTAATTAGCTCCTGGGCTATAATGAAAAACCGATAAATCTACAAATGTTTATTGGGACAGCAGATGATCGATATTTACGACCTCATGCATTTTACCAGGTGCATCGAATCACTGGGAAGACAGTTGCTACTGCAAGCCAAGAGATAATAATTGCCAGCACAAAAGTTCTGGAAATTCCACTTCTTCCTGAAAACAATATGTCAGCCAGGTATCTTTAAACATACCCCAAAATGGGCAGTTCGATTTTTTTCCCCTAAAACTTTTAGTTGGGCATGGTGGCTCACACCTGTAATCCTAGCACTTTGGGAGACCAAGGGGGAAGGATTACTCAAGCCCAGCCTTGGCAACATAGCAGGACCTTGTCTCTACAAAAAATAAAAAAATTAGCCAGATGTGGTAGCATCCACATGTAGTCCCAGCTACTCAGGAAGCTGAGGTGGAAGGATCGCCTGAACCCAGGAGTTCAAGGCTACAGTGAGTTGTGATTATGCCAGTGCACTTCAGCCTGGGTGATACAGTGAGACCCTGGCTCAAAAAAAAATTTGTTTCAGAAAAAAATGTATATATTTTTTAGTATAAACACAAAGTGTTGTTCTAAGTATTGTTCTAAATTAAGTAAATAACATTATGTAAATAATTGTAGTAAATTTGCTAAGGACAGTAGCATATTTCCAAAAATAAAATTCAATTCAGCAGAACGTTTAAGGATCATATACTACGAGCCAACCATCATCCTAAGTGATAGGGATAAAAGTACTATATGTGGACTTCCATCAGATAGGTTACAGTCTAATAGGGGTAGACAGTAAACAAACAATTGCAGTATGGTTATAATTGTTAAATTTACTTAAGGAAAACTTTTGACTTTTCCTGCAGGCATTCTCTGAGACCCATTTCCAAATAAAATGAAGTGGCCAACTTCTGAATGATGATGCAATAGAGTTTTGCTCAAGTAGATTAGTTAGGACTGTATATAGTTGCCTGTAATAGAAACCTGAAATTCAGTGGCTTAAACAGTAAGAGGTTTAGTTTTTTATCACATAAAAGAAATATACAGAGACTGGTCATGGTATCTTATGTCTATAATCTCAGTATTTTGGGAAGCTGAGGCAGGAGGATTGCTTGAGCCCAGGAGTTTATTGTTTTTGTTTTTGTTTTAGAAAGCAGGCTTTATTGAGAGGACAGAAAAGCTCCCACAGTGGGAGGAGACCCAAAGGGGTTGCCTGAACCCGGAAGTTTGAGATGATCCTGGGCATCTCTACCACCCCCCCAAAAAAAGAAAAGAAAAATATCAAGAAATTAACCAGGTGTATAGTTCCAGATAATCAATAGGCTAAGGCAGGAGGATTGCCTGAGCCCAGGGGGTTGAGGCTGCAGTGAGCCATGATCATGGCACTGCACTCTAGCCTGGAGTTCCTGACTTTAAAAAGAAAAGAAAAGAAATCTATAGATAGACATTTTAGGGATAGCACAGTGGCTGCATAGGCATTGGTTCCCTAGCAAGGTTTTCTTCTAGCCATCTTTAGTATGTGTTTTCCATCCTGAAGATTGCCAAAATGGTTACTGGAGCTCTAGCCTTCACAGCCATATTCCTAGAAGGAATTAAAAAAAGAAAGGATTGGAGGAAGAATAAAAGGGAACTTCCATCTGAGTCAGGCCTCTTTAAAGAGCTTTCCCCTAAAATCTGCCCAGTAGCTTTCATTGATCATTCTTATATGTTAGGAAAATTTGGATTTTTTTTTTTACCTGAGCACATTGCCACCTTAATTGATGTAAGGACCTGCTACTAAGAAGAAGGAAAGAAAGGATATTGAGTAGGCACCTGTTAATCTCCCACAGCCTGTTATAGGAAACTAAAATGGTTTTAATACAGAAGTTGTTTCAGGCTGGGCGCAGTGGCTCATGCCTGTAATCCCAGCACTTTGGGAGGAAGAGGCAAGAGGATTGCCTGAGCTCGGGGGTTCAAGACCAGTCTGGGAAATTTGGTTAAACCTCATCTCTACAATAAATCAAAAACTTAGGTGTGGTGTCACATCTATAGTCCCAGCTACTTGGAAGGCGCAGAAGGTTTGGATGAGCTCAGCATATTTTGAGACTGAGAAAGTCATGAGCATACCTGGGCAACAGAGTGAGACTTCAACTCAAAAAAATAAATAAATAAGAAATTGCCTCCATAAATAACTTACTATTACCTACTTACTACCAGAAAAGTAAAGTTGATATAAATTTAAATAAAATCTTATTTTTGCCTGTTTTGGTTCAAACGGACAGTATTCAGCAAATCATTAAATAGGGACTACAGAGGAGTTCTTTCATGGCAAAGGCAGACAGTTAGCTGTTAATCTCTACTCTTAAATTTTTGTTGTATAATACAGAGGGTGTCAAAAAATGTATACATATTTTAAGAAAGGAAAAAATTAGACTGGGCGCGGTGGCTCAAGCCTATAATCCTAGCACTTTGGGAAGCCGAGGCGAGGGGATTGCCAGAGCCCGTGGGTTCGAGACAAGCCTGGGCAACATGGTGAGACCTCATCTCTACAATAAATAAAAAAATTAGCTGGACGTGGTAGCGCATGCTTATAGTTCCAGCTGCTTGGAAGGCTGAGGTGGAAGGATTGCCTGAACCAGCAGGTCAAGCCTGCTATGGCGTGGAGTGTGCCACTGTACTCCAGCCTGGGCGACAGAGTGAGGCTCCAACTCAAAAAAAAAAAAGAAGAAGAACAAGAAAGGAAAAAATTGTAATACTAAATATATACGAATAACAAAAGATGAATACAAGTCACATTTGACTTCTGCAATTACAAGAGGTATTCAAAGCGTTTACCATCAGGCCAAGACACTTCTGATTATAGCAAACTAAAAGTAATACATAGATAACATTGCTTAAAATGTGTGTACGTTTTTTGGCACCCCCCCTGATATTTGAAGAATTTTGGAATCTCAGCCAGTATTTGTTCAAATACTTGACCAAAACTCTTTCTAGAGGAAAACATGGACTCCAGGCATCCTATTTGACACATTTCAAATAAGGTGAGTTAACCAACCTCTTAATATGAGTGCAATCCTTTTACTCTACGATTGTACTTTTCCAGATAACATCAGAAGCATATAATTAGTCAGCTGTATAGAAAAATTTTAAACTCAGCTTTGAACTATATTTTTCTATGAACTCAGAAAATTGTTTCCTGGGGGACAATTTGCAGGCCACGTTTCCATTTACTCCTTTAATCAAGCACTATACTTGATAAATCAAGTTTTAAATAGAAAATCACCAGAAGCTTGTTCTGTTTCTTTCTTTCTTTTTTTTTTTTTTTTGAGTTGGAGTCTCACTCCTTTGCCCAGGCTGGGGTGCAGTGGCACGCACGCTCACGGCCACCCCAGCAACGACCTTCTGGGCTCCAACGATCCTTCTGCCTCAGCCTTCTGAGTAGCCGGAACTATAGGTGCGCGCTACCACGCCTGGCTATTTTTTATTTTATTTTAGAAATGAGGTCTCGCCAAGTTGCCCGGGCTGGTCTCGAACCCGCAGACTCAGGCAATTCACTTGCCTCAGCCTCCTAAAGTGCTGGGATTACAGGCTGAACCACTGAGCCCAGCCAATTTTTTATCACTTTTTTAAGAGACAGGATCTTGCTCTGTCACCCAGGCTGAAATTTAGTGGAACTATCATAGCTCATTGTAACCTTGAACTCCAGGGATCAAGCAGCCCTCCTGCTTCAGCATCCTGAATAACTGGGACTACAGGTGTGCACCCAATGCACCTAGCTAAATTTTTTATTTTTTGGAGGTATGAAGTTTCTCTGTTTCTAAGGCTGGTCTCAAACTCCTGGCCTCAAACAATTTTTCCATCTCTGCCTCCGAAAGTGCTGGGATTCTAGGCATCTGGCAATGTATCTGGCTAATTTTAAAAATTTTTTGTAGAAACAGAATCTTACTATGTTGCCCTGGTTGGTCTCAAACACCCTGAAACTTCTTTTGCCATTCTATCTGTTGTGTAGATACAGCTTGTGGCAGCATTGTGTGTTGGAGAAAGGATTAAGGGACAACTTGAAAGTTTCCCAAACCTAAGAAATATTTTTTATGTACTGCAGATTTACAGGGTAGCTAATGCTGAATGAGCTTCTTTTTCTCTATAGCTAAGTGCTAGGATGAGCTAGTATCCTGTAACTTTTTGAATATAATGATATTACATTCAGTACAGTGGTAGAATATAATATATTTTCAGATAATGGTAGATATAAAATTCCTAGGTGATGGATAGGACTATTGTTCAAAATAATTTATGGCCGAGTGCAATCCCAGCACTTTGGGATGCCGAAGCAGGAGGATTACTTGAGCCCAGGAGTTCAAGACCAATCTGGGCAACATAGTGACACCTTGTCTCCACAAAAAACACAAACATTAGCCGGGTGTGGTGGAGCATGCCTATAGACATGTGCTGGGATTATAGGCATGAGCCACTGTGCCTGGCTTCAAAACTGACAAATGTTTATTTTTAAAAAGTTTTGTTTTAAACATGTCTTCTGTGTCTTTTGCAAGATGAAAATGTTGAAGTGGCTCAAAAATTCATTTTGGAGCCGGGTGCAATGGCTCACGTCTGTAGTCCCAGCACTTTGGGAGGCAGAGGTGAGAGGATTGCTTGAGTCCAGGAGCTCGAGACCAGTCTGGGCAACTTGGCAAGACCGTCTTTCTACAATAAATAAAAATTTTTAAAAATTAACTGTGCGTGATGGTACATGCCTATGTTTCCAGTTACTTGGAAGACCGAGATGGAAGGATCACATGAGCCCAGCAATTCAAGGCTTCAGTAACTATGAGCATGCCACTGTGCTCCAGCTTGAGTGACAGAGTGATACTTCTACTCAAAAAAAAAAGAAAAAAAAATTCATTTTGGGATCCTTTCTTTTTCTTTACTGGTTCTTATCTTGATATCCTAGTTCTATAATATAGTGTCCTTCAAAGTGACTTCTGCAGCATCTGTGCAATAAGCATTAGGGTTGGAACTGTTGGTAGGTACAGTAAAAGGATAGATGACAAGGGATGCCTCAGAGTGAGTAAACTTTTAATTATCTAAAGTATTTGATCATAAATATTTACTTTCTTTTTCTTCCAGTATATAAATACCAAAGATATTTTGTAATTACTCTTGTTTCCTACTATGATAATATGTTAAGCAGTCATGCTTAGTAATAAATTTTGAAAATGATGAAATGTTAGACCTTCAGAACCTTAATCTTATGTGTGCGTTCCTTAGAAATGTAAGACTGTTAGCCTGATGAACTGTTTTTATTAATAAACACATTACTTTAAAAGTCTAAATATATTATTGATGATGTATTTGTAGTTCTGCAAGTGAATCTTTTCTGATCTATATATGTAGAATTAAAAAGTATTTATGTTTTACTTGCCTAATTCTGACAACCTAGAACTTAGTGGCTTATAGTAATAACTCTTTTTAGCATTTTGCTTGCTTCTTTGGGTTCACTCTGCTTAGTTGGGCCATTCACATGGTATCAGCTGAGGTCACTCATGCACCTGGATTCAGTGGTATCTCAGCTAGGGTTGAACATCTAGGATGACTAGGATGGCTGGAGTGGTTGGGGATTGTCTGGACCTTTTTCCTCCACCGTGCTGGTTGGACTTCTTCTTACATGGTAACTCAGGGCTCCAAGAGAGCAAAAGTAGAAGTTACCAGCCTTCTTCAGTGCTAGGCTCATAACTTTCACTTGGACGCTTGTCAGAGTAAGTCACAGATTGGCTTTTAAGGAGGGGAGACACAGATATCCACCTCTTAATGGCAGGAGGAGATGCATGCAAGTATAGGAATGGGGAGGAATTATTGACAGCCATCTTTGCAAACAATCTACCATACTTACTGTTGTTGTTTTATCATATAACAACATTTTTAATCCATAAACTGAAATAGCAGAAAACAATAATCCTACAAATCTTCCTTTTTTGACCTGATTTTGAGTAAATAGTTATTTCCTGACAAATTAACAATATCTGTGTAGTTAAGTTGTTTAGAACCATAATTATCAATAAGCAGATTAAATTTTCATATTTTTCTTTTTAGTATTGACTGTGCAGGTATTTTGAAACTCCGCAATTCAGATATAGAACTTCGAAAAGGAGAAACTGATATTGGCAGAAAGAATACTAGAGTTCGACTTGTGTTTCGTGTACATATTCCACAGTCCAATGGAAAAGTCCTTTCTCTTCAGATAGCTTCTATACCTGTTGAGTGCTGTAAGTGACCTTGTGATGATATTTTAAGATTTTTTTTAATAGTTTATTTTTTTTCCTGTTTTACTTATAATGTAATGTACATATCAAAAGTGTAAACTGAGGCATAGAGTATGGGTTGCTGGTTTGATTTTCTCATGTGGAAATGAGCTAACATGAGAAGATTACTGATCTTGGAATTAGAAAACTGTTTCTCAGCTGGGCTCGGTGGCTCAGCCTGTAATCCTGCACTTTGGGAAGCTGAGGTGAGTGGATTGCCTGAGCCTGAGGGTTCGAGACCTGCCTGGATAACTTAGTGAGACCTCATCTCTACAATGAATCAAAAATTAGCCGGATGTGGTGGTGCGTACCTGTAGTTACAGCTACTTGGAAGGCTGAGGTGGAGGGATCACTGGAGCCCAGCAGGTCGAGGCTGCAGTGGCCAGGAGCGGCCACTGCATTCCAGTCTGGGTGACAGAGTGAGACTCCAACTCAAAAAAAAAAAAAGGAAACTGTTTCTCATGATATTTTGACACTAGGTATCTATGTGACTGTAGGCAAACTCTCTTGGCCACTTTTTTTATTTTTCTAAATGAGGATGGTGGGCTTGATGGCATTTGAGGATCAAATCATGAAGCTGTGATTCTGATGCTTTTAAATATCACTTGGTCATTTTTATTTCATTAAAGTGTCAGTGTTCATGTTGGAAAATACTTATCTCTGCAAGCTGACCCTTCAGCTAAATAAGACTTAAAGAATTTATGGAGTTTTTTTTACCATAAAATTATTTGCAACATCAGATTGAGACAGTGAATTTTTTTTTTTTTTATTTACAAAGGCAAGATATGAGAAAAGGCCCTAGGACCTGACATCTACTCAGTCCTAGAGTACTGTGGATTTTGGGCAGGTTAGCTGATATGACTGAAATATTTAGGCTAGTGTTTGGATCTTTAAGTCATGGACTTAGAATGTTCCATGCGTTAATTTTGCATAGGAGGAAACTGAGGCACAAGTATCTTAAGTACTTATCTAAGGTTATTTACTTATTGATGACAGAGCTGTGCCTAGAACACAAGTTTTCTTAGTACTCTTTTGATTATATTACACCATTTCCTTTTTATCAGCTATGTATTCTTAATTTGGGATCACACCTACTGTATACTGTTTCCATGCCTCCTTCTGCTGTTTGCCAGATTGGAGTAATACTTTATCATATCTCAACTGACTGTGATAATCATTGAATTAAATTTATAATAATAGAATTCACAGTAGAACTAATTTTTATGTTAACTTTTAATGTGTAATATACATATATGGTACAAAATTCAAAAATAATGAGTATATAGGACAAAATAAATTTCCAAGTCAACCAGCCCCCCCCCTTTTTTTGAATTGGAGTCTCACTCTGTCGCCCAGGCTAAAGTGCAGAATCACATTCACGGCGACCGAATCCCTGACCTGCTGGGCTCAGGTGATCCTTTTGCCTGGGAAACTACAGGTGTGTGCCATCATAGCCACCTAATTTTTTTTACATAAAGACGAGGTCTCACTATGTTGCCCAGGCTAGACTAAAACCCATGGACTCAGGCAATCCTCTTGCTTCTACCTCCCCAAAGTACTGGGATTACAGGCATGAGTCACTGTGCCAGGCTGATAGGCAGCTTCTTCTTTTTTTTTTTTGAAAGCAGAATTTATTGAGATGACAGAAAAGCTCACACAGTGGGAGAGTACCTGAGGGAGTACCTGCCAGCTTCTTAATTATCTTGCCTGGCAAAAAAGAAGAAAATTAAAAATCATTTAAGTAACTTCATCTCAAAACCTCAAATCACTCCATAAACTTAGGTTATTATAATTAATTTGCTTTAAAAATAGAGACTTTGGCTTGGCGCAGTATTCCGCCTCCCTAAGTGCTGGGATTACAGGCATGAACCACTGCGCCTGGCTTCATCAATATTTTGTAATTGAGTTTACCTGATATAGTTTTATATCTTCTTTTGCTATTTTCACTTACTATACTATCATGGACATTTTCTCTTCTAATTAAATATTCATCAGAAATACTGTTTTTAACACGAATAGTTATTTTGTATAGCTATGCCATCTCTTGAACACATTTTTCTGTTATATTTTGTTGGTACACTTTTTTTTAATGTACCTGTAACCAATGCGTATATTCAGGCCCCTTCTCTGTGAACTGTTTAAAACAGGCTGGGTTTGGTGACTCATGTCTGTAATCCCAGCACTTTGGGAGGTGGAGGCAAGAAGATTGCCTGAGCTCAGGGGTTTGAGATCAGCCTGGGCAACATGGTGAGACCTCGTCTCTACAATACATTTTTTAAAAAAAATTAGCTGGGCGTGGTGGCAAGCGCCTGTGGTTCCAGCAACTTGGAAGGCTGAGATGCCACTGCACTCCATCCTGGGCAATAGAGTGAGACTCCAACTCAGAATAAATTAATAAGCTGGGCTCGGTGGCTCAGCCTGTAATCCTGCACCTTCGGGTGGCTGAGTTGAGTGGATTGCCTGAGCCTGCGGGTTCGAGACCCCCCCCCAGGCAACTTGGCGAGACCTCCTCTCTACAGTAAATCAAAACTTAGCCTGGCGTGGTAGTGCGCGCCTGTAGTTCCAGCTACTTGGAAGGCTGAGGCGGAAGGATCGCCGGAACCCAGCAGGTCGAGGCTGCGGTGACCGGGAGCGGCCACTGCACTCCAGTCTGGGCGACAGAGTGAGACTCCAACTCAAAAATAAATAAATAAATAAATAAATAAATAAATAAAACAGTAAAGATTTATTTTCTGAGATCGTGGTTACATCTCAAGTGATGGTTCATACTAAATCCCAGGCCCTATGAAAGGGTGTATTTTAATATCCTTTGAATTGGGCAGGGAATCCCAATTTATGTACTTTTGTGGGCTCATGTCTATCTTTCCAGCACTTTGGGAGGCCAAGGCAAGTGGATTGCTTGAGCCCGGGGGTTTGAGACCAGTCTGGGCAACATAGTGAGGCCTCATCTCTACAATAAATAAAAATATTATCCGGGCGTAGTATCACACGCCTGTAGTTTCAGCTACCTGAAAGGCTGAGGCAGAAGGATCAGCTAAGCCCAGCAGGTCAAGGCTGCAGTAACTATGATATGACACTAGACTCCAGGCAGGGTGAAAGAGTGAGACTCCAGCTTAATCAGTCAGTCAGTCAGTAGTTGACAGAGACAGGAGCTGTAGTGAACTGGGAGTGCATGCTTTTCTAAAGGCATTCACTTTTACATTTCCTTAAAATGTGCTAGCCAAACAAAACGCAGCTGATCCTCAGTCCCAACAGTTTTCCAGCCACACACTGGGACTAAATGTGAACCTGTTTTTCTTTTTTTGTGTGTGTATGTCAGAGTCTCACTCTGTCTCCCGGCTGGAATCTAGTGGCACGCTCACGGCCACCACAGCCTCTACTTGCTGGACTCAGGTGATCCTTCCACCTCAACCTTCCAAGTAGCTGTAACCACAGGCATATACCACCACACCTGGCTGATTTTTTGAAATGTTGTCTCACCATGTTACTCAGACTAGTCTGGAACCCCTGAGCTCAGGCAATACTCTTGTATTGTACTCATGCCTGCAATCCCGCCTCCCAAAATGCTGGGATTGCAGGCATAGGCCTCTGGCCCTGCTGGACCTGTTTTTCAAATGCAAAGAAGAGTATACTCAATACTGTTAAATTTTGTTTTAATTAAGAGAGAAACCTAGGTATCTAGGTATTTGGCAAGAAAAAAAAACCCATTGAGAGAACTTAAGCAATCAAAAGAAATAAAATCTATATTTTGAAACCCAAGCAATTAAAAAAAAAAGAACATCCGACTACTTGGACGGCTGAGGCGGAAGGATTGCCGGAGCCCAGCAGGTCGAGGCTGCGCTCCAGTCTGGGCGACAGAGTGAGACTCCAACTCAAAAAAAAAAGAACAGAGAACTCAGAAATAGGATCTTAGACCTGGCTCAGTGGCTCAGCCATGTAATCCCGGCACTTTGGGAAGCCAAGTCCGTGGGTTCGAGACCAGCCCGGGCAACTTGGCGAGACCTTGTCTCTACAATAAAATAAAATTTAAAAATTAGCCGGGTGTGGTAGCGCATGCCTGTAGTTCCAGCTACTTGGAAGCTGAGGTGGAAAGATTGCTGGAGCCCAGCAGGTCGAATGCTGGGGTGGCCGTGAGTGTGCCACCGCACTCCAGCCTGGGTAACAGAGACTCTAACTCAAAAAAAAAGGAAGAAATAGGATCTCCAGAAAATGTAGCAACTTGAACCAGTCAATATCACAGAAAGGTAGCACCACTGTTATAGAATTTGATACTTTAAGTAATGACTGTGCACATTAAGAACAATTATATTATTTTCCCTGTACCTTGGGAAAGCAGAGAAGCGGGCAGTCACTATAGAAGCATTTATAGTCATTTGTAAATGCTCAGTATTGAAATATATATTTCATGTATTTTTCATTTAGTTATTTAGAATATTGTCCAAAATGGAAACCTGATGTTGCAGTGATGATCTCAATCTGCTGATCAAAAGTTTACTTGGTGTTTGTCCTATAGTACTTTAGAAACGTGTCTTCTCTTAATTATATCTTTTGGCTTATATACATTTTGATTATATTAGACTCACAAATTTTTACAGATATTTGTATGGAAAAATATATTAAAGATTTAAGCTGTCTGGTCATGGTGGCTGAAGCCTATAATCCCAGTACTTTAGGAGGCCGAGGCGAGAGGATTGCCTGAGCTCAGGGGTTCAAGACTAGCGTGGGCAAATTGGTGAGACCTCGTCTCTACAATAAATCCAGAAAAAAATGATTTAAGCTAAAAAGAAAAAAGCAGATGATGTAACTGTGTTGAAGTCAATATAAAGTTGAAGATGTTAATTTCTCTTTACTTTTTTTATAGATGTAGTCTAAGAAAATAGTTTAGAAATTACTTAACTCAGCCGGGCGCAGTGGCTCAAGCCTATAACCCTAGCACTTTAGGAGGCCAAATCTAGAGGATTGCCTGAGTCCAGGGGTTTGAGACCAGCCTGGGCAACATGATGAGACCTCGTCTTTACAATAAATCAAAAAATTAGCTGAGTGTGGTAGGAGGCGCCTGTAATTCCGGCTACTTGGAAGACTGAGGTGAAAGCATTGCCTGAGCCAAGCAGGTCGAGATGTGGTAGCCGGGAGTGTGCCACTGCATTCCAGCCAGGGTGACAGAGTGAGACTCCAACTCAAAAAAAAAAAAAAAAAAAAAGAAATTACATAACTCTAATGTGTATATTTTGTTTTTTGAACAACTTAGGTCTTTTAGTGAGTATTGTTAATATTGGCTTAAATTTTAAAAGCCTAAATTAATTAATCCCAAAATTTACATATTTTCATTTTATAGCTTGAATTTGGCATTTATATGTGAAAGATTTTTAACTAATATTTTGCTTCTTCTCAACTCTTATAAAACAAAACAGCCCAGCGGTCTGCTCAGGAACTTCCTCATATTGAGAAATACAGTATCAACAGTTGTTCTGTAAATGGAGGTCATGAAATGATTGTGACTGGATCTAACTTCCTTCCTGAATCCAAAATCATTTTTCTTGAAAAAGGACAAGGTAAATACGATTTTAGTTGGTTGATTTCAAACAAAGATACAAAAGGATGAATAAACTATTTTAAGTAACAAGAATTGCAAATGTTTTCCTAAAGCTACTGGAATCATTTTTGTACTAGATTTCATTGTAAATCAAACTTTTATTAACTTTCATATAAAATGTCAAATTATCTTTAAGAAGCTGGATGTAAAGGTACACCACATCTATAGTAGGTATGTTTACATACACAAGTATGTGCATACACACACACACACACACACACACACACACACACACGACCTTTAAGGATATCTTAAAAATAGAATTAACTGCGTGCGGTGACTCATGTCTGTAATCTCAGCACTTTGGGAGGCAGAGGCAAGAGGATTACCTGAGCTCAGGGGCTCAAGACCAACCTGAGCAGCATGGCAAGACCTCATCTCTACAATTAAAAAAAAATATATCAGCCATGCATGGTGGTGCATGCCTGTGGTTCCAGCTCCTTGGAAGGCTGAGGCCGAAGGATTGTCTGAGCCCAGCAGGTTGAGACTCTGGTGGCTGTGAGCATGCCACTGTACTCCAGCCTGGGTGAGACTTTGAGTCCAAAAAAAAGAATTACCCCAGCAATTCTACTCCTAGGTATATATTCAAAAGTATTGAAAACATACATTCATACAAAAACTTAGGCACAAATGTTTACAGCAACTTTATAATAGCCAAAAAATTGAAACAACCCCATGGTCACCAACTGATGAATGTATAAACAAAATGTTGGTTATATCCATATAGTGGGATATTTGACCATGAAAATTAACCAAGTGTTAATATATGCTGCAGCATGAATAAACCCTAAAAATATTCTAAGTGAAAAAAAGCCAGCACAAAAGGACACATATTATATGATTCTGTATGATTCCATATGTCCAGAATAAGCAGTCTGCAGAGGCAGAAAGTAGATTAGTGGTTGCCAGTGATTGTGAAGAGAGGTGTCAGAAGTGACTGCTAGCCAGGCTCGGTGGCTCAACTTGTAATCCCGCGCTTTGGGAGTCTGAGGTGAGTGAACTGCCTGAGCCCGCGGGTCCGAGACCCACCTGGGCAACTTGGTGAGACCTCATCTCTACAATAAATGAAAAAAAAATTAGCCGGGCGTGGTAGCGCGCGCCTGTAGTTCCAGCTACTTGGAAGGCTGAGGCGGAAGGATCGCTGGAGCCCAGCAGGTCGAGGCTGCGGTGGCCAGGAGCATGCCACTGCATTCCAGTCTGGGCGACAGAGTGAGACTCCAACTCAAAAAAAAAAAAAAATTGATTGCTGATGGAAACAGGGCTTCTTTGTAGAGTGATGAAAATGTTCTGAAATTAGATAGTGGTGATGGTTGTACAACCCTGTAAATATCCTAAAAACTTTTGAGTTATGTACTTTAAAAGGATGAGTTTTGTAGTATGTGACTTACATCTCAGTTTTTTTAAAAAAATAGAAGAATCCAGTGTTTATCAAGGTGCTGTTTTATCCTTTCTTAAGCATATTTAAAATTCTTTTCTGGAGCCGGGCTCAGTGGCTCAGCCTGTAATCCTGTGCCTTTGGGAGGCTGAGGTGAGTGGATTGCCTGAGCCCGCGGGTTCGAGACCTGCCGGGCAGTGAGACCTCATCTCTACAATAAATAAAAAAATCAGTCGGGCATAGTAGCACATGCCTGTAGTTCCGGCTACTTGGAAGGCTGAGGCAGAAGGATCACCGGAGTCCAGCAGGTCGAGGCTGCGGTGGCCGGGAGCGGCCACTGCACTCCAGTCTGGGTGACAGTGTGAGACTCCAACTCAAAAAAAAAAAAAAAATTATTTTCTGGTTCACATCTGTAATTCCAGCACTTTGGAAAGCTGAGATGAGAGGATTGCTTGAGGCCAAGAATTCAAGATCACTCTGGGCAACATAGTGAGACCTCATCTCTACAAAAAATACAAAAATTAGCTGGGCATGATAATGTACACCTATAGTCCCAGCCACTCTGGAGGCTGAGATCAGAGAATTACTTGAGGTCAAGGCTGAACTGAGCAGGAATTACACCACTACATTCCAGCATGGGTGACAGAATGAGACCGTGTCTCAAAAAAATAAGATGTAAAAGGCTGTACATTGCCCCATCATCTGTCTTTTATAATTTCGTACCTTTTTCCACTGAATCTTCCTCCTCAGAGTTTATATTCAAGCCTTCTCATTCTAAGTGTTCCCTTTCCCTTAACTCTGTCATCCTTAGACTCTTGTTCCATTTTTCTACCATTTAGTACCCAGCCTCTCAAAAAAGTAGTATATAATCTACTTTCATTTCCTTGCCTGCTGCTTTCTAATCTTTTGTTTTTTTATGCCATTGAAATAATAATGTCCTAAAAATCCATTTGATAGTTGGCTGCCCACTCTACTTCTTGCCACTCTTTTTTTTTCTTGACTTTAGTAATTGTTTGTATCTAGTTCTCAGACATCTTTATTCCCATTCATCTTTTTAACCAGTTTTTCTGATTCTTAGATATTTTCTAAGGTTTTTATATTCAGCTTTCTTTTCATTATATTCTTTCTTTCTGAGAAGTTTCATTAGCTCCCAAATCTCTCTATAGCAATATTATTTCTCTTAAACTTTATTTTAGTATTATTATTTTTTTGAATGAGCCTCTCACTCTGTTGCCTAGGCTGTAGTACAGTGGCATGCTTAGGGCCATTGCAGCATAGACCTACTGGGCTCATGAGATTCTTCTGCCTCAACCTTCCAAGTAGCTGTAACCACAGGCAAGCACCATCACGAACTGCCAATTTTTTATTTATTGTGGAGATGAGGTCTTGCCAAGTTGCTCAGGGTGGTCTTAAACCCCTCAACTCAGGCAGTCCTCTCACCTCTGCCTCCCAAAGTGCTGGAATTACAGGTGTGAGCCACTGTGCCCAGCTCTCTTAAACTTTAACATATTCACTATGTGACTACATAGATGTTCCACTGATACTTAAAATTTGGAAATATGTCTAATTTTACAAAGTAGTTTATCTCACTGAGTTTCCTAATGTGAATAATAAGAGCAGGCTGGGTGCAGTGGCTCATGCCTGTAATTTAAGCACTTTCAGAGGTGGAGGCGAAAGGATTGCAAAAAGATCCCAGGGGTTCAAGACCAGCCTAGGCAACTTGGTAAGACCTCGTCTCCACAATAAATAAAAAATTAGCCAGACACGGTGATATGTGCCTGTAGTTCCAGCTATTTGGAAAGCTGAGGCGGAATGATTGCCCGGGCCCAGCAGGTCAAGACTGCGATAGCCGTGAAGGTGTCACTGTACTCTAGCCTGGGCAACAGAGTGAGACCTCTAATAATAATAATAATAATAATAATAATAATAATAATACCACCAAGACCTTCTTGATCTGGAAACCATGTAGTTGTTTGTCTTCTCCCTTAAAATTTACTCCCCTTCAACACCCTAAACCTTAACCAGTGCCCTGCCTCTCTTCAAGAAATATCAGTTCTGTTTCACAATTTATTATTTCATCAATTATTTATGAAACACTGCTATGTGATATAGACACTAGTCTAGGCATCGAGGATACATGGTGAATAAAAACCAGATTTCTGACCGGGCGCAGTGGCTCATGCCTATAATCCCAGCTCTTTGGGAGTTCGAGGTGAGAGGATTGTCAGAGCCCACAGGTTCAAGACCACCCTGAGCAACATGGCGAGACTTCATCTCTACCATAAATAAAAAAAATTAGCTGGGTGTGGTGACGCATACCTGTAGTTCCAGCTACTTGGATGGCTGAGGCAGAAAGATCAGCTGAGGCTGCAGTGGCCATGAGCGTGCCACTGTACTCCAGCCTGGGCGACAGAGTGAGAGTCCTACTCAAAACAAAACAAAACAAAACCTTCAGGTTTCAAGGTCTGATAGAGCTTATATTCTGGTCAGAGTGGAAATAATATATATATTAAAAAATTAGTAGACAAGATAATTTCAGGTAAAATTGTTGTAAAGTAAGAAGGTATAGTGATAGAGATTGAAAAGTGAAATTTATGTAATAAATGATAAGGAATGCCTTTCTTGAGAGGTCATGTTTTAGGTGAACAAGGAACATAAGGAAGACCCAGTGTCTCAGAGCTATTCCTTTCTTTCCATTGTAAAAATTACAATATGTTGTACTTGAATAAAATTAATATGTATGTAGGTTTATTATTATTATATATTTTTTTGAGTTGGAGTCTCACTCTGTCGCCCAAACTGGAGTGCAGTGGCATGCTCCTGGCCACTGCAGCCTCGACCTGCTTGGCCTCCGGCAATCCTGCCTCAGCCTTCCAAGTAGCCAGAAGTACAGGTACACACTACCATGCGCGGCTAATTTTTTTATTTATTGTAGAGATGAGGTCTCGCCAAGTTGCCCAGGTGGGTCTCGAACCCCTGGGCTCAGGCTGTCCACTCACCTCGGCCTCCTAAAGTGCTGGGATTACAGGCTGAACCACTAAGTCCAACCAGGTATATTACTGAATTCCTTTTATTTGACCCGTTGAAAAGCTTTTCACAGAAAATGAATCATGTTAAATGATGGCAGTTATTGGCTTTCGAAGAGATTGCAGTTGTAAACATCTCTCATTTCTAAAAGCTTGTCAGTGATCCCCTTCATTTTTCAGGGCTCCTTAATGTGGTATTTAGGACATAATCTGCTGCCTATCTTTCTAACCGTCTTTCTTGCAGCTCCCTGCCTCATACTTTATAGTTCATCAACACAGCTGCCTGTGGTTCTCTGTATCTTAGGCTTTCTTGCTGTCTTGCCTTTCCTCATGCGATCTGTTTTGTCTATCCTTTCCCCACATTATGAATTCCATCTCATCTTTAAGTCTTAGTTCAAGAGCTCCTGCCAAAACCTTCCTTGTCTCACTTCCCCACCCTAAGATTAGGTTAAGGATTCTAACCTCTTTGTTCTTGGACCCGACATCTCTGTTCATCCAGACTACATCTTTATTAGTTATTATACCAACCACATTTTATTATAATGAACTATTTGTGTTTGCCTTTTATCTACAGACTGAAGGCAGAGTAATCTGTCTCAGTTATCTCATTAACCTGAAGTGTCTAGCATGTAAGGATCCAGCAAATGATTGCTAAACTGAGCTGTAATTCTAAGTAGGCGTAGCATTTGTCATTAGTGTATCTTGTGCAGCAGAAGTAGCCGTTACCTAGTTACTGGACTGGAAAATGATAGCCATAATCTGGAAAACATTTAATGAAGTTTTCTTGATACCTTCATGTACCAGGTGAAGAAGTCATGCTAGCTGTGAAAATACTTACATAGGTTAGTCATTGGGTCAATACCAATGACACAGAAAGAATGTTTTGGAATAGCTGCTCACCAGAGTGGAGTTCTGAGAGCTTTCGTAGCAAATGGGGCTCTCTCCAAGTGAGTAAGTTTACTTGAAGAGAGAAAAAAATATGTTGGTCAAATCTCTTTTTTTTTTTTTTGAGTCAGAGTCACTCTGTCACCCAGGCTGGAGGGCAGTGGCATGCTTCTGGCCACCACAACCTCAACCTGCTGAACTCAGGTGATCCTTCCACCTCAGCCTTCCAAGTAGCTGGAACTACAGGCACGTGCCATGATGCCTGGCTAATTTTTTAATTTATTATAGAGATGAGGTCTCGCCCAGGCTGGTCTTGAATCCATGGGCTCAGGCAGTCCTCTCACCTCGGCCTCCTAAAGTTCTGGGATTATAGGTGTGAGCCACCACACCTGGCCTGAAATTTTTTTTTTTTTTGAGTTGGAGTCTCACTGGGTCGCCCAGGCTGGAGTGCAGCAGCATGCTTAGGGCCACCCCAGCATCGACCTGCTGGGCTCCGGCCATCCTTCTGCCTCAGCCTTCTAAGCAACCAGCACTATAGGTGCATGCTACCATGCCCGGCTAATTTTTGATTTATTGTAGAGATGAGGTCTTGCCAAGTTGCCCAGGCTGTTCTTGAACTCGTGGGCTCTGGCAATTCACTCACCTTGGCCTCCCAAAGTGCTAGGATTACAGGCTGAGCCACTGAGCCCGGCCTCTAAAATATTTTTAAAGACCATTGAGTATCTAAAAAGAATCTTGACAAGTCAAATGATCCAACAAAATGAAGTCTCCCTATTGGGAGAAATTAATGTTATAGGGTTGGGGGGAAAAAACCTAGCTGCATCAGTGTACAGTGTGGGAACTTGGTAGTAGGAAATGTGACAGACTGAAGGACACATGTTGGTCACATAATTTAATGTGAGAGTCAGCATGGTGTGGCTCCCAAGAAAGCTTTCTACAGGGTGGTAAGAGCCTCACTCTCTACCTTGCTTGGGCTATTTGTTTCTGGGCCTGGTGCATTTGGAGGAAACATGGTCACACTGGAGGAGCATGTGCAAAGAAGAGTGACTAAAGAAACTAAAATATTGTGTAAGGGATAAGTGCAGAACTGAGGATGCTCACCAACAGGAGAGCAGACACATGTGGACATAGCTGCTTTTCAACATCTGGAATATTGTCTCATAGAGAAGCAATCAAGATTTGGGTTTTGTTTTGTTTTTTGGGTTTTTTTTTGAGTTGGAGTCTCTGTCACCCAGACGAGTGCAGTGGCCGCTCCCGGCCACTGCAGCCTTGACCTGCTGGGCTCCGGCGATCCTTCTGCCTCAGCCTTCCGAGTAGCTGGAACTACAGGCGCACGCTACCACACCGGCTCATGTTTTTTTTTCAAATTTTTGTTTTGTTTTTCTGAGTTGGAGTCTCACTCTGTTGCCCAGACTGGAGTATAGTGGCCGCTCCCGGCCACCGCAGCCTTGACCTGCTGGGCTCCGGCGATCCTTCCACCTCAGCCTTCCAAGTAGCTGGAACTACAGACGCGTGCTATCACGCCCAGCTAATTTTTTTATTTATTGTAGAAATGAGGTCTCACCAAGTTGCCCAGGCGGGTCTCGAACCCACGGGCTCAGGCAATCCACTCATTTCAGCCTCCTAAGGCGCGAGATTACAGGCTGAGCCACCGAGCCCAGCTGCAATCAAGATTTGTATTTGTGGCTGCAATGGATAGTACTTAGACCTAGATACCATAAAGAGACAGATTTTATTTATTATAGTGAGGGTTCTAGCACCAATTATTATCCAAAGATGGCATGAATTACTTAGTAAGGAAGTGAGTTTCCCAACTCTTGAGGTACATAAGCAAGAGTTAGCCACCACTTGGCCAGAGTGCTCTCAGAGGAGTTTTAAACATCACTTGGGTTGAGGAGTAGAATGGACTCTGTGGGGTCTGCTCACTTGAGCAAAAATCTTTTTCTTTGTTTTTTCTGCATTGGTATACATTCACATTTTATTTTCATAATGGAAGTCAGAAAAAAGATTTCCTTTGCTAATAAATGTGTGATACTACATGCATTAGATTCTGTTTGTATGCTTTCTGACATGAATTGCTTTCAACTAAATTTTTTCTTTCAATAGATGGAAGACCTCAATGGGAGGTAGAAGGGAAAATAATCAGAGAAAAATGTCGGGGGGTAAGAAATTTACCTTCATTGTTAAGAAATATTTAAGAAGGTTAATGAGAAAATTGAATAATACTGCTTTATGGTATAAATAAGGAGTCTTTTTTATATATATGGAGTAATAAAAGTAAATTTGAAATTTTAGAAGTTTGAAAGTGAGATACTTTTTAATATTAAAATTAAAGTTTAGGAACGATAACTAGTTGATTTCTTTCTTCTCTTTATGATGTATAAGAAAGGAGAAATTGGAAATGCAAGAAGATTATCAGAAGGTTCTTACTGAATTATCATTAATTTCTCTGAATTCAGTGCAGAAATAAGAACAGATTTCCTAAAGAACATATATAGTAGACAAAAGACAGAGGAGGACAAAAGACAGAAGGAGCCTTAGGAATTTGTGTATTTAACACAGTATTTCACACTCCTCAACTACCTTATTCAGGATTCCACATTGAAAGGTCTTGTCCCGTTATCCTGGTTGAAATGGAGACAGAGTCTTTCTGGAGTAGGGAATCCCGCTTCCCACAGTAATTTCAAAAGACCTGTAACAATTAGGTTGAGGATTACATTTAGTTTGAGGCCAAAGATTTTCACCCTGCTTGTGTAAAATTATTTTCAATCTAGCTATAGATTTTTGGGTAATGCCAGAACATTTTGAATATAAAACTTAAGAGATCTAAACTATAATACAACTTGGGAAATATTAGATGTGATTAAAAACCAGAATTGACATGCTGTTAAGGTAAATAGTAACATTAATATTTAGTAGAACAGAATGTTTCACTATATAGTATATAAGACTTTATTTCTACTACCACTAGAAACCCAATTGAGTGGGTGAAAAGCAAATGATTACAGGACTTATCTCTGTCAAGACTCAAGTATCCATATAATAAATCTCCAGATGACTTACATGACTAGTCGATATGCATAATTGTCTGTGACGGGAGAGCTTTGTAGTTAGGACTCACGAGTTGTACTGAGTTTAGCAGGTGCATTTCATTTTTAGTTCTGAGTGTAACACAATCTTGCCTTCCATGCTCTTTAGGCTCACATTGTCCTTGAAGTTCCTCCATATCATAACCCAGCAGTTACAGCTGCAGTGCAGGTGCACTTTTATCTTTGCAATGGCAAGAGGAAAAAAAGCCAGTCTCAACGTTTTACTTACACACCAGGTATGAGGCATTGTTGTGATGGTTTACTACAGAGCTTTCTTTCATAATGAATAAAAGGTTATTCAATGAATCCTATAATAGAATGTTTAATGTAGGGTGCTTATAATCAGTGAAAACACTAACATTTGCCTAATCTAAAGTTCATGTTGACTTTAAATATTAGATGTGGCTGGGTGTGGTGGCTTATGTGGTGGCTCATGCCTATAATCCCATCACTTTGGGAGGCAGAGGCGAGAGGATTGCCTGAGCCCATGGGTTTGAGACCAGCCTGGGCAACATGGCAAGACCTTGTCTCTACAATAAAATAAAATAAATTAGCCGAGCGTGGTGGCATATACCTGTAGTTCCAGCCACTTGGAAGACTGAGGCAGAATGATCGCCTGAGCCCAGGAGGTCGAGGCTGTGGTAACCATGAGTATGCCACTGCATTCCAGCCTGGGTGACAGAGTAAGACTCTAATTATAAAAAAAAAAAAAGCAAGCTGGACTCAGTGGCTCAGCCTGTAATCCCGTGCCTTTGGGAGGCTGAGGTGAGTGGATTGCCTGAGCCCGCGGGTTCGAGACCCGCCTAGGCAGCAAGACCTCATCTCTACAATAAATAAAAAAATCAGCCGGGCATGGTAGTGTGCGCCTGTAATTCCGGCTACTCGGAAGGCTAAGGTGGAAGGATCGCCAGAGCCCAACAACTCGAGGCTGCGGTGGCCAGGAGCGGCCACTGCACTCCAGTCTGGGCGACAGAGTGGGACTCCAACTCAAAAAAAAAAGTGATTCAAACAGCAAGAGTGTTTTGAATATACAGATAGAGCATCAATGATGATAAAGAATATCAGGTTTCTGAGAAAGGTGGGAGGGGATAGGATTTAAAATGGGCCTCAGCTGGCAGAAGGAAGGAAGAGAAGATGAAGATGGGTAAGGTAGATATATAGGCTGGGGGCAGTGACTCATGCTTGTAATCCCAGTACTTTGGGAGGCCAAGGTGGGAGGATGACTTGAGTCTAGGAGTTCAAGACCAGCCCAGGCAATGTAGGGAGGCATCATCTCTACCAAAAAAAAAAATTTTTTTTTTAAATTAGCCGTGTGTGATGTCACCTGTCAACCTGTATTCCCAGTTACTTGGGAAGCCAAGGCAGGAGTATCACTTGAGCCTAGGAGATCAAGGCTGCAGTGAGCTTTGATTGTACTACTGCACTCTAGCCTATGTGTCAGAATTAGACCCTGACTTAAAAACAAACAAAAACAAAAAAGATGGATATATAGGAAAGTTTGTAGATATAGAAATGGGGAGTTTAAGAAATTTCAATATGATAGCTTCAGATTTCTTCCTGCAAAATATGACATAAAGTCTCCTGTTGTAGGCAGAAGATAGTGTGGGTGATTTGACAGTTTGAAGATCATGAAGGTTTGACTATAAATAGTTGATATAAAGAGAAGAAGGATAAGTTTACCACAGAAACTTAGTAGGATTCCAGACTTGATTGAAGAGTACCTTTGATGCTGATATTCATGAATTTATAGATACCCACTAGCCCTGCTTTTAACTTTCTTAAGCAGTACTCAGATTCTTCAGGATAGGTGGTAAAATAATGGATAGTAGAGCCCGTAGGATGTAGCAAAAATCTAAGAATGTTACCAAATGCTGTTGAGATGAAGGACTGTAGAGTCTAAGCTGAATAAGAAGGGAGAGGCATGTAGGATTTTTTAAAAAGCAGATTAAAGGTTTTGATTACTATCTTATAATGGTAGGAATTGAAAGGCAAGACACGCCTGACTCGGTGGCTCACCCTATAATCCCAGCACTTTGGAATGCCTGAGCCCTCGGTGTTTACCCTGTAATCCCAGCACTTTGGATTGCCTGAGCCCATGGGTTCAAGACCAGCTTGGGCAACTTGGTGAGAGTAGTTGAAAGGGTGATCACCAGAGCCCAGCAGGTTGATGCCGGGGTGGCCGTGAGTGTGCCATTGCACTGCATGCTGGGCGACAGAGTGATACTCCAAATCAAAAAAAAAAAGGCAAACAGGAGAAAAATGTACTGTCTTTATATTATTTGCTCATGATTTGGTAGGACAAAAAAAACAGGCAGACTCCTAGAGGGCATTATATATGAGAGTGAAAATCTGTGGAGCCTAGGAATGATGAGAGAATATTAGATTGGTCTATAACTGCCATCACTGGTCTTATGGTTGACAGAATACAAATCAAGTGGTATGCACAAATGGAAGGAAGAGTGGACATACAGGAGTGTTTGGACAGTTCTTTTTCTGGTTTGTGACTGTCTTTTCTCTGTAGCATTTAGCTACAATTTGAATAAAATTTGAATAGAAATTTGAATAAAATTTTTACAAAGACTAGGTATGGTGGCTCACGCCCATGATCCCAGCACTTTTGGAGGCCAAGCTGAGAGGGTTGCCTGAGCCCACAGGTTCGAGACCAGCTTTGGCAACTTGACGAGACGTTCTCTCTGCAATTAAAAAACAGAAAGAAAAACAACCCAGCATGTTGGCACGCACCTGTAGTTCCAGCTATTTGGAAGGCTGAGACGGAAGGATCGCCTGAGCCCAGCAGGTCAAGGCTGTGGTGGCCGAGAGCGTGCCACTGCCCTCCAGCCTGGATAACAGAGTAAGACTCCAACTCAAAAAAAAATTTCTTTTTTACAAAAACCAGTACATTACTATAACATTTTTAAAAGACAGATGGAAGGAATTTTTTTGTTGTTGTTGTTTTTGAGTTGGAGTCTCACTCTGTCGCCCAGACTGGAGTGCAGTGGCCGCTCCCGGCCACCGCAGCCTCGACCTGCTAGGCTCCGGCGATCCTTCCGCCTCAGCCTTCCAAGTAGCTGGAATTACAGGCAGGTGCTACCATAGCCCAGCTGATTTTTTTATTTATTGTAGAGATGAAGTCTCGCTGCCCAGGCGGGTCTCGAACCCGCGGGCTCAGGCAATCCACTCACCTCAGCCTCCCAAAGGCGCGGGATTACAGGCTGAGCCACCGAGCCTGGCTAGAATTTTTTTTTTTTGAGTTGGAGTCTCACTCCATCGTCCAGGGTGGAGTGCAGTGGCACGCTCATGGCCACCCCAGCATCGCCCTGCTGGGCTCTGGCGATTCTTCCGCCTCCGCTTTCTAAGTAGTCAGAACTATAGGCACGTGCTACCATGCCCAGCTAATTTTTGATTTGTTGTAGAGACAGTGTCTTGCCAAGTTGTCCGGGATGGTCTTGAACTTTCGGGCTCAGGCAATCCACTTGCTTTGGCCTCTCAAAGTACTAAGATTATAGGCTGAGCCACTGAGTCCAGTTGGAAGGAATATTTTTAAACATTCTTTGAAAGTATCATTCTGTCCTTCCAGATTCTCTTGATCTGTATATAAATACAACTTTTTAAAAATGGAAATAGGAGCTACGCATATATAATTTTGTAACTGAACATGTAATTATTTTAATCAACAGAGTTTTACAGAATTTTAATAGTTTCTTAGTATTCTGTGATATGACCCAGTCTCTTGTATGTTAGTGTTATTTTGTTTATCTTTGCATGAATTCTTTTTTTTAATAAACTCACGTACACACACACACACACACACACACACACACACACACACACAAGGGTCTGCACTGTTGTCTGAGCCCCACATGGGGTGATGCTGCCATGTGACATGATCTATCTCCTGCCACCTTGGGCCTTGGCATCTGAACTTTCTGGTGCTGGCCCCAGATCTTGGCAGGATTGGCTCCTTCTCATCTTTCAACTCAGTAGCACTGCATCAGGGAAGCATTTCTAGACTCCAGACCACAGCCTCCTTCATCCATCCTTGAATAGCCTCCTTTGTGCACCCCAGTGCTGTGGGGGCGGGGTCAAGCCTATCCCTCTTGGGACCCAAGGTCCCTGATGTATGTGTCCACATGAACACTGAAAGCAGATCAGGGCTGATGGAGCTAGCACAGGAGCCAGCCACTCGGTCCTCACCCCTCCCAAGGTTGCAGGGTAAACCTGGGGACATGAGTGATACTACCTCATGCCTTTCCCAGCCTTTAAAGCTCATACTCATCCCTTGTCAGGTCACCCTGATTCACAGGGCACAGCATGGAAGAGGCAGGCTCCTAGGTAGGACCGCAGTCACTAAGCCTCAAGCAGCTGGTCTACCTTACTGGGCCCAGCTGGAGGCACCAGTGAGTCAGGGAACTGCCTACAATCTCCTGTATGAATTCTTTTTTTTTTTTTTTTTTTTTTTTTTTTTGAGTCATAGTCTCAGTCTGTCACTCAGGCTGGAGTGCAGTGGCACACTCATGGCTTACCACAGTCTCAAACTCCTGGGCTCAAGTGATCTCTAGCCTCAGCCTCCTGAGCAGCTGAGACTACAGGTGTGCACCACATGCCCAGCTAATTTTTTGATAACTTGTAGAGACGAGATCTCATTTGTGAGCTACTATGCCAGGCTGAATTATTCATATTAGAGATTTTAACCTTCTGTTTGTTTATGGCAAATAATTCCTTTAAAATTTTTACTTATAGGCCGAGTGCAGTGGCTTACATCTGTAATCCAGAACTTTGGGAGGCTGAGGCAGGAGGATTGCTTGAGCCTAGGAGTTGGAGACCAACCTGGGCAACATAGTGAGATCATCTCTACAAAAAATTTTTTAAATTAGCCAGGTTTGGTGGTTCACACCCATAGTTTGAGCTGTTTGGGAGGCTGAGGCAGAAGGATTGCCTGAGCCCAGGAAGCTGAGGCTGTGGTAAACTGTTATTGTACCACTGCACTCCAGCATGAGTGACACAGGGAAACCCCAACTCAAGGAAAAAATAACAAAGTAAAAAAATGTTTACTTATAAAAAGTTTAGGCAGTCATACCTTGCTTGTTTTTCATTAAAGGAGTTTTTAGTTTATTACCTTTTTGGCAACTCTTTTATAATAGGGATCTGACCAATATTATATCCAATGGAGGAATGATCATTAATTGCAAATAGCTGATTCTTTTGCTTTTTAAAAATTAAATATTATATTTAGCATTATTTGTTCAGCAGTCAGTTTCATGATAAAATAAAGACAGTTATCTATATGACTTACAAATTCCCTTAATCACAGATAGTGGGGCCATTGCCTTGCTAGAGTCTGGCATGGCCATGTGCTCTTTGAGCCATGACTGTCGCCATGCTTCCTGGCTTTGGTCCCCCTCGTCCACCTTGGGAAGGTGAATCTTCTCTCTTTCTCTTTCTCTCTCTAATTTACTTTTAAATAAACTTTTCTTTCTTAAAAAAAAAATCACAGATAGTAATAGAGCACAGAACCCTTCCCTAGAAGTGCTGCCTGAAGTTTTGCCCAGCCTCTGACTTCAGAGATTTTGATAGGAGAGCCCCAACCCCACCCCAGCATCCCTGAAGCCATTGTTTGCACTTAGAGGTACCATCAAAGCTCTAATTTTAGAATAATGGGGCTTTTAGGGCAGCTTAGAGCCAAAGTGTCATATATACCATTGTGCCTATGGGAAAGTATATTCTGTGTTCTAAGTAGTTGACTAGACAGATTGACTTTGGGTTTGTGATTGTTCTCATTTAGTGAGGAGATCAGGTCTCAACTCTGCCACAGACAGTACCCACTGAGAGTATTAGACTAAACTGATGGTTCTCAAATTGTTTAAATTGTTTTGTTCTTCATATAAAACCTTATGCAGCAACCAGTGTATCAAAAAAACTGCTGGTCGCAGTGGCTTACGCCTGTAATCCCAGCACTTTGGGAGGCAGAGGCAAGAGGATTGCCTGAGTCCAGGAATTAGAGACAAGCCTGGGCAACTTGGTGAGAACTCATCTCTGCCAAAAAGTAGCCGGGTATGGTGGTGTGCACCTGTGGTTTCAGCTACTTGGCTGAGGCAGAAGGATCAACTGAGCCCAGCAGGTCAAGGCTGCGGTAACCATGCGGTAACCATGCCACTGCACTCCAGCTTGAGACTGCTACTCAAGAAACAGAGAAAGAGAAAGAGCGGGAGAGAGAGAGAGAAAGGGGAAGGGAGGGGAGGGAAGGGAAGGAAAGGGAATAAAAAGAAAACGGTTCCATTTGTACTGGAAAAGGAAATCCAGAGCTTCTCTGGATCCTAGTCTTCCACATCTGCTACTTGGAGGAGAGAGAAGTATCAGACTACCTGTGGTTTGAAAACCACCAGACCAGTTGATTTTCATTCATCAGCATTCTAAATTTGAAAATTAGTATGCAGACTTATGCCTGGCCTGTAATCCCAGCTCTTTGGGAGGCAGGGGTGAGAGGATTACCTGAGTCTCCAGGGGTTTGAGATCAGCCTGGGTAACTTGGCAAGACCTCTTCTCTACAATAAATTTTAAAATGTGCCAGGTATGGTGGCACATGCCTATGGTTCCAGCTACTTGGAAGGCTGAGGTGGACGTGAGCATGCCACTGTACTCTAGCCTGGATAAGAGTGAGACCTACTAAAAAAAAAATAGTAAATATATTTTCTTATTCTGTGGGTTGCCCGTTCACTCTCTTGACAGTGTCCATTGCTCACAAGTTTTAAATCTTGATGAAGTCTAGTTTATCTATTTTTTTCTTTTGTTGCCTATGCTTTTGGTGTCATACTTAAGATACCATTGCCAAATCCAAGTCATGAAGATTCTCCCTGGTTTTCTTCTAATAGTTTTATGGTTTTGATTTCTAAATTTGTCTTTGATTCATTTTGAATTAATGTTTGTATATTATTTAAGGAAAGTGTTTGACTTCATTCTTTTGCATACAGATATTCAGGTTTCCCAGCCTCATTTGCTGGAGAGTCCCCTTGCTTCCTCATTGAATAGTTTTGGCGCTCTTGTTTTTGAAGATGAATTGACAAAATATGTGAGAATTTATTTCTGGATTCTCTAATCCATTGATCTGTGTGTTAATCCTAATGCTGGAAGCACACTGTTTTGATTACTATGCTTTGTAGTAAGTTGCTTTTTGTTTTTTGTTTTTTTGAGTTGGAGTCTCACTCTGTTGCCCAGACTGGAGTGCAGTGGCCTCTCCCAGCCACCGCAGCCTTGACCTGCTGGGCTCCAGCGATCCTTCCGCCTCAGCCTTCCAAGTAGCTGGAACTACAGGCATGCGCTACCATGCCCGGCTAATTTTTGATTTATTGTAGAGATGAGGTCTCGCCAAGTTGCCCAGGTGGGTCTCGAACCCGCGGGCTCAGGCAATCCACTTACCTCAGCCTCCCAAAGGCGCGAGATTACAGGCTGAGCCACCAAGCCTGGCTTATTTTTGGTTTTTTTTTTTTTTTTTGAGTTGGAGTCACTCTGTCACCCAGACTGGAGTGCAGTGGGATGCTACTGGCTACCGCAGCCTCGACCTGCTGGCTCCAGCAATCCTTCCGCCTTAGCCTTCCAAGTAGCTGGAACTATAGGTGCGCGCTACCACGCCTGGCTAATTTTTGATTTATTATAGAGACTAGGTCTTGCCAAGTGGCCCAGGTGGGTCTCTAACCCGCAGGCTCAGGCAATCCACTTGCCTCGGCCTCCCAAAGTGCTAGGATTAGAGACTGAGCCACCGAGCTCGACCCTGTAGTAAGTTTTAAAATCAGAAAATCCTGATTTCCTCCAACTTTGTTCTTCCTTTACAAGATTCTTTTGGTTGTCTCTGACCTAGGTAGAGTGGTAGCTGGTTGGTGGTGCTCATCTTCTAGCAGCCAAGGACAAAAGCAAACCCTTTTTTATCCTAGCTTTACTTTTAATCTGTATCTATACCTGGTTCATGCCTTGGGCACATGGGAGAGAAAAGATTGGTTATTTAGGGCCCCTTGAGATTCTGTGAGTATTTTAGGATAAGTTTTTCTATTTCTGCAGAAAACATCATTGGAATTTTGATATGGATTGCACTGAACCTGAAGATTGCTTTGGGGGGAGTATTGTCTTCTTAGCAGTATTAAGTCTTTAATCCATGAACCTGGGAAGCCTTTCCACTCATTTAGGACTTCTTTAATTTTTTAGCAGTGTTTGGTAGTTTTCAGTATGCAAGTCTTGCTCTCCTTAGTTGAATTCATTTCTGAGTATTTATTTTGTTTTGATGTTATTGTAGATGGAATTGATTTCTTAATTTTTGGGGGTTTATTGCTAATTTACAGAAATACAACTTATTTTTGCATGTTAATTTTATATCTTGCAACTCTGCTGAATTTATTTATTACTTTTTGTGGATTTTGCCACGTATTTTAATCCTTCCGTAATGGTGGAGGATCAAATGAGATGCATGTGAAAACCATTGTAAACCAGAAGCTCTATGACTATCAGATTGATGATATCTGTTATATGATATAACATATAAAACCAGATGACTGGCACATTTCATATTAGGAATCCGAAATTGAATACTTCATTAGGCCATAGATTTTTGTTCTGTTTTATTAATTACTTTTGAATATATATATATAGATATATATATAGTGAAAAACATTCAAAAGGCATTAAAAAGTACTCAGTAAAAACTAAACTTTGCTCCTGTCTTTGTCCCCTAGTTACCTAGTTTTCTTTCCTAGCAGTAAATCTAGCACAGTTTCTTGTATATCCTCCCAGAGATATGTATACATACACAAGCAGAAACGTGTACGTGTGTATGTATGTATGTTTACACACAGACACACACAGACAATATTTTACATGAACTACCTTCCCTGAGGGTATTGAATTTGCCTTCTCTGGCTTGAATATATGCTAGATTGTGTAGCCTAGAATCAAGACCTGTCATAATTATTTGATATATTATATAACATTTGCTTTCATTATTTTCTTTTCAGTTTTGATGAAGCAAGAACACAGAGAAGAGATTGACTTGTCTTCAGTTCAATCTTTGCCTGTGCCTCATCCTGCCCAGACCCAGAAGCCTTCCTCTGATCCAGGGCACTCACATGACAGTGTACTGTCAGCACAGAGAAGCTTGGTTTATCCCATCCAACAAGCATATGCATCCATGGTAACCTCATCTCATCTGCCTAAGTTGCAGGGTAGGGATGAGAGTGCTGGTAAAGAACAGCATATTATTCCTTCTCCAGTTGTGCACCAGCCTTTTCAAGTCACACCAACGCCTCCTGTAGGGTCTTCCTATCAGCCTATGCAAACTAATGTGTACAATGGACCAACTTGTCTTCCTGTTAATGCTGCCTCTAGTGAAGAATTTGATCCAGTTCTGTTTCAACAGGATGTAGCTATTCCTAGTTTAGTAAATCTTGGCTGTCAACCACTGTCATCCATACCATTTCATTCTTCAAATTCAGGCTCAACAGGACACCTTTTAGCACATACACCTCATTCTGTGCATACCCCGCCTCATCTGCAGTCAATGGGATACCATTGTTCAAATACAGGACAAAGATCCCTTTCTTCTCCGGTGGCTGACCAGATCACAGGTCAGCCTTCTCCTCAGTTACAACCTATTACATATGGTCCTTCACATTCAGGTTCTGCTACAGCAGTTTCCCCAGCAGCTTCTCATCCCCTTACTAGTTCCCCACTTTCTGGGCCACCATCTCCTCAGCTGCAGCTTATGCCTTACCAGTCTCCTAGCTCAGGAGCTGCCTCATCACCATCTCCAGCCACTAGAATGCATTCTGGACAGCACTCAGCTCAAGCACAGAGTACAGACCAGAGAGTTCTTTCTGCACCTTCATCCTTAATATGTCACAGTTTGTGTGATCCAGCTTCTTTTCCACCTGATGAGGCAACTGTGAGCATTAAACCTGAACCTGAAGATCAGGAGCCTAACTTTACGACCATTGGTCTACAGGACATCACTTTAGATGATGGTAAGTTCATCTATGTGTTCTTGAAGCAGTGAAGATTCAGGAACTTTCCTCTCTAAGAATCTTGAAAAAGTTACCATGGATTGCTTATTGGCATATGCTTGGGCCTTTAAATAAGTTGTTATTAGAAATATATGTTAGCTGGGCTCGGTGGCTCAGCCTGTAATCCCGCGCTTTGAGAGACTGAGGTGAGTGGATTGCCTGAGCATGCGGGTTCGAGACCCGCCTGGGCAACTTGGCAAGATCTCGTCTCTACAATAAGTCAAAAAATTAGCCGGGCGTGGTAGCGCACGCCTGTAGTTCCAGCTACTTGGAAGGCTGAGGCGGAAGGATCGCCGAAGCCCAGCAGGTTGAGGCTGCAGTGTGGCGGGGAGCAGCCACTGCACTCCAGTCTGGGTGACAGAGTGAGACTCCAACTCAAAAAAAAAAAGAAAGAAATATATGTTAATGGCCAGGCGTGGTGGCTCATACCTATAATCCCAGCACTTTGGGAAGCCGAGGTGAGAGGACTGCCTAAGCCCACGGGTTCAAGAACAGCCTGGGCAACTTGGCGGGACCTCATCTCTACAATAAATCAAAAAACTAGCCGGGCGTCATAGCGCATGCCTGTAGTTCCAGCTACTTGGAAGGCTGAGGCGGAAGGATCGCCTGAGCCCTGCAGGTTGTGTCTGTGGTGGCCAGGAGTGTGCCACTGCCCTCTAGCCTGGATGGTAGAGTGAGACTCCAACTCAAAACAAGCAAACAAAAAGTAAAAAAAAATACATATATATACACACACATAAATACATATATGTTAATACATAATTTTGAGAATAGATATGAAAATCTGTGCTTTTTAAAGCTTATTTTACCACTAATATCTGTTGCTATTTAAATTAGGCATCTTTTCTTCCAGAACACATAGTAATATCACAGTGTCTCGAGAATGGAGTTCAGGGGCATTAATCCACTGAATATTGCTGAATGCTATCCTATCCTTTTGTAAGATGGAGCTAGATGCTGGGAATACTAGGAATGTATTGCTAGAGTTTCTGTCCTTGAGGAGATTTATACAAGTAAAAAACAGTAGCTCTGCCAGCTTGCTGAGTCAGGTAGTGGCGTTGGTACAAGATGGGACTAGTTTACTGTTACTGCTGCTACATCTGTTGGCACAAAGATAAAAAGAAGCTATTTATATAAATGTAGCAAGTTGGTGTGCACATTTCTGTTTTATTAAGTCAATAAAGTGGAAAACTCAGAAATATTAGTCATCTCAACAATGGAAAATTTTCCAAGATAAGATTTTTAGGTAATTATTTTAGAGTTTATTCTTTTTTTTTCCTTCCTTTGAGATAGTGTCTTGCTCTGTTGCCCAAGCTGGAGTAGTGCTATTCTGGCTTACTGTAGCTTCAACCTCCTCAAGCAATCCTTCTACCTCAGCCTCCTGAGTAGCTGGAACTACTAGTGTACACCTTGATGCCCAGCTAATTTTTTTGTATTTTATGTAAAGACAAGGTCAGGCTGGTCTCAAGCTTCTGGTCTCAAGCAGTCCTTCCACCTCAGCCTCCCAAAATGAGCCATTGCACCCAGACTGTTCTTAGGTTTATCATTTATATGGTGGTGAAATTTTGTCTAAACAGGAATTCAGTGAACGCTACCTATAACTATCATTAAATAAAAAAATTCTAAAGATGTTGAAACATAGATATAGAATTTTAGTTTTCTTTCTCATTCTTTTTTTTTTTTTCTTTTTGGAGTCAGGTTCTCACTCCAGGCTGGAGTGCAGTGGCATGATGACATGGATCCCGGCTCATGGCAGCTCCATCTCCTGTGCTCAGGCAATCCTTCCACCTTAGCATCCTGAGTAGCTGGGACTAGACATGGTGCCACACCTGGCTAATTTTTTTTTTTTTTTTTTTTTTTGAGTTGGAGTCTCACTCGGTCGCCCAGACTGGAGTGCAGTGGCCACTCCCGGCCACCGCAGCCTTGCCTGCTGGGCTCCAGCGATCCTTCCACCTCAGCCTTCCGAGTAGCCGGAATTACAGGCATGCGCTACCACGCCCGGCTGATTTTTTGATTTATTGTAGAGATGAGGTCTCGCTGCCCAGGCGGGTCTCGAACCTGCGGGCTCAGGCAACCCACTCACCTCAGCCTCCCAAAGGCGTGGGATTACAGGCTGAGCCACCGAGCCCGGCTAATTTTTTTTTTTTTTTTTAAGAGATGAAGTTTTAGCCGGGCTTGGTGGCTTAGTCTGTAATCCCGCACCTTTGGGAGGCTGAGGTGAGTGGATTGCCTGAGCCTGCGGGTTCGAGACCCGCCTGGGCAACTTGGCGAGACCTCATCCCTACAATAAATCAAAAAATTAGCCAGGCGTGGTAGCGCGCGCCTGTAGTTCCAGCTACTTGGAAGGCTGAGGTGGGAGGATCGCCAGAGCCCATCAGGTCGAGGCTGCGGTGGCCGGGAGCAGCCACTGCATTCCAGTCTGGGCGACAGAGTGAGACTCCAACTAAAAAAATAAAATAAAAGATGAAGTTTTGCTGTGTTGCCCAGGATGGTCTTGAACTCCTGGGCTCAAGCAGTCCACCCACCGTGGTCTCCTAAAGTACGGGGATTACAGGTGTGAGTCACTGCACCTGGTCTGATTCTGTTTTAATAATATAGTATAGAAGGGCCGGGCATGGAGGATCAAGCCTGTAACCCCAGCACTTTGGGAGGCCAAGGCAATAGTATAGTCTGAGCTCAGGGGTTCAAGACCTGCTTGGACAACTTGGTGAGACCTTGTCTCTACAATAAATAAAAAAATAAGCCGGGCGTGGTAGCGCACGCCTGTAGTTCCATCTACTTGGAAGGCTGAGGCAGAAGGATTGCTATTTGGAAGGCCAAGGCAGAAGGATTGCCTGAGTCCAGTGAGTCAAGGCTGCAGTGGCCATAAGCGTGCCACTGCACTCCAGCCTGGGCAACAGTGAGAGACTCTGATTCAAAAAAAAAAAGTATATATATGTATGTGTGTGTGTGTGTGTGTGTGTACACACACACACACGGAAAATAATTATAGATCAGCCATCTTTTACAGATATGAAGAGGTTGAATTCACTACTTAGTTGCAAAGCTGATATTAAATCTCAAGTCCTAAGCATAAAGGGCAAGAAGGATAAATAAGATGTGGCACCCATCTCCTAGGACTTTCCAGTCAGACACTACATGACTTTATACAGGACAGTGTCATTATAAATGACACTGAGTCATTATAATGACTGAGTCATTTAACCAAGATATAAAAGAAACACATTAAGAGATTAGCAAAGATATGCGATTTCACAGGAAGGGTTCAGCAAGGCTTCTCTAAGTAGGTACCATTTTAGCCGAGTCTTGGAGGATGAGTACAATTGGCCCTCATATTTATGGTTTCCACATGGGTGGATTCAGTCATCCATGGATCAGAAATATTCATGGGGAGAAAAAGCACAGTTGCATCTATACTGAACATGTACATACACACTTTTTTTCTTGTCATTATTCCTTAATACAGCATAAAAACTTTACATAGCATTTACATTGTATTATGTATTATAAGTAACCTAGAGATTATTTAAGGCAGGATGTGGGTAGATTATATGCAAATACTATACCATTTTATGTAAGGGACTTGTACATCCATGGATTTTGGTATGGGGGGGGAGAGCCTAAAACCAATTCCCCGTGGATACTGAAGGACAACTATAACAGTCATCCCTTGGTATACTCAGGACTGGTTCCATGACCTCCCTTGTATTATCAAATCCAGGCATTCTCAAGTCTCATATTTGCCCTTTGTAACCCGCATGTAAGAAAAGGTGCCCTCTAGGTCCTCTACACATGTGACTTTGGCATCCTTTGAATACAGTGTTTTCTGTTCACTTTTGGTTGAAAAAACTATATGTAAGTGGACTCATGCATTTCAAACACATGTTATTGTGGGGACAACTGTATATGTTTTCAGTAAATGAGTAGTAGAGGGCAAGTCAGATAATATAAACAGAAACAGATATGTCTGGTAAACCATGATTATCTGGCTGGGGAGAGATGGTACAGTAGAGAGAGGATGGTTTTCAAAGCCACAAGAGACATGCCAAGTCATTTGTTTGTAAACAGAAGGTATATATGTAAATTAAAGCAACACATAAAATTTGCATAGCATTTTTCTATTCATTGTCTAATCCAATTCGTACCATTTCTCTATCTCTGAGGTAGATAGTGATACAGAATTTGATTTGATTTGCTTTTTTTGAGTCAGGGTCTCACTTTGTCACCCAGGTTGGAATGCAGTGGCACAACCACTGCACAATGCATCCTTGACCTTCTAGGCTCAGGTAATCCTTTTGCCTCTGCCTCTGAAGTAGCTGAAACTAACAGGTGTGCACCACCATGCCTGACTAAATTTTTTAAAAAGTTTTTGTAGAGCCGATGTCTCGTTGTGTTGCCTAGGCTGATCTCAAACTCCTCGGCTCACGTAATTCTCTTGCCTCAGCTTCCCAAAGTGCCGGGATTACAGGCGTGAGCTACCACACTCAGCCCTGGAATTACACTTTCTGAAGGTCACACGACTAGTAAGCAGCGGAGTTGATACTGGATTCAAATTTTTTTAGTTCAGTCTTTTCCTTGTGGCTCTATAGGCTACCTCCTAGAAACAACAAGCCATGATGGTTAGAATACTGTGATAAAAGAGATCCTTTGAGGTTTTTCTAGTTCCTGAAGAATAGTAGAATAGGAATGCATATGCAAAATTTCATTGCATAAATACATGTTTACAACTGCTCTGATCTGTGACACTTGTGTTGGAAGTACTTGAGGGCTCTGTTATTAAGCATCTTGCTGTGCTCTTTATGCACAGCTGACATAAGTGTCACTGCCTACTTAATGATGAAACCAGGAGTGAATGCAAAACAGATTTGAAGCTAATAAAAGCTTTTCCAAATATACATTTGGTTTTTTTGGTTTTTTTTTTTTGAGTTGGAGTCTCACTTGGTCGCCCAGACTGGAGTGCAGTGGCCGCTCCCGGCCACTGCAGCCTCGCCTGCTGGGCTCTGGTGATTCTTCCGTCTCAGCCTTCCGAGTAGTCGGAATTACAGGTATGTGAATGGTGCACGCCTGTAGTCACAATTAATTGGGAGTCTGAGGTGGGAGGATTGCTTGAGCCTAGGAGTTCCAGGTCCAGCCTGGGCAACATACTGAGACCCCACCTCTTAAATAAATAAATAAATGGGAAAAAAACTAAAGTGTACTCTTGGATACCTCAGATTGTTGGCTGTATAATTTTTGCAAATTGAATTTTTGGTGCTTAAGCTCTAAAATGAATTTTTGATATTTGACTCATTGATGATATTTGGATTTGGAAAATCCTAAAGTTCTGCAAAGCTTTTTTTTTTTGGAGTCGGAGTCTCACTGTTGCCCAGGCTGGAGTGCAGTGGCACACTCATGGCCACCGTAGCTTGACTTGCTGGATTCAGGTGATCCTTCTGACTCAGCCTTCCAAGTAGCTGGAACTATAGGCATGCATCACCACACCCAGCTAATTTTTTGATTTATTGTAGAGATGAGGTCTCTCCAAGTTACCAAGGCTGGTCTCAAACCCATGGGCTCAGGCAGTCTCTCACCTCGGCCTCCTAAAGTGCTGGGATTATAGGCATGAGCCACCATGCTCAGCAAGTTCTGCAAAGCTTTAATGTAAATTCATAAAATTAAAATTTTCAAAAGCCATGTATCTCATAGGTCCTGAACACTTGGATGTCTTTTTTCTGGTTAGCTTTAAAAGTATGTCGTTGGGAATCTCTTTGAACCTATTCTGGTTTAGGAGGCTGCCCATAAAAATAAAAGAAAGTAATAGAGCTGGGTGAGATGGCTGAAGCCTGTAATTCCAGATACTCAGGAGGCTGAGGCAGGAGGATCACTTGAGCCCAGTGGTTCAAAGCCAGCCTCGGCAACATTGCTAGACACTGTTTCTTTTCTTTTTTTTTTTTTTGAGTTGAAGTCTCACTGTCACCCAAGCTAGAGTGCAGTGGCATACTCACGGCTACCGCATCCTCGACCTGCTGGGCTCAGGCTATCCTTCCACCTCAGCCTTCCAAGTAGCTAGAACCAGAGGTGTATGCCACCATGCCCTGCTAATTTTTTTTTTTTTTGATTTGATTTGTTGTAGAGACTAGGTCTTGCCATGTTGCCTAGGTTGGTCAAACCCATGGGCTCAGGCAATCCTCTGGCTGCTGCCTCCCACAGTACTAGAATTATGGTTGTGAGCCACTGCACCCAGTGACACTGTTTTTTGAGTTGGAGTCTCACTCTTTGTCTCCCAGACTGGAGGGCAGTGGCATGCTCCCTATTCCATCCTCCACTTTCACACTGATTTCACAGTCTTGTATTCTTTGTGATATTATATTCCTGTGACCCTTCCTCTTTAGCCTCTTGGACATCTCAAGGCCTTTTGAATTCCAGCTGCCTTGTTTTATGGGGGCTCTGCCTTCTGGCATCAGAACAGATTTAATCCTTCTGTAATGGATCTTCACATTCTTCAAACCTTGATCTCTTTCCTAGTCTTAAAGACTCTTTGGAAACTTCATCTTTTCCTCACCAATGTGGAAATTTCCCTCTGCTTTTGAACCCTGATGTTTAAGTTCCTTTTTGTAGTGCAGTATCCAGAAGGGAACACACTCTAGCCAGCTCAGTATAGGTTAAGACTGTCACCTTCCTTGTTCAGATTTTCTTTTATCAGTATGGCCTGAGGTCAGGAGATTTTCTTCACTCCATGTCCTTTTGATTTTGTGAGTTATAATTGTGCAAAGTCACATCCTTCCTCCCACTCTCCCATGGGTTTTTGGAACAAAAATACTAAACTTTATAATAATTTTCCTTGTTCAGTTTCATTGAGATAATTTTGGCACTTCACTTCAACTTTCTAAGCTTGGAAACGTCTAAAAAGAATTTATCAGTCTCAGAGTTAGTGTGGTTGGTGGGCGGCCAGGGCAGGTATTCCTTTGGGGTAATAACAACAGAATACTGACCTTTTACCAAGCAGTGTTCTCTTTCAAGTAGTCTCCTTGGTTTGTGAGAGGGACTAGGACAGTCTTAAACTGTAATATATACTTATTCAACCAGTTAAGGCATAGTTCAGGACTGTTTTGCTACTTGCCTTTTTTTTTATACCTCCATTTTAATTACCCCTCCTTGAAAAGTGTTCTATAGCTATCAAATTATAATGAGTTTTTTTACTTGTATGTTACAGTTTGTATGTTCAGACCTGTGATTTTTGTTTTCCTAAATGTTTGTGTATTATGGTGTTGATGCCTCAATTTTTGAGCTACATGATCAGACCATTGATTTTATAACAAATATAGAGATTGTCATAGCTCTGTTTTAAATATTTTAATTAAGATATATTCAGTGTGATAGTGATACGTGATACTGTTTTTAACAAAAGGAAAAAAAGATTATAGCATTGTGAATCTAGACTGCCTTAGACCATTAAATACAGGCCCATTTAATTTGTAATTGATCTAATAATCAAATCCTGTTACAATTTCCATTAGCATCTCTCAGTTCCCACTTGTCCTCCTTTGTTCACAACCGAACAGAGCTGCAGCTCTTCAGCAGAGAAGAGGGTGCATGTTAAATATAGCCTGACCTGCTGCTGCCGTGAAAACTGACACGGCCACTTGCAGGCTCTGTGCAATAACATGCTGATCCTGAATGTAGGGCAATTGCTAATTCAACAGTAAACAGTGACTCTAGATGTGACCACAGCTGCTTCAGTTTTTTTTGTAAATGACAAGCAGAAGAGCCTGCTTTCAAGTAGGTACTTTTAAATTTTTTAATTAAATTAATTAATTTATTATTGTGTCTGAGTCTCACTGTGTCACCCAAGCTGGAGTGTAGTGGCACAATCACGGTTCACTGCAGCTTCAATCTCCTGAGCTCAGGTGATCTTTCCACCTCAGCCACCCAAGTAGCTGAGACCCAGATAATTTCTTTTTTTTTTTGAGTTGGAGTCTCACTCCGTCGCCCAGACTGGAGTGCAGTGGCTGCTCCTGGCCACCATAGCCTCGACCTGCTGGGCTCTGGCTATCCCTCCGCCTCAGCCTTCCGAGTAACCGAGTAACCGGAATTACAGGCACGCCCTACCACACCCGGCTAATCTTTTGATGTATTGTAGAGATGAGGTCTCGCCTGCCCAGGCGGGTCTCGAACCCGCGGGCTCAGGCAATCCACTCACCTCAGCCTCCCAAAGGCGCGGGATTACAGGCTGAGCCACCGAGCCTGGCTGATAATTTCATTTTTTAAACATTTGAGCCAGGCGCGGTGGCTCATGCCTATAATCCCAGCACTTTGGGAGGCCAAGGTAAGAAGATTGCCTGAGCCCAGGAGTTTGACACTAGCCTGGGCAACTTGGTGATACCTCATCTCTACAATAAATCAAAAAATTAGCCAGGTATGGTGGTGCACACCCGTGGTTCCAGCTACCTGGAAGGCTGAGGTGGAAGGATCGCCTGAGCCCAGCAGGTCAAGGCTGAGGTGGCCGTGAGTGTGCTACTGCCCTCCAGACTGGGCGACAGAATGAGACTTCAACTCAGAAAACAAAAAAATAATAATTTTTTTTTGTAGAAACAAGGTCTTGCTATGTTGCCTAGGTTGGTCTCGAGCACCTGGGCTCAAGCATTCCACGTTGGCTTCCCAAAGTGCAAGTATTACAAGTGTGAGCTATTGGTCCTGGCCAAGGTGTTTTTTTAAATCAAGGGAATGGTAAATATAACTTTCAGGGGGTTGCTTAGATGAGGAGGCAGGAGGCTGATATGGAGGAGGAACAGAGAGGTAAATATTATTGTCAGAGTTCTGTTGCACCCCTTGGATTGTGGTTTCACTGATATAGATTGTATTTAAATAAATTCAACAAAAGAAAGCCATGCATAGTCAATGGTGACAGTGTGTCCTGTATCAAATACTATAATTAATTCATTTATGGGTGTTGGGTAGAGAGAGGTAGAAAATACTGAACCTTCTCTTTAACTGAGACACTGGGTAACTCATGAATTATCTTTTGGGAAATGTACATGTATCATCCAACTTCAAACATTTAGGATGTATAATTCCAGAGGCCTAGAGATTCCATTAATAATGTCCATATAGGCTTTGGATTGTGACTTATGCCAGGTGGACCTTGATGGGGATTCAAGGCCTTAGACACAACTACCTTACAATAAGAAAAATTAAGGTACAAGAGTAGTGACTCATACGTGTAATCCCACAGCTTTGGGAGGCCAAGGTGAGAGGATCACTTCAAGCCAGGCATTCAAGAGGAGCCTGGGTAACGTAGCAAGACTCTGCCTCTGCCAAAAAAAATGTAATGCTTTTATTTCCCCTCACTCCCTCCCTCCTTCCCTCCCGCCCTTCTTCCATCACCAGCTAATTTTTTGAATTTATAGGTCTCACTATGTTGCCTAGGCTGGTCTCAAACTCTTGAGCTCAAGTGATTCTTCGGCCTCGGCCTCCCCAAGTGTTGGGATTATAGGCATAATCTACCATGCCTAGCCAGTTTTTTTGGGTTGTTTTTTTGGTTTTTTGGTTTTTTTTGAGTTGGAGTCTCTGTCACCCAGACTGGAGTGCAGTGGCCGCTCCCGGCCACCGCAGCCTCGACCTGCTGGGCTCCAGTGATCCTTCCGCCTCAGCCTTCCAAGTAGCTGGAACTACAGGCGCGCGCTACCATGCCCAGCTGATTTTTTTGATTTATTGTAGAGATGAGGTCTCGCCAAGTTGCCCAGGCGGGTCTCGAACCCACGGACTCAGGCAATCCACTCACCTCAGCCTCCCAAAGCGCTGGGATTACAGGCTGAGCCACCGAGCCCGGCTCCTAGCCAGTTTTAAAAATTAGCCAGGCTTGGTGGAATGCACCTATGAATCACAGGTGTACTGGGAAGGCTGAAGTGAATTGCTTAAACCTAGCAGCTAGAAGCTGCAGTGAGTTATGATCATACAACTGCACTCTAGCCTGGCGACAGAGTGAGATCGTGGCTCTAAAAAAAAAAAAATTAATGTTCAGACCCAATGAGGAAAAAGCAAACATTTGAGAAGATATTTTAATTTTTGTATTGCTGGCCATGGGGGCTCACGCCTATAATCCCAGCACTTTGGGAGGTGGAGGTGAGAGGATTGTCTGAACTCTAGGAGTTCAAGACCAGCCTGAACTACATGACGAGACCTCGTCTCTACAGCAAATGAAAAAATTTGACGTGTGTGGTGGCCCACGCCTGTGATTCCAGCTACCTGGAAGACTGAGGTGGAAGGATTGCCGGAGCCCAGCAGGTCAAGGCTGTGGTGGCCATAAGCATGCCACTTCACTCCAGCCTGGACAACAGAGTAAAACTCCTGACTCAAAAAAAAAAAAAAAGTATTTTTAAAAATAATTAATGAATTATAGTTGCTCTTTCTTGATATTAAAAGCATTTTATTACTGTGCTAGGCCCTTTGCTAGTAGTAATTCATTAATTCTTTCCAACAGTCTGTGAAATGTGAATTATAGTCTTATTTTTATAGATATGGCTTAGAGAGCTTAAGCACTTCCCAGTGTTATATGGCCACAAATACTAGAGCCAGCATTTGAATCCAGATCTGTCTGAATTTTAGGTTGTCTTACATGTGTTTGGTGGCCTCTAAAATGGAAATAATTGGTTATTTTATGTAATCTCTGCATCTGTAAGCACAATAACATAGTAACTTTCTAATGCGCTGCCATGCGTACGATAACAAAGCCAGTGTCTTAAAGATGTATTCTGTTTTAAAATTCATATCCTTTTTAAAATTCCTTTGAAGATAGATTATTCACAGGGACAACAATTTTTTTAATGAGAGATAAATTACTTAATTTTAGGCTCAGCAGTTAAACCAAGCTTTTGTGGTTTGGGGGGTAATTCTTTGACTTGGCATTACAAGGTTACCTCTTGCCAGGAATGTTAGCTTTTAAGAAATTTAATAAATATACCCAAACAATTCTTCATTGTTGGAGACTATGATTAATCTATCTATCTGGGCATCAAACAGTGTTAAACTCTTATTGCTACTGGAAAATAGGATAGAGTTGAGAGTGATGGTTGTTACAGGCAGTCTAGCTTTATATCTATAGCAGTGTACAAAATTAAGTCCCTGATAATCATATTTTATATTTAAAAACATCTATACATAATTTTATGTAGAATGGGAATCTTACAATTTTGTGTTTCACCAGGTGCGGTGGCTCAAGCCTATAATCCTAGCACTTTGGGAGGCTGAGGCAAGAGGATTGCCTAAGCTCAGGGATTTGAGACCAGCCTGGGTAACTTGGTGAGACCTTTTCTCTACAATAACTCAAAAAATTAGCTAGGCGTGGTGGTGACACCTGTGGTTCCAGCTACTTGGAATGATGAGATGGAAGGATTGCCTGAGCCCAGCAGGTGGAGACTGTGGTGGCCGTGAGTGTGCCACTGCACTATAACCTGGGCGACAGAGTGAGACCCAACACACACACACACAAATTTTGTGTATGTGTGTTTCTTAATATTTGAATAAGTAAGGCCGGGGCTCAGTGGCTCAAGCCTGTAATTCCAGCACTTTGGGAGGCCAAGGTGAGAGGATTGCCTGAACTCAGAGGCTTGAGACCAGCCTGGGCAACTTGGTGAGACCTCTTCTCTACAGTAAATCAAAAAATAAGCCAGGCGTGGTAGTGCACACCTGTAGTTCCAGCTACTTGGAAGGCTGAGGCAGAGGAATCGCCAGAGCCCAGCAGGTCGAGGCTTGCGGTGACCGTGAGCATGCCACTCAACAGAATGAGACTCCGACATATTTAAATAAGTAATACATTCATATGACTGAAAACACTAATGATTCAACAAGGTATATAATGAACACTTTCTGTTTGTACTCAGTTGTCCTCTGTATGGGCAGTCGGAGTTACCAGTTTCTTGGCTGTTACTCCAAAGCTATTATATGCATTTATAAATAGTTGCATTTATTTTTTCTTTTATTTTTACTAGCATATCATGTATACTATTCTGTATGTTGCCTTTTCGATGTAATTTTTTTTTTTTTGAGTTGGAGTCTCACTCTGTCGCCCAGACTGGAGTGCAGTGGCCACTCCCAGCCACCGCAGCCTCGACCTGCTGGGCTCCAGCGATCCTTCCGCCTCAGCCTTCCGAGTAGCCGGAATTACAGGCATGCGCTACCATGCCCGGCTGATTTTTTTTATTTATTGTAGAGATGAGATCTCACCAAGTTGCCCAGGCGGGTCTCGAACCTGCGGGCTCAACCAATCCACTCACCTCAGCCTCCCAAGGTGCGGGATTACAGGCTGAGCCACCGAGCCCGACTTGATGTAATACTGAATATTGGAGATTATTTTAGACTGTAACATAAAATAACTTTCTAGGGAGTTTTTTGTAGAGACAAGGTCTCACTATGTTGCCCAGGCTGGTCTTTTTCTTTCTTTTTTTTTTTGAGTCAGAGTCTCACTCTGTCGCCCGGGCTGGAGTGCAGTGGCATGCTTACAGCCCCCGCAGCCTCAACCTGCTGGGCTCAGGTGATCCTTCTGCCTCAGCCTTCCAAGTAGCTGGAACTACAGGCATGTGCCACCATGCCCAGCTAACTTTTTTTTACTTATTGTAGAGATGAGGTCTCACCAAGTTGCCCATGGGCTCAGGCAGTCCTCTGACCTCAGCCTCCCAAAGTGCTGGGATTATAGACGTGGGCCTCTGCACTTGACCTCAAACAATCCTTCCACCTTAGCCTCTCAGATTGCTGGGGATATAGGTGTGAGCCACCACGCCTGGCTAAAATATATATTTTTTAAAGTAATATTCCATAATATATTCTACTTTGATATATTCCATTGTGCTGTGTATGTTGGCTCACACCTATAGTCCCAGCACTTTGGTAAGCTGAGGCCAGATAATTACTTAAGACCAGGATTTCAAGACAAGCCTAGGCAACATAGCTGGACCCCATCTCTTAAAAAAAAAAAAAATTAGCTGGACATGGTGTTACGTGCCAGTAGTACCAGCTACTTGCGAGACTGAGGTGAGTGCATTATTTGAGCCCAGGAATTTGAGACTGCAATGAGCTATGATTGTGCTACTGCACTCTTATTTTATAGATGTACTGTAATCTAACAGGATAGTGAATAGCTTTTTATGTGTTATTTCCCACCTGTTTACAGGATATCTTTAAACATCTGTGATATGTATGTGTGTGATACATTCCTAGAAGTGAGATTACTAGACTAGCATTTTGAGAAAGATTAACAAATTGTCCTCCACAAAGGTAGTACCAATTTACATTGTAAGAGAGTGCCTATTTCCCTATACCTTCACCAATGCATTGTGTTATCAAATGTCTTATTATTTGCCAATGGGATAGGTAGAAAATACTTTCTCAGTATAATTTTAATTTGCATTTCACTTACGAATAAGACTGTGTATCATTTTTAGTTTGCTTTTTGTTTTGGGGGGGTTTTTTTGAGTCAGAGTCTTACTCTATTGCCCAGGCTGGAGTGCAGTGAGACATTCATGGCCATTGCAACCTCAACCACTGGGATCAGGCAATCGTTCCATCTTAGCCTTCTAAGTAGCTGGAACCACAGGTGTGCGCCACCACACCTGGCTAATTTTTTGATTTACTGTAGAAGGGAGACCTTGCCAAGTTGCCCAGGCTGGTCTCAAACCCCCTGACTCAGGCAGTCCTCTCGCCTCTGCCTCCTAAAGTGCTGGGATTACAGGCATAATCACTGCGCCTGGCTCTAGTAAGTTTTAAAATCAGAAAGTGTGAGTACTCCAAGTCTGTTTTCCTTTTTCTTTCTTTCTTTTTTTTCATTCATTTATATTTTTAGAGATAGAGTCTTACTATTTTGCCCAGACTGGTCTCAGTATGCCTGGCCTCAAGCAGTCCTCCTGCTTTGATCTCTAAAAGTGCTGGGATTATAGGTGTGAACCACCACACCTAGCAATGTTTTTTCTCAAGGTTGTTTTGTCTATTCAAGATCCTTTGAGATTCCAGTATGAATTTCAGGATGGATTTTTCTGTTTTTATAAAACCATCACTGGGATTTGCTAGAGATTGCATTTAATCTATATATTACTTTGAGTAGTATTGTCATTTTAACAATATTAATCTTCCAAGTCATAAACATGAAAAGTTTCCCATTTATTTAGTTCTTTAAATTCTTTAGGCGACTGGGTGCTGTGGCTCACACCTATAATCCCAGCACTTTGGAAGGCAGAGGTGAAAGGATTGCCTGAACTCAGTGGTTCGAGACCAGCCTGAGCAGCATGGCAAAACCTCATCTCTACAATAAATCAAAAAATCAGCTGAGTGTGGTGGCACATGCCTGTGGTTCCAGCTTCTTGAAAGGCTGAGGTGGAAAGATCGCCTGAGCCCAGCAATTCGAGGCTGGGGTGGCCGTGAGTGTGCCATTGCACTCCAGCCTGGGCTACAGAGTGAGACTCTGACTTAAAAAAAAGAAAATTATTTCCACAATGTGTAGTTTTTAGTGTGTAAATCTTGTGCATCCTTGGTAATTTAACTCTTAAGAATTGTATTCTTTTTGATGGTATTGTAAATAAAATTGTTTTCTTAATTTCCTTTTGGGATTGTTCATTCCAAGTATGTAGAAAAACAACTGAATTTGTGGTGCTGATTTTATGTATTGTAACTTTGGCCACTTAAATTATTAGCACTAACTTTTTTTTATTTGTGTGAATTTTTTTTTTAGTTTTATTCTTATAAGATCATGTCATTTGTGAACAGAGAGAATTGTACTGCTTTCTTTCCAGTTGCATGCCTTTTATTTACTTTTCTAACCTAATTGCTCTGACAAGAACTTTCGATACTAGGCTGAATTGAAGTGGCAACAGTGGGCATCCTTGCTTTGTTCCTAATCATAGGGGAAAAGCTTTTATTCTTTGACTGTGAAGTATGATATTAGCTATGTGTTTGTCATATATGGTCTTTATCATATTAAGGATATTCCTTCTATTTCTAGTTTGTCAAGTGTTTTAATCTTGAGAGAGTATTGAATTTTGACAAATGCATTTCTACATCAAAGTGATCATTGGGGGTTTTTGTTTTTTTTTTTTCTTCATTCTTTTTTTTTTTTTTTTTTTTTTTTTGAGTCAGGGTCTCACTCTTTTACCCATGCTAGAGTACAGTAGTACAGTGGCACGATCACTGCTCATTGCAGCCTCAAACTCCTGGTCTCAGGCGATCCTTCCACTTCATCCTCTCAAGTATCCAGGTCTGTAGGGGCTCAACACTATGCCTGGCTCATTTTTTAGTTTTTTGTAGTGGTGAAGTCTTGCTATGTTGCCCCGGCTGGTCTTGAACTCTTGGACTCAAGCAATCTTGCCTCAGCCTCCCAAAGTACCGGGATTATAGGTGTGAGCCACCATGCCTGGCCTGTCTAATCCTTTTAATATGCTGCTAAATTCAATTTGCTGATTTTATGTTGAAGATAATTGTATCTGTGGTGTTCTTTTTTTCTCACTCTGTCACTCAGGCTGGTATGCAGCGGCATGATCATGACTCACTACAGCCTCAAACTCCTGGGCTCAGGAGATCCTCCCATCTCAGCCTCTCAGGTAGCTGGGACCGCAGGCTTTTTGTTTTGTTTTGTTTTGTTTTGTTTTTTAGAGACTGGGGCTTACTATGTTGCTCAGGTCAGTCTCAAACTCCTGGGCTCAAGCAATCCTCCTGCCTCAGCCTCCCAAAGTACTTCAGTTATAGTCATGAGCCATGGCACCTGGCCTGTCTTTTTCTTTCTTTTTGTTTTGTTTTGTTTCGGAGTTGAAGTTTCACTCTGTCGCCCAGGTTAGAGTACAGGTGATTCTTTCATTTCAGCCTTCCAAGTAGCTGGAACTATAACCGTGAGCCACCATGCCAAGTTAAATTTATTTTATTTTATTTTATTTTATTTTATTTTATTTATTTTATTTATTTATCTTGGCGAGACCTCATCTCTACAATAAATCAAAAAATCAGCCGGGCGTGGTAGCGCATGCCTGTAATTCTGGCTACTTGGAAGGCTGAGGCGGAAGGATCGCCGGAGCCCAGCAGGTCAAGGCTACGGTGGCTGGAAGCGGCCACTGCACTCCAGTCTGGGCGACAGAGTGAGACTCCAACTCAAAAAAAAGAATTTTGTGATCAGAAGAGATGAGTAAGGTATTTTTTGGAGCTGACAACAGTACCTCAAGGAACTAGAAGGATGCTTGGAGGATTGCAAGTTTCATAAAGCACAATCTGAAACTACTACTTAGTCAACTCACAAAAGGCTCTACAGTATCTGTTGGTTTCTCAGCTTTGTTCCTGGACTTCTTCTTTAAAATTTATATGCCAATTTGCCTGGAATCACATGTTTTTCTGTTCCTTCAAGTTTGTTTTGGATGACTCAGTTGTGGAGATTGGGCACCCTCAGAAAGTGTACTTTTGACATTATATAGTCAGTCTTTAAAATACTTTGCACATACTGTAATCTTTAAATCACTCCTGAAAACGAAGTAATTTCAAATTCAATAATAAAAAACCTTAAGGCAGAAATTTCTTTCTTTCTTTTTTTTTTTTTTTTAATCAGATTCTCACTCTTGTTGCCTGGGCTGGAATACAGTGACACAATCATGACTCACGGCAGCCTTGACCTTCTAGGCTCAGGCAATCCTTCTGCCTCAGCCTCTCAAGTAGCTGGAAGTGTGGGCACATGCCACCACGCCCAGCTAACTTTTTGACTTTTTTTTATAGAGAGAAGTTCTCACTATATTGCTTAAACTGGTCTGGAACTCCTGGCCTCAAGTGATCCTCCCACCTCAGCCTCCCAAAGTGCTAGGATTATAGGTGTGGGCTACCATGCCTGACCATGCTGAAGATTTTTACCTAAATAAGAGATTTCTAGATTTTGTTTTGTGTATTTTTTTTTTTTTGAGTTGGAGTCTCACTCTGTCGCCCAGACTGGAGTGCAGTGGCACTCTCCTGGCCACTGCAGCCTTGACCTGCTGGGCTCTGGCGATCCTTCTGCCTCAGCCTTCCAAGTAGCTGGAACTACAGGCGCGCACTGCCACGCCCAGCTAATTTTTTTTTGATTTATTGTAGACATGAGGTCCCACCAAGTTGTCCAGGTGGGTCTCGAACCTGCGGGCTCAGGCAATCCACTAACCTCGGCCTCCCAAAGTGCTGGGATTACAGGCTGAACCACGGAGCCTGGCCTTGTTTTGTGTTTTATTTATTTGTTTGTTTGTTTGTTTATTTTGAGTTAGAGTCTCACTGTTTCTCCTAGGCTGGAGTGCAGTGGCTTGCTCGTGGCCACCATAGCCTTGACCTGCTGGGCTCAGGCTATCCTTTCACCTCAGCCTTCCAAGTAGCTGGAATCACAGGCACACGCCACCACGCCCGGCTAATTTTTTTGATTTGTTGTAGAGATGAGGTCTTGCCAAGTTGCCCAGGCTGGTCTCAAACCCCTGGGCTCAGGCAATCCTCTTGCCTCCCAAAGTGCTGGGATTAAAGACATGAGCCACCATACCTGGCCTTTTCCATCTTTTAGCTCCTTGAAATGAGAATATGAATTAGTGTTCACAGAAACTACATAGATTTTTCCCTATTAATAGTAGATCCTTTCCGTAATCCTGCACCTTTGAGAGGCTGAGGTGAGTGGATTGCCTGAGCCCACGGGTTCGAGACCCGCCTGGGCAGCGAGACATCATCTCTATAATAAATCAAAAAATCAGCCGGACGTGGTAGCGGCCGGTAATTCCGGCTACTTGGGAGGCTGAGGCGGAAGGATCGCCAGAACCCAGCAGGTCGAGGCTGCGGTGGCCAGAAGCGGCCACTGCACTCCAGTCTGGGCAACAGAGTGAGACTCCAACTCAAAAAAAAACAAAAAAAACGAGAAGATCCTTTGGTTTGGAGTTGTACATTAAAGGCCAAAAATAATTATTATAGGCAAAAGGAGGAGGATTTGCCTATTCTATTATTGTGCCTATTCTGTGGACTCTAAGTGGGCACCTTATTGCTTCAGCCAGTACCACAAAACTGACAAATAGTGAGTGACTTTTGTTGAGTGCAGTGACTTTTTTTTTTTTTTGAGTTGGAGTCTCACTCTGTCACCCAGACTGGAGTGCAGTGGCATGCTCCCGGCCACCACAGCCTTGACCTGCTGGCCTCCGGTGATCCTTCCGCCTCAGCCTTCCAAGTAGCTGGAACTATAGGCATGTGCTACCACACCTGGCTAATTTTTTTTATTTATTGTAGAGATGAGGTCTCACCAAGTTGCCAGGCAGGTCTCGAACCCGCTGGCTCAGGCAATTCACTCACCTCGGCCTCCCAAAGCGCGGGATTACAGGCTGAGTCACCGAGCCCAGCCAAGTGCAATGACTTTCAAATATTTTTGACAGCCTTTGATAAGAAATAAGTTTTGTAACATGACCCACTACATACATATAAAAAATCTTTTATATATCTGTTAGTCTTATAAATCAATTTTAAAGTTTTATTAAAGAGAATGCAGCCTGCCATCTTCTGTTTAGTTCTATTTCTCTCTCTCTCTCTCTTTTTTAAGTCAGAGTCTCACTTTGTCACCCAGGTTGGAGTGCAGTAGCATGATGTTGGCTCACTGCTACCTTTATCTCCTGGGCTCTGGCAATCTTCCCCCTCAGCCTCCTGAGTAGCTTAGACTACAGGCATGTGCCACCATGCCTGACTAGATTTTTAATTTTTTTTTTTTTAGTTGGAGTCTCAGTCTGTTATCCAGGTTGGAGGACAGTGTCACTTTCCCGGCCACCACAGCCTTGACCTGCTGGGCTCAGGCGGTCCTTCTGCCTCAGCCTTCCAAGTAGCTGGAACTACAGGCATGCACCACCATGCCCAGCTAATTTTTTCATTTGTTGCAGAGATGAGGTCTCGTCTAGTTGCCCAGGCTGGTCTCGAACCCCTGGACTCAGGCAGTCCTCTCACCTCTGCCTCCCAAAGTACTGGGATTACAGACATGAGCCACCACATCCAGCCACTTAATTATTTTTTAGAAACAGTGTCTCACTATGTTGTCCAGGCTGGTCTTAATCTTATGGGCTTAAGCAGGTCTCCCTCCTCCATTCTCCTACCTCAGCTTTCCAAAGTACTGGAATGCAGGCGTGAATCATGGTGCCTAGCCACTATCTCTTTTTTAAAATACTGATTTCAACTTGTTGAATTGATTTGATAAATTGCTAGAGGATGTGAACTTTAGTTTTAAGAAAGTTCCTTCATGACCCCCGAATTGGCTGTTCATATAGATAGTTTTTGGGCTGCTACCCTTAGATTGATTTTGTGACCTAAGCATTTATTTTTTAATAAAGAGCCCAGGAATTTGTTTTTGTTTTTGTTTTTTGGTTTTTTTTTGAGTTGAAGTCTCACTCTGTCGCCTAGACTGGAGTGCAGTGGCCGCTCCCGGCCACCGCAGCCTCGACCTGCTGGGCTCCAGCGATCCTTCCGCCTCAGCCTTACAAGTAGCCGGAATTACAGGCATGTGCTACCACGCCCGGCTGATTTTTTGATTTATTGTAGAGATGAGGTCTCGCTGCCCAGGCGGGTCTCGAACCTGAGGGCTCAGGCAATCCACTCACCTCAGCCTCCCAAAGGCGCAGAATTAACAGGCTGAGCCACCGAGCCCGGCTGGAATTTGTATTTTTATCAATTGCCATTTTTGATGTAGCTATAGCCGAGTATTTGGGAACTTCCGATAGCTCTAATAAAAACTAGTTTATTTAAAACTGAATTCATCCCCTAAAACCACGGAAAACTATAATTTTAACTGTTAAAATTATGGCTCTTAATTGAAAATAATCATCTATTACCTAAACTCTCTGGACTTTAATATTCATATTGTCTAATAAAATGTGGGGAGCCATTTTATGCAGTGATGAACAGGTAAATGACAAACTCCTTTTGATTACAGAAAAAAAAACTTGGCAGTGTAGTAGATTAAGTTCACCCTCTGGTTTGTTCCATTCAGTAGTGATATTGTCTTCTTTGACACAGACCAGTTTATGTCTGACTTGGAACACCAGCCATCAGGTTCAGCAGAGAAATGGCCTAACCACAGTGTGCTCTCATGTCCAGTTCCTTTCTGGAGAATCTAGAGGGTGAGTGTCGATTGAAATGTGTCATTGTTTTTGTGCCCAAGTCTGGTATTGCATGCCGTGGCTGGATTTGCATGTGCTACAGAGGAGGGGGTATGCATGGGCACCTTCTTGGTAGGCCCACTCAACAGCATCTTTGGAGCTACGCTTTGACTGTAAGACTCTGCTTTTTAAATCTAACCTCACCCAGGCTCTCACATTTCTGCTTATAATTTTAGTCTGGGTTTGAATGAAAGGCAAATATTTAGTTAGATTTCCTAAACCAAAGCAGAGAGGAGAGGTTCCATATATATAAATTATATGGCTTGGATTCTGAGTAAATTTAGTTGCTGATCAAGTGCATAAGCTTACTTTTTTCAGGTCAGGTACTCTTAAGTTTTGATGTAAATGGAAATAAAGCAGGAAATTTTACCCATTTTTCAGAGGCAACTGGGAGTATTTATTCTTGGTCTGCCCCATAGGCCTGTGTTTTCATGCTCCTTGTAATTCATCTGGGACTTCACTTGAAGGGAGCCATCATAATGGGGTATCTGTGTTTAGGCCTTAGGCTCTAGACTCCGCAGCCAAACAAGAACAAAGCCTCCTCACACTGTCATGTTGCTCCTTTCTTCAAAGATTCTCAAAGTCACTAAAAAAGTATGTGATAAAAATTATAAACATACAGATTATAATTCTCTAAATGCCATTTGAATTTTATTTTAAAATCAGTTTAGATTAGAAGGGGCCTTAGAAATCAGGTCCCTTGACTAAGCCTTTGTATTTAGGGTTCTGAAGCCTCCTGTGAATGTATTAGACAATACAGCCAAGCCCTGGCTTATGCTAGAAGCTGGGCTTACATCATTCTTGTCTAACTGTGAGAGGAGTAGTGACTTAATTCCTGCAATCAGTGTATATAAAACTATCAGGAGAGTTATAGCCGGAAGGATTTAAAATAATTTCCACCTATAAGTGAGAAAATCAGTTGCAGAATGATTAATTAAATTGCCCTAGTCATATCACAGCTAAACCAAGACTAAAGCTTATTTCTTCTAGTGTTTAGTCCAGTGCTGGTCCCACATGTGAAGCAACAAACTGGTTACTAGTGATCTTGGTAATATTTAAGTGTTTCTGTGAAGTGGAGAGATCAGTGGCTTACTGAGTTAATAGGAGGTAAGACTATAGAAACTGCAGCGTAGATAGCTCCTTTAAGATGTTAAGCCATGAACAAAAGAGATAGAGAGAAAATGGAGTCTAGTGTTTTTGTTAGCTTGCTTGCTTTTTTGACATAGACTTAAGCGCTGGTGAGAAGGATCCAGGAGGTGTAGTAGGTAGATAGAGATTGATTAAATAAACATATAGAGAGTGAAGAAATGATGGAGCAAGCTCTTGAAGAGGATCCAGAGCATAGGTAGTAGAATGAGTCCTGTGGATTTATGGTTATGGTACTAGAGCTCAGGTTTGGCCCCCATAGATAATAGATTTGGAAGTCAACTGTGGACAGGATTATTCAGAGTAAAATATACAAAGTGAGAAAACAAAATAAGAAAAAGGGATTCTTCTGATAATTCTGAAATGCTTCTGAATCCCACATCTTCCTTCTTTCCTTCCTTCCTTCCTTCCTTCCTATTTATTTATTTAGAGCCAGAGTCTCACTTTGTCACCCAGGCTGGAGTGCAGTGGCACGCCTATGGCCACCATAGCCTCAACCTGCTGGGCTCAGATGATCCTTCCGTCTTAGTCTTCCAAGTAGCTGGAACCACAGGCATGCGCCACCATGCCTGGGTAACTTTTTTTTTTTTTTTTTTTTTTTGGAGTCATAGTCTCACTCTGTTTCCCAGGCTGGAGTGCAATGGCATGCTCACAGCCACTGCAATCTCAACCTGCTGGGCTCAGTGATCCTTTTGCCTCAACCTTCCAAGTAACTGGAACTATAGGCGCACACCACCACATCCAGCTAATTTTTGATTTATTGTAGAGATGAGGTCTTGCCAAGTTGCCTGGGCTGGCCTCGAACCTGTGGGCTCTGGCAGTCCTCTCACCTGGCATTCCAAAGCGCTGGGATTATAGACGTGAGCCACTGCACCTGACCCTGGGTAATTTTTTGATTTATTGTAGAGACAAGGTCTTACCATGTTGCCCAGGCTGATCTTGATCCTCTGGGCTCAGGCAATCCTTTCTCGCCTCTGCCTCCCAAAGTGCTTGGATTAAAGGCATGGGCCACTGCATCCAACCAAATCCTGCATCTTTTTTGTTTTGTTTTTGTCTTTTTTTTAATTTTTATTTTAAAGATGGGTACTATTCAGGATTGGGTATACAAATGGTCATTGTACAGGTAAAGTTTGGGCCTCACTTTGGTCTGGTCCCCACTTCACCTGGTTTGAGATCAGGTACCCTTATTGGTGAAGTGTACCGCTCCCTGGCATTTTACCACTACTGCCAATCCCTTTCTTAAAGTATTATGATAATTGTTCAGGGTCCGCTTATGAGTGAAAACATGTGGTATTCGGTTCTTTTTCTGTGATAGATTACTGAGTATTATAGACTTCAAGTCCGTCCAAGTTGCTGTGAAGTTCATAATTTTGTCCTTCTTTATGGCTGTGAATACTGTATCTTAAACCAAATTGAGAAGTGTTTATTTTTTCACATTTCGGTTTTTGCTGATACAAAGGGCACATACTGATGCTTGAATATACTTTCAAGTACCTGTGTACTGTTTACTCAGTTGGAGATTTAATGTTTGTAGAATGTTTTGAGTTACAAACTTTTAGAGGAAAGATCTGAATTACTGAGTACAATATCACAAACAGCAGAGGTTTCTTAAAAAGAAAATAGTCTTAATAGGACTGGTCATCCCACTCAATTAGTTGTGGTGGAAAAAAAAGTATAATGTTCTTTCTTTACTAGTATTAGAGCTAATGTTAAGAGTGAAGGATAGCCGGGCTCGGTGGCTCAGCCTGTAATCCCGTGCCTTGGGAGGCCGAGGTGAGTGAATTGCCTGAACACACGAGTTTGAGACCTGCCTGGGCAACTTGGTGAGACCTCATCTCTACAATAAATCAAAAAAATTAGCCAGGTGTGGTAGCATGCGCCTATAGTTCCAGCTACTTGGAAGGCTGAGGCGGAAAGATCCCTGGAGCCCAGCAGGTCGAGGCTGCGGTGGCCGGGAGCGGCCATTGCACTCCAGTCTAGGCGACAGAGTGAGACTCCAACTCAAAAAAAAAAAAAAAGAGTGAAGGGTATCTTCAGACCATTGTGCATATATTTTTAATCTGTCCAGTGCCTGGAAGCTATTTAGAATTCAGGGTGAAATTGAAAATAAGTTAGTTAATAACCTGGCATGAGAGAGGCAAGCTGGTTATCTTGGTTCTTGCTTAAAATACTTAAACAGTCTTTAAAATTTTTAAATTTTATTTATGAAGTGTCCATTTCTAGGAATTAAACATTCTTTCTGTGTCATCGATCATTATGGTGATACATTTTCTTTTCATTACTAATACAAACTAATCTAGGATAACAGAGATCCCAAAGTACAGCAGCTGAACCACATTGAAAATTTCTCTCATGTCTCATGGTAATTCAGAGATTAAGATTCCCTTAAAATAGTTGTTCCTCAGCCAGGCGCATCCTAGTACTTTGCAAGGCCAAGGCAGAAGGATTGCTTGAGCCCAGAAGTTCAAGACTAGCTGAGGCAACATAGTGAAACCTCATCTCTACAAAAAATTAGCTGGACGTGGTGGCACACATAGTCCCAGCTACTCCGATAGCTGAGCTTGAAAGATCACCTAAGCCCAGGATGTTGAGGCTGCAGTGAACAGTGATTATGCCACAGCACTCTAACCTGGGCAACAGAGTGAGACCCTGATTAAAAAAAAAAAGTTGTTTTTCTTTCTTCCTTAGGTTTTGTCAAAGCAAAGATGCCACTTTGAGTTTTAGCAAGGGTTTGGGGAAGGCAAGGAAGAGAGCAGCCAAGCAGGTAATGAGGAAGATACACACATCACTTTTGCTCACATTTTATTGGAGAAAACTGGTTACATGGCCATATCTAGCTGTAAGCTTCCAGCTTGGAAAGATAATCTGTAGCTGGGTGTCCATGTGACTAGCCATTAACTTCAGTTACTAAAGAAGAGTGAGTTAAGACAACAGCCTACCGTAAACACCTTCTAAATTTTCAGGAACTTATTTCTGTCTTTAGTTTGAGAAGGCAAATTAATTAGATTTTTAAAAATGCAAATTAATTCCTTAGCTCATGCCATAAACAGGTGAATTCAGTATTTTATAGTGTTTCTTATAATTTATCAAATAACATTGAAATAAACCAGTAAAACTGTGCTTCAGAGCCGGGCTCGGTGGCTCTGTCTGTAATCCCAGCGCTTTGGGAGGCCGAGATGAGTGGATTGCCTGAGCCCGTGGGTTCAAGACCTGCCTGGGCAACTTGGCAAGACCTCATCTCTACAATAAATCAAAAAAATTAGCCGGGCGTGGTAGCACGCGCCTGTAGTTTCAGCTACTTGGAAGGCTGAGATGGAAGGATCCCCGGAGCCCAGCAGGTCAAGGCTGCGGTGGCCGGCTGCGGCCACTGCACTCCAGTCTGGGTGACAGAGTGAGACTCCAACTCAAAAAAAAAAAAAAAAATACTGTGCTTCAGGGTAATAAATAAGCTATAAAGTAATACTAAATTTTTCATCATAGCTTTGTTTACTAGTAATAATTTCAAATAATTATATTCTTTTACTTCCAAATTTATTTTTTTTCTTCATTTCAAGTAAAATTTAGAAAATGGTTACGCTTAGACCAGGTGTGGTGGCTCATGCCTGTAATCCCAGCACTTTGTGAGGTGGACGCTAGAGGACTGCCTGAGCCCAGGGGTTTGAGACCAGCCTTACCAACTTGGTGAAACCTCGTCTCTATAAAAAAAAAAAAAAAAAAATTAGCTGGGTGTGGTGGCACGTACCTATAGTTCCAACTATTTGGAAGACTGAGGTAGTGCCCATAAGTATGTTACTGCACTCCAGCCTGGGCAACAAAGTGAGACTTAGACTCAAAGAAAAAAAAAAGAAAGTGGTTGCACTTTTTTCTTCTTTTTTGAGTCAGAGTCTCACTCTGTTGCCCAGGCTGGAGTGCAGTGGCACACTCACAGCCACCGCAGCCTCAACCTGCCGGGTTCAGGCAATCCTTCCACCTCAGTCTCCCAAGTAGCTGGAGCTACAGGCATGCGCTATCACACCTGGCTTATTTTTGTATTTATTGTAGAGACAGTTTCCCAGGCTGGGCTCAGGCAGTCCTCTTGCCTACACCCCTCAAAATGCTGAGATTACAGGTATGTGCCACCATGCCTGGTGTGGTTGCACTTATAGATAGCCTTCATTTTATAAAAATAACATCTCCATAAAATTATTTACTCAGAGAATGAATTATATCTTAGGGTTTAGGAAAAGGAAGAAAAGATGAATTCAACTAAGCTTTGATAAATGGTCATTGCAGTGTTAAGAGGAAATAATATATAATACTCCCAAATCCTTTACACAGTTACTAATTAGAATGGCCCTTTGGGCTTTTGTGTTGTACAGGACAGGTGTCTATCCATCTCCTCCAAAGAGGCAATGCCCTGGGTTACCCTGCTCCTCTCCACCTGATTGTGAAATTTCATACCACACCATGCTTATCACTTATTAACTTTGAATCCCTAAGCGTGGCAAATAACTCTAAATAAGAGGCCTGTTTCTACTAAAGCACCCCATTCTTGTGTGTAGAAATAGTATTCTAGTGGACTGCTAATTTGAACATTTCTCAGATAGAAAAGTTTTTTCTTACAGCAAATACTGTTGATGGCTCTGTTTCTACTTTTGTTGTAGTCCAGAGGCAAATTCAGTTGTTCAGGTAGTGGGAGTCGAGGATGGTGGCTGCCAAAAGTGGGCCAGATGTTATGACCTACATAACCTGTTAGTGCTGGTGTTGATGAGTACTGTTGATTCTTATAGGCTTCTAATTCACTTTACTCTTTTTTTTTTTTTTTTTAGTTGGAGTCTCACTCTGTCGCCCAGGCTGGAGTGTAGTGGCATGCTTACAGCTACCACAGCCTCGACCTGCTGTGCTCAGGTGATCTTTAACCTCAGCCTTCCAAGTAGCTAGAACTACAGTTAATTTTTAATTTATTGTAGAGATGAGGTTTCACCAAGTTGCCCAGGCTGGTCTCGAACCTGTGGGCTCAGGCAGTCCTTTCACCTCAGCCTCCCAAAGTGCCACCACACCCAGCCTACTTTACTCTTTAAAGGTAGGAAAATGAGCCGGGCATGGTGGCTTATACCTGTAATCCCAACACTTTGGGAGGCAGAGGGGAGAGGATTGCCTGAGCTCATGGGTTCTAAACCAGCCTGAGTAACTTGGCAAGACTTCATCTCTAATTAAAAAAACTAGGCAGGTGTGGTGGTGTGCGCCTATAGCTCCAGCTACTTGGAAGACTGAGACAGAAGGGTCACGTGAGCCCAGCAGGTTGAGGCTGCGGTGACTGTGAGCATGCCACTGCACTCCAGCCTGAGCGACAGAGTGAGACTCCAACTCAAAATAAGTAAATAAATAAATGAAAGGTAGGAAAATTATAAATTGTCTTTTAGGGGAATAAAAAGCTCTTTATGCTCTTAATTAGTGAAAAAAGATGCCAACTCACATAGTTAGTGGACTAGGGCTTAAATAATAAATTCATACATATATACATTCAAAATGAAGTGAAAATGAAATTGCAAGCATTAGCATTCTAAACAATATGTTATAAGTGTTGTGTTTATCAGCATTACTAATGATTCCTTTTTTTTTTTTGAGTTGGAGTCTCACTCCGTCACCCAGGCTGGAGTACAGTGGCATGCTCATGACCACCCCGTGTCAACCTGCTGGGCTCAGGTGATCTTTCCACCTCAGCCTTCTAAGTAGCTGGAACTATAGGCATGCACTACCATGCCTGGCTAATTTTTTTTTTTTTTTTGGTTGTAGAGATAAGATCTCACCATGTTGCCCAGGCTGGTTACAAACCTGCGGGCTTAGGCAATCCTCTCATCTCAGCCTCCCAAAGTGCTTGAGCCACTGTACCTGGTAATTTTCTTTTTTTTGAGTAGGAGTCTCACTCTGTTGCCCAGGCTAGAATGCAGTGGGATGCTCCCGGCCACCATAGCCTTGACCTGCTGGACTCAGGTGATCCTTCTACCTCAGCCTTCCTAGTAGCTGGAACCACAGGCACATGCCACCACACCAGCTAGTTTTTTTATTTAGTATAGAGATGAGGTTTCGCCAAGTTGCCCAGGTTGGTTTTGAACCCCTGGGCTCAGGCAATCCTCTCACCTCTGCCTCCACCTCCCAAAATGCTGGATTACAGGCATGAGCTACCACTCCCAGCCAACATTGCTAATGATTTATATATATATTTACATCATAGATTTGTTTATCGGTGATAATTTTGGCTGCTTCAATTGACACCTAAGTTTTGGCTATTCCCAGCAGGAAAATCTCTCAAGAACATAGAAGTGGGAGCCTGAATCCAGAGGCCCAGACTGAGAGAGAAGTGAAGGGAGAAGGAAAGCAGAGAAATTACATAATTAACACTGGGCTTGTATTATTGCTAAAGAACTGTGAAAGCACTTTGCAGTTCTGACTTTCTATCCTAAAAAAAATTTTTTTTTTTGAGTTGGAGTCTCACTCTTGTCACCCAGGCTGGAGTGCAGTGGCACGCTCACGGTCACCGCAGCCTCAGCCTGCTGGGCTCAGGCAATCCTTCCACCTCACCTTCCAAGTAGCTGGAACTACAGGCATGCGCCACCACACCCAGCTATTTTTTTTTTTTATTGTAGCATTGAAGTCTTACTAAGTTGCCCAAGCTGGTGTTAAACTCGTGGACTCAGGCAGTCCTCTCAGGTTGGCCTCCCAAAACGCTGGGATAGGCATGAGCCACCGCACCGGCCTCCTAAAATTCTTATCAAGTGCTTATCTTTAGTGATTACTTGAGATGATTTTTGTTGTCATTGTTCCAAGTCCCCAAATTGTATTAAAGATCCAATTGAGCTGGATGCAGTGGCTCATGCCTTTAATCCCAGCACTTTGGGAGGCAGAAATGAGAGGATTGACTGAGCTCAGGGGTTTAAGACAAGCCTGGGCAACTTGCTGAGACCTCGTCTTTACAACAGATCAAAAAATTAGCCAGCCGGGCTCAGTGGCTCAGCCTGTAATCCCGCGCCTTTGGGAGGCTGAGGTGAGTGGATTGCCTGAGCCCGCGGGTTCGAGACCCGCCTGGGCAGCGAGACCTCATCTCTACAATAAATCAAAAAATCAGCCGGGAGTGGTAGCGCGCGCCTGTAATTCCGGCTACTCGGAAGGCTGAGGCGGAAGGATCGCCGGAGCCCCAGCAGGTCGAGGCTGCAGTGGCCGGGAGCGGCCATTGCACTCCAGTATGGGCGACAGAGTGAGACTCCAGCTCAAAAAAAAAAAAAATTAGCCAGTGTGGTGGCATACCAACTGTAGTTCCAGCTACTTGGAAGGCTGAGGTGGAAGGATTGTCTGAACTCAGTGAGGCGAGGCTCCCTGTGAATATGCCACTGCATATTCACCTGGGCGACAGAGTGAGACTCCAACTCAAAAAAAAAAAAAAAAAATTCAATTGGCAAGTTTGCATTCAGTACTTAATATGTACAAACACTAAGAATTCAGTGGAGAACAAGATAAAGTCCCTGCTGTATTGGAACTTAACTCTACTGACCACTGGTGAATTATAAATTCACCAGTATTTTATATGTATATTTATTTGGACCAGGCGCAGTGGCTCCCTCCTAGGAGGCAGAGGCAAGAGGACTGATTGCCTGAGCTCAGGAGTTTGAGACCAGCCTGGGCAACATGGCAAGACCTCATCTCTACAATAAAATAAAATAAAAATTAGCTGGGCGTGGTGGCATATACCTTTGGGTTCCAGCTACTTGGAAGGCTGAAGCGGAAGGATCACCTGAGTCCAGCAGGTTGAGGCTGCGGTGGCTGTGAGCAGCATGCCACTGCACTCCAGCCTGGGCGACAGAGTAAGACTCCAACTTAAAAAGCAAAAACTGTATCACCTGCCTACTTAAGAAAATGGTGTTTTCATCCTTTTATAAGTATGCTTGGTAAGTGGATGGATAATGCTAGATGTGAGCCTTCATCTTTAGGAAAGACTTAACTATTTTTTTTCTTTTCAGATTGAAGAATATAGTTTATTTAGAAAGTAAATTAGAGAGAGGGGAGGTTCACCTCCCCAAGGCAGGGAGAAAGAGCCACACGGATACAACAGAGTTTAACAAGGCAATGGCCGACTTAACTTCTTAAGCATTAACTTCTTATAAAGACATAGGAAAACAACACATAATGTAGTGTTTTGAAAATATAGCACCAAAAAATATAGCATCATTTTTAATCAGCTTCTAGTTTTAAAACATGAACATTGAAATAAAAATTGAAAATGGTATATTTCATAGCAGCCTAAAACACCTCCGAAGTTACCACCTTTGGAAGGAATAAGTGACTTGAATGTGAGCTGGATACTTATATATTTGGCTTTTTTTTTTTAACTTTTAAATTTTTTATTTGAAAGATGTGGGGTACAATTCAGGGTTAGGTATACAAATGTTCATTATGCAGGTACCCTTGTTGATGAGGTATGTCTCCCCTCCCCCAGCAGATTCCCACTACTGCCTATATTTGACTTTTTGCCACTGCTATAGGCCTGCCTAAAATAAACACTGTCAAAATCATATGCCATTTGTTAGGGTTTGTTTGTTTTTTTTTGGAGTTGGGGGTCTCACCCTGTCGCCCAGACTGGAGTGCAGTGGCTGCTCCTAGCCACCGCAACCTCGCCTACTGGGCTCTGGCAATCCTTCCGCTCAGTCTTCCAAGTTGCTGGAACTACAGGTGTGTGCTACCACACCCAGATAATTTTTTTGATTTATTGTAGAGATGAGGTCTCACCAAGTTGCCCAGGTGGGTCTCGAACCCGCGGGCTCAGGCAATCCACTCACTTCGGCCTCCCAAAGCGCTGGGATTACAGGCTGAGCCACCGAGCCAGGCCTGTTAGGGTTTTTTTTTTTTTTTTGGTGTGATCACAGTTTATGATTGCTTCGATCTTCTGGGCTTAAATGATCCTCCCACTTCAGCCTCCTGAGTAGCTGGGACTACAGGCATGTACTACCATACCTGCCTATTTTTTTTTTTTGAGTGGGAGTCTCAAACTCTGTCGTCCAGACTGGAGTGCAGTGGCTGCTCCTGGCCATCGCAGCCTCGACCTGCTGGGCTCTGATGATCCTTTTACCTCAGCCTTCCAAGTAGCTGGAACTACAGGCGCGTGCTACCACGCTTGGCTAATATTTTGATTTATTGTAGAGATGAGGTCTCGCCAAGTTGCCCAGGCGGGTCTTGAACCCACTGGCTCAGGCAATCCACTCACCTCAGCCTCCCAAAGTGCGGGATTCCAGGCTGAGCCACGGCCCCTATTTTTTTTTTTAAGAAACAGGGTCTCAGCCAGGCTCAGTGGCTCAGCCTGTAATTCCACGCCTTTGGGATGCTGAGGTGAGTGGATTGCCTGAGCCTGCGGGTTCGAGACCCGCCTGGGCAACTTGGCGAGACCTCATCTCTACAATAATTAAAAAGTAGCTGGGTGTGGTAGCGCACGCCTGTAGTTCCAGCTACTTGGAAGGCTGAGGCAGAAGGATCACCAGAGCCCAGCAGGTCGAGGCTGCGGTGGCCAGGAGCGGCCACTGCACTCCAGTCTGGGCTACAGAGTGAGACTCCAACTCAAAAAAAGAAAAAAAAAAAAAGAAAAGAAAAGAAACAGGGTCTCATTGTGTTGCCCAGGTTGGTCTTAAACTTCTGAACTCCTGGGCTCAAACAATCCTGCCTTGGCCTCCTGAAATGCTAGGATTACAGCATGAGCCACCATGCCTATCACATTTATTATTCTTTTTGTTTGGTTTGGTTTTGAGCCAGAGTCTCACTCTGTTACCCTGGCTGGAATGCAGTGGCATGCTCACCGCCACCACAGCTTCAACCTGCCGGGCTCAGACGATCCTTCTGCTTCAGCCTTCCAAGTAGCTGGACCCACAGGCGCATGCCACCATGCTGGGCTAATTTTTTGATTTATTGTAGAAACGTGATCTCGCCAAGTTGCCCCTGGGCTCAGGCATTCCTCTCGTCTCTGCCTCCCAAAGTACTGGGATTACTGACATGAGCCACTGCACCTGCCCATTTATTTATTAATTTTATTATTATTAATTTTTTTAGTAGAAGTCTCATTGTCGCCCAAGCTGGAGTGCAGTGGCATGCTCATAGCCACTGCAGCCTTGACCTGCTGGGCTCAGGTGATTCCTCTCTTCAGCCTTCCAAGTAGCTAGAACTACAGGCATCCACTACCACGCCCAGCTAATTTTTTTATTGATTGTAGAGATGAGGTCTTGCCATATTGCCCAGGCTGGTCTCGAACACAGCCTGTGGCTCACAAGACTCTTGCCTCCACCTCCCAGAGTGCTGGGATTACAGGCATGAGCCACCGTGCCTGGCTTACTATTTTTTTTTTTTTTGAGTTGGAGTCTCACTCTGTCGCCCAGGCTGGAGTGCAGTGGCACAGCGTCGACCTGCTGGGCTCCGGTGATCCTTCTACCTCAGCCTTCCAAGTAGCTAGAACTACAGACCCACACCACTACGCCCTGCTAGTTTTGTGATTTATTGTAGAGACGAGGTCTCACCAAGTTGCCCAGGCTGGTCTCGAACCCCCGGGCTCAGGCAGTCCTCTCACCTCGGCCTCCCAAAGTGCTAGGGATTGCAGGCTGAGCCACCATACTGGCCCCAAATGATTATATTATATTATAGTCTATTTATTCAATCATCAGAAATTGATGTTTCCTCGGTGATAAGGTCCTTGCTTTTCAGGAGCTCACAACCTGTTTTGGAGATGGATAGTGATAATACTTGATGATAATCTAATGTGATGAGGAGGAATGCTAGGTGTCATCCACAGAGATTGTAGGCATCCTTGTGCACGAAACTAACCTATAGAATCCCCAGAATCGACTGGGCACGGTGAGCTCAGCCTGTAATCAGCCTGATAAAAGACCTTTATAAATCTGTACCAGTTACCTTAAAAAACTGGTTATCGACCAGGCACAGTGACTCACACCTGTAATCTCAGCACTTTGGGGGGCAGAGGCAAGAGAATTGTCTGAGCCCAGGCATTCAAGACCAGCCTGGGCAACAAGGTGAGACCTCATCTCTACAATAAATTTAAAAATTAGCCAGGTGTGGTGGCAAGTGCCCAAAATGCTGGGATTACAGGCTGAGCCACCATGCCCAGCCGATTCTGGGGATTCTATAGGCTAGTCTTGTGCACTTCCAGCTACGTGGGAGGCTGAAGTGAAAGGATCACCTGAGCTCAGCAGGTCGAGGCTGCAGTGGCCAGGAGCGTGCCACTGCACTCCAGCCTTTGTGACTGAGACTTCAATTCAAAAAATAAAACAAAAATCTGGTTATCAATTAGTAATTATTAGCTGGTAATTATACCGGCTACTTGGAAGGCTGAAACAGGAGGATCGCCTGAGTCCACAAGGTCAAGGCCGTGGTGAGCCATGATTATGCTCCTGCACTCAGGCCTGGGTGACAAAGTGAGACGCCGACTCAAAAAAAGAAAGAAAATTATCTATTGATGTGAAACCAGACAACTACAGCTGAAAGATATCTCAGTAGTCCAACACTGTCATTGTATAAATATGGAAATAGAGTTTTAGCTATGTGAAATAACTTGTCCAAGGATACACTTGAAGGTAATGGCAGGCCTGAATTCAAACCAAATCAAATTTCCAGTCCACTCTTCTTACATATTTGCTTCCCCAGGTTCTTTTTTTTTTTGAGGTCTCACTTTGTCACCCAGGCTAGAGTGCAGTGTGGCACATAGCTAGGACTACAGGCATCTGCTACCACACCCAGCAAATTTTTGGGTTTATTGCAGAGAGAAGGTCTTGCCAAGTTGCCCAGGCTGGTCTCGAACCCCTGGGGATTCTATAGGCTAGTCTATAGAATTATTGAGCTCATGCAATTCTCTCGCCTCCACGTCCCAAAGTGCTGGGATTACAGATGTGAGCCACCACACCCGAATAAGTTCTGTCTTCTAGTCAGAGCACAGTGCTGCTCCCACTTACTATTTTTAGCCTCTGCTCTTCATTGTAACTGACTATGAAACTAACAGTGCAAAACTTCTCCCATATGCCTAAATGAATATGCACTCATGAATCTGCAACCAATATCTGTTTTCTGTCTATTCATTGCAGGCTCACTGGTTTTTCCATTTGGGTTTTCTATTTTCCAATTCCAATTCCATACCTAGCCTACTACCTTTCTCCTCTAAACTCCTCCTCAGCTTATTTCTAGTGGTGACAGCACCATTCTTTTTTTCTCCTAGTCCTGAATCCTTGGTTGTGGTAAATGACCACCACTCTTTCCTCCTTACCAACACACTTGCTCTCACTCTCCTAGGATCACTACATTTTGTCCCAGGTCCTTTGCATTTTCTTTGTCTAAATCATTTCCCTACCTGTCCACATTTTTGACTCCAAGAACCTGACAAGTGTTTAGACACTGATTCTACTGTATACTAAGCTTGTAACCCTAAGACAAACTGTGTGACCTGTCAAAGTCTTAATTACCTTCTCTATAAAGTGGGATGATAGTTATCTTAAATTGTTGTTGTATTAGCAGGGCATAGTGGTGCAACTTATTCCTAGCAACTCAGGAAGCTGAGGGTGGAGGATTGCTTGACCCCAGGAGTTGGAGGTTACAGTGAGCTATGATCATACCACTACCCTTCAGTGACAGAGTGAGACTCTGTCTCTAAAAAAACAAACAAACAAGAAAAACCTTTATTGGAGGGAAAAAGGTGTTGAAAAGATTAACTGAAATAATCCATAGATGCCCAATAAGTGTGAAAGGAATAAATATTAATTCCTTTGTTATACCCATATGAGTATATGACATGGGTCCCATGGGTCCCATGACAAGCCCCAACCCCTGGCTTACAGATTGGTGCCAGTCCATGGCCTGTTAGGAACCAGGTTGTATACCAGGAGGTGAGTGGTGGGCAAGCATAGCTCCACCTTTGTCAGATCAGCAGTTGCATTAGAGTCTGATAGGAGTGCTAACCCTATTGTGAACTGCACACTCAAGGAATCTAGGTTGCAGGCTTCTTATGAGAATCTAATGCCTGACCCCCATCCCCCACCTTCACCCTAGTCCATGGAAAAATTGTCTTCCATGAAACTGGTCCCTGAGGGCCAAAATGGTTGGGAACCACTGATACATGAGTTTGAATATTTTTTTCTTAACTATTTAAACTATAAAAAGATTAGACTAATACTTTTAAGATTTTTTAAATTTTTGATGGCATCTCTTTGCTCTGTGATCACATCAAATTCTAAGTATAGAATTTGTTGGCCTGTTTTTGTTTTTAACAGCTATGTTGAATATAATTCACATACCATAAAATTCATCCTGGAAAGTATACAATTCAGTGGTTTTTAGTACAGTCAGAGCTGTGCATCTATTACTACCATCTAATTTTAGAACTCTGCTTTCATTACTTTGAAAAGAAACTCCAAACCCATCAGGAGTCACTCTGTATTCCTCCCTCCCCCACAACCAGTAATCTATTTTCTGTCTCTCTGGATTGGCCTGTTCTGGACATTTCATATTAATGGAATCACACAATATATGACCTTTTGTGTCTGGCTTCTTTCATTTGGCTTATTATTTTCAAGGCTTATCCATGTTGTAGCATGTACCAGAACTTCATTCCTTTTCAAGACTGATTATCTCATTTTATGGATAGAGAACACATTTTATCCATTCATTACTTAAGTCACTATTTGGGTTGTTTCCACTTTTTGGCTATTATGAATAACACTGCTGTGAACATTTGAGTACAAGTTATTAATGTGGGTATATGTTTTCATGTCTCTTGTATATATGCCTAGGATGGAAGTAGTAATAGACTCTTTAGTTGAAAAAGCAAGGCATAAAATGTTGTGAGAACGAAAGGTTCTTATTTGGGGGATTTGGGATGTTCCCTTTTATATTAGTTCCATAAGATGGAAATTCCATGCACTGGACCTCACAAAGCCCTGTGCTCCCTGAGGTGCTTGGCACGTCAGAGAAACCACAGAAATGCAAGAGCCTGCAACCAGAAAGGTTCACAATAGAAATGTTCCACATAATAAAGGGTGCTTGTATTGCAATAGAGTAATAAAATTACCCCCAAAGCTCAGTGTTTTACTCTGACCTGAAGCATTTATTTTCATTCACTTTACATATGAAGTGGCACTGCAGAAATCAGAAGAGGAAAACTTTCCCAAAGGTATGCAAATTAATGAAAAGGTAAATTGAGGTGAATACTTACCTTGTGAAATGATGTTTCCATCTTCAGTGCCACTCAGCCAGGAGCAGTCTTCAAGCACTGCCTTTACCTTTACAGAAAGCCATGGGAAAGGAAATGGCTAAGGTAGAACTCTGCTTTGAGCATCATATTGTTAGTCATTCAGAGGTCACTAATCATTCTTTTCTTGTTTTTCAGTGAACGAGATAATTGGGAGAGATATGTCCCAGATTTCTGTTTCCCAAGGAACAGGGGTGAGCAGACAGGCTCCCCTCCTGGGTACCGAGTCCCTGGATCTAGGAAGATCTGACGAGCTCTAACAGTGCTCATTGCAGCCATTTGTCCACCACCAACTTATCAGCATGTTTCTCTCCTTGGACCTTGGGTTTCCAACCCTGCAGCCTTCAGGACTGGTGCCAGGAGTTGGATTCACCATTTGTGGGGAAAGCAGCATTTCTCTACCTTAGGCCTTGGGTAGATTTTGTAAAAGAACAGAAGCAGTACGGGCTATTTGAGCTTTGGGAAATTGAGCTTTGATTTTTATATTTAAACAGGATACTTTTATATGATGGGTGCTTTGAGTGTGACTGCAGCAGGCTCTCCATTTCTGAGGTGCTGCTTTTGCAGGTGACCTGGTTATTTAGCTAGGATTGGTGATTTGTACTGCTTTATGATCATTTGAAGAGCCCTTTAGTTTCAGTGATATTTTAAAAATAGGAACTTTTGATAAGACCTTCCAGAAGCAAACAAACAAACAAAAATTATCCCAATCCCACACCTCATAAATTCAGAATGTGTCCTGAAGACTTTCATAGATTCATAGGAAATAAAGCCAAATGTAGCTCATACCTCTTTATAAAAGTAAACTGTTAGATAAAATGAGATGAGACCATTCCATCATTGAAGTGTTGGAATATAAAAAGACATTCCAGAGCATAGCCTTTTTATAACTTTCTATGTACCATCCTGCAATCTCTCCATACTGGTTCCATGTTGAAATTGCTTTTTTCCCCCTCAGGACCTTGGATAAGATGGCTGCATTTAAGATGACTTTAAAGGGTGGAGTTTTAGCTTGATTGCTTTCATTTCCTGACATCCTAAAAACTAGTAGGAGTACTCTTGTGTCTTCTGGTCCCAGAACTTTTTTTTCAAATAGGAACATTTTCCCTTGGATATTTTGTAACCTTTTTACTTTTTTTTTTTTTTTGAGTTGGAGTCTCACTCTTGTCACCCAAGCTGGAGTGCAGTAGCACACTCACGGCCACCGCAGTCTTGACCTGCTGGGCTTAGGTGATCCTTCTGCCTCAGCCTTCCAAGTAGCTGGAACCACAGGCACACGCCACCATGCCCAGCTAATTTTTTTGATTTATTGTAAAGATGAGATCTCACCAAGTTGCCCAGGCTGGTCTCGAACCCCTGAGCTCAGGCAGTCCTCTCCCCACCCCAAGTGCTGGGATTACAGGCTGAGATACATGTTTTGTAACCTTTGAAGCCACACAGTCTCATGGTGGTTTTGGCAGCTTTGCAATTTGCCTTTAGAGGCCAGGCTGGTCAGGAGCTAAAGCACAAATGAGCTATGCATCAGTATGGTTAGAGAAAGTGTAGGACTCCAGATGGGAAGGTTTTTAAGATTCATACTGGCATGGAAGGTTTATCCCCCACCATTCTGTTTACAGTCTGAAATGATTCTAGCCTACCCTGTCCTGTCTGTATGACCTGACAAACCAGCCTTTTCCCCAAAAGGCTTTGAGCACATTCAAAAATGATGACCTGACCCTCCACCAAAGACACCCTGTTGCTGCTGCTGGTGAGACTGGCAGCCAAGGCAGGGCCCAGCAGAAACTCCAGCCTGCTGTCTACCAAAGGAGGTGCCCGAGTTGGGTACTTTTAAAAAACCCTGCACTCACTCCTCCCTCTAGTGAGATTTATTACCTATTCCTGGGTCTACATCAAAGCCCCTGACATTTGCTGTATGTTTTCAAATGAAATAATGTACTTTCACTTACTCAGCAGACTTTTTTGAGTGCCTATATATGAAACCATGTGCTGGGCTGGCTGAAGCCTTGATGCTGTTATTCCAGGGGATTACAGGTCCTAGATGCCAGGACTATCTACTGAGTCCACTTCAGGCCTGGGCAAGGGGGCTGGCCTGTTGCCCACCACCTGTTGCCAGCAGGGTAGTAGTTGTCGACCCAGGATGAGGAAGTATAGTCTTTATTTATTATTATTACTTTTTGAGTTGGAGTTCTCACCCTGTCGCCCAGGCTGGAGTGTAGTGGCATGCTCATGGCTACCGCATCCTCGACCTACTAGGCTTAGGTGACCCTTCAGCCTCAGCCTTCCAAGTAGCTGGAACTACAGGCATGTGCCACCATGCCCGGCTAATTTTTTTATTTATTGTAGAGATGAGGTCTCACCAAGTTGCCCAGGCTGGTACTGAACCTGTGGGCTCAGGCAATCCTCTCACCTTGGCCTTCCAAAGTGCTGGGATTATAGGTATGAGCCACCTCGCCTGGCTGGTCTTTATAAACAAAAATTTTAAAAGATTTTTTAGATTCCTCTCCTGAAACTAGTTAGACAGAAGTATCCATTTTAGCAAATCACTCTGGCCCCTCTTGGAGCTGGTGTTTTCACATTTTCTTTGAAAGTGAGTTTTGTGTCAGAATGTGGATAGTGAGATTTGCTTCTGGGCCTGTGGTTGGAAGCCCATGGCTTCCTTTGGAGGGGCAGGAAGTTGGCCTCTCAGGTGAAGTTCCAAAGACATAATCAGACTTGCCTCTACCCTTTTGCCCCTGGTATAGCTGCCTCACATGGGATTCCTGCAAGTGCTCCCCTTGCAAGACCCTTTGGGGGTTGCTTTGCTGCCCTCAAGAATAAAAGCCTCTATGATCCAGAGTTGCTATGCACCAAATTTTGATGCCTTTTAAATACCTTGATGCCTGTAGCACTAGAAATGCTTTCCTATTTAAAATAAAAGTTAAATTTTAAAGTAGAGCTTTGTATACTATGTAAGCAGTTTTATATCAGCTTTGTTAAAAAGCTTTGGTATAAGAGTCAATATTTTTTGGCTTTGTAGATAAAGACTTAAATTTTTGTGCAACATAGTGGTGTTAAAAGCACATGTCCACTGGACTATGCAAGTTGATTTCTAGTAGCAGCACTGAGCAACTGGGCATGTGCTAGCAAGAACCCCTTCCCTCTCTAACCCGTTAGATCTTGGGTTGAGGAATGGAATGAGTAGCCTTCTGCCTACTGGAGATGCACAGAGAAACATGGCTGAAAACAGCTTTAAAACGAAGATGTCTTCGGGTTCATGTGTGGTGCTGCTGCCTGTGGTGCACCCCCACCCAGGGCCAGCCCCTGTCACCAGACCTCTGCTGGGCCTGGCTGTGAAGCTGTTTTTGATATTCAGAACACATCTTTAAGGCTCAGATGGGCTCAAGTTGAAACCTTGTATTTTATAAAAGGATGTTTAGTAAAGGAGCTGCTTCTCAGTTATGTTTACAGCACTTGGTATTGTGTTTTCTTGTTCGTTTTGTATTTTAAAACCTTTTATAGGAGTGCAGTGCTCCATACACAAATACAAAGGGAAGAGCCAGCAGTTCAGGCTCCTCAGTTATAGTGCTGAAATAATAAACGGTGACAGGTCAACAGTCTCCTTAATCTCTGAGTTTTCCTCCGCCTGGGGCTGCTGTGGAGCCCCTCAATTCTGGGAGCAAAGCTAAGGGTACTGCGGCTTTTAAAAAGTCCACTTGGTCAGGAACTTTGGTTTATTTTATGGAAGAAAAGAGTCCCAAATTCCTTCGGAGGCTTCAGTTCTGCACCCTTTAATGAGTGCAATGGACATTCCACGGTGTCTGGTGGTATGTATAGGACAACTGGCCTTCCCAAGGCATACATGAATGAGAAGGTGGCAGAAAGTCTCCTTTAAAAGGTCAAGCCTGAGTTTTTGTGTGGGGGCCTCTTGCCCCCTAGTGTCTTCTGAGGATACTGCAGCACAGTCCATCAAAATAGCTTCTGGTTTTGCCATCTGTTGTTATTCCTTGTGCCCTGGTGGAAGGGGCTAGCATCCTAGGTGGGACCACCACGCCTGGCAAAACATGGTCTCTGAGGTCCAAGTATCCTGAGGGTGGGGGCTGGCTTTCTGTGGCTCCTTGCCCCCCACCAGAGGGACAGGGAGAGGTAGAACATTGGGATCTTGACTCAGAAGCACAGATGAACCCTTGATTCTCCCAGGAGTCATAAACTGACAGTACCAGAGCTTACATTTTAGAAATCAATCCTGTTGTGGACCTGTCAGCCCCACAATATCTGTGGGCACAGGCCACAGCCAGAACAGTCCAAAGGGCTATCCTTGAGCCACTCAAGGGGCTATGAGGCACAGGATAACCCCATTCCACCCCAGCGTTGCATGCAGGGCCCAACCATCGTCTTTGGGGTAAACAGGCAGAGAAATAAGTGGAGGGTGGAGCTGGGACTTGGGTTCTTCTAGATGCCCTCTAAGAGCTTTGACAAGCCAGAAAGAAGTCACCAGTTGAGGTCACAATTCCTCAACACAGTAGAGGCATGCTAGCTGAGGACATCAGCTAGCTCTTACCCACTGGCTTCCTCACCTACAAACACACCCACTCCTTGGGGGCTTGTAACACCGTGCGAGGTGGGTCACCAACAGGCATCAGACTGGTGTAGTCATCAGGGGATAGCTGCAGAAGGGACAGATTTAGAGCAGAGAGCTCCAAGCTCAGCCAGGCCCTCAAGCCCTCCAGACACAGTCTCACCTGGTAGGACTGGAAGATGCTGAGCAGATCCTTCATACCAGCCGTGTATGGGACACCCTGCATGCGGACCAGGGTTCCTGGCTGGGACAACACTGAGGTGGGAGCAGAGGCCAGGGCAGCAGGGGGTGTGGTGAGGTAGCCCACAGTGGTGGGGGAGACTGGGGGACTAGGATGGGAGAGACGGGTTTAGTCATACATCCTACCTGTAGCCTAGACCAAGACCTGCCTGCCTCCTCCCTTGCCTCTGCCTTGTGCTTAGGTTAGTTCTTTCTTCCTGAAACCCCTGCCTTTACAATCACCTCCAATCTGTGTTGTAGATGGCAGCAACCAGCTGGTACCTGTTACTCCTTTGTCATTTCAAGTCTAATCAACAGACCTTGGGTTACCCCTCCCCCACACCAGGACAGAGAGTGGAACTGTGGAGTTTTCTTAGCTGCAGGATACCTTGGGTAGTAGGCTGTGTAGTTCATGTAGAGTTGAGTGGCTGGCCCTGGGTAGTAGGCAACAGGGGTGGGGGCAGCAGACACCCTGGCAGTTGGGAGCAGTGCTGAAGAGGGGTATAGAGCTGCCGTCTCAGTGGGAATAAGTGTTGGGGTGGCCTGGAAGGTGGCGTAGGTGGGTGGTGAGAGACCTACAGACAAATACAAAGTGCATCTACATGGAGCCCAGAACTACCCCAGGTGGAGCAGCCATAAAGGAATTCCTGCTAGAGAAAATGGGGGCTTATAACAGCCTGATTCCCACAGACCTCCTTCTTCCCCAGCCCCTGGGGCACTCACAGGGCAGCTTGCAGGGCGGAGGGGACATGCCACTGCGGCCCAACGTGCCCCCCATCAGCACACGGCTCATTTCCTCTGTGGAACAGGGGACCACCTCCACGTAGCGTTCCTTCATCACCTTCTTATGGCAACGCTGAGCAGCAGCTAGGGCCCGCTCTGCTGATGTCATCTGGATAAAGGCATCGCCCGATGGCCGGCCCTGTGCACACCATCTTGTGAGCAGTTTGTCCTGTGTGAGAATGGCTTACCCCTTATACACACCCCCTTCCTAAATACGTGTGCCCCCCTAGCAGCAGCGGTCTCACCTGCTGGTTGAGCACCATGTGTACACCGTGGGGCCGAATGTCAGCTGCTGCCTCCCCCAGAAAGCTCAGGATGTCTTCAATGGTGGCTGTGTAGGGCAGGCCTCGAAGGCGTACACAATCCCTCCCAGTCCCAGCTGCCAGTGGGAAGGGGATGGGCAGCAGTGGGGCAGACAGTGTGGGAAGGAGTGGGCTGGATGCATAGCGATTCAGGACCTAGGAAGGAAGGCAGCCACATGCTGGTCATGACAAGTAGGGCAGGGGCACAGGGGACCAAAGGACCACCCTGGAGAAACAGTACATCGGGGGTAGGGAGTCCTGGGTGCTCACCTGCTGCACTTCAGCTGCCGTGCTCCGGAAGAGTTCAATGTATCGTTTACCCAGCATGCCCTTGTGCCTGCATAGTGCAGCCTGTGCCAGCTCCTCACAGGCAAAGAGAGCAAAGGCATCACCGGTTGGCCGGCCATCAGGGTGGCGCACAAAGAGCAGCCCGTCAGCACCCCCCGTCACTGGGCATTCTGGTCCCAGAAAGTTTAACACGTCTGTTGGCCCAGCTGAGAAGGGCAGTCCCCGCAGTCGCAGGATTACTTGGTCTTCCCGTGACAGGAATCGAGCCACCTCTAGTGATGTGCCTGGGCAGGGGGGTATGGGAGTCACCTGCTGATTTCACGCAGGGTCTTCCAAACACCCACCCACACAGGGAAGCCGAGAGGCAGGGAGTGGTGGGGAAGTAGCTATGGGCCAAGAACCGGGGAAGTAGGCCCTGCTGGGAACATACTCACCCCCTGCGATCTTTACAAACTCTTCCCCTGTCGCTTTATATACCTGTGGGTACAGAGGGGACAGCCCATGGGTCTCAGACCTAGCTCAGCTTTGCCCTGCTCCACTCCTAGCCCAAAGCCCCACCTCAATGTAGCGGATGCCCATGTGGTGCTTGTGTCTCTGCAGTGCTAGGTCCCGCTGCTCGCTGTCCACAAAGCGGATGAGGGCCTCGCCATTTCTGCGGCCCTGAGCATTGAGGCAGAGTGCTACACCACCCCTGTGGAGTCAGTGCTGTTAGGGCCTCTTGGGTAGGCCTGTCCTCTTGGGCTCACCCATCTTGCCACACTCACCTGGCAATGTTGAGCCCTTTGAAGAAGCGAGCCACGTCCTGGTCTGATGATTGCCAGGGCAATCCACGAGCCCGTACCACAGTCTCACTGTCCACCACATCAGCCTTGCTGCTGTGGGGGCAGGGCACAGCATCAGAGCTGTCCAGCTGTTGTCAACCCCGCCCCTGCTCCCACACTCACCAAGGCCCCGTCTCATATTTCTGCTTTATCACCTCAGGCTTCAAAAATAATTGACCTGAGAGGAGATGATATGAGGGTCAGCAAGATCTGGTGGGGGGGGTCTCCCCACCAAGTTCTGCAAAAAGAGGACAGTTGAAGGTGATGAGGAAGTGGCAAAGGGGCTTCCACCTTATGGTCTCTTAGAGGTCATGAGTGGGGAGTACTTTGAGGAATTAAAAAGCAGGCATTCACCCAGCCCTGAGAGCAGGTGACAGGCAGTGAGGGACCTTACTGCTGGGCCCTTTGAGCAGGTGAAGGATGACAGCTACCATTGTCTTCACTTCCCAGACTCCAAAGTCATCCTCTGTGGCATCTGTCTCCAGTCCTAAGTCTATGGGCAGAGAAGTGACAATGAAGAAATCCCAGCATGAGAGGCCTGGGACACCCAGCATAGGCACTAATCCTGTTCACACCTGGGCCGAAGTCCCCTCCATGGACACATGTAGAAGCCCAGCATACACATTTGCTTTGGCCCAGTTCATGTGTGCACTTACAAGTCCCCAGCCCAGACATATGTAGACATAGGCCCACATCCCAAACAAGCACAGACACAAAGATTCAAGGACTCAGAAGATAATGCAGACTCGTATGTGTTCATATAACCTACCCATCAGCATGCACACACTCAGACACACAGAGCCTGCAGCTGCCCCTCCACCCTAACCATGCTAGGTCACAGATACCCTGTGCCATGGTGGCCACGGTGAGGTCCCTGGCAGGGCAGGTGCTCAGGTGCTGCATATGGAACTCTCTGCGGAGGTCGTAGAAGGAGAAGAAGCTGTCGGGGAGCACCAGGTTCTGGGGGGACACGGGTGGGGATGAATGGGGTAACTGAGGTGCCCTGCCAACTTCCATGACAACAGGCTCCTGGGTACCCTACCTCCCCACCCCATGCCCTCTGTGGCATACCTTCCTGGAGGCCTCAGGGTGCAGGACTTGTCGCAACAGCTGTTGCCCATCAGTGCAGAGCACATAGGGGCCACCGCCCAGCAGGGCCACATCCCCGCTCACCAGCTGTGAGAACTGGGGACAGGGAGTGGGGAGAGACAGACACAGTCTCACAGCTGGGCAAGCAGGAACTGGGGTAGGAGGAGGAAGGACACAGGCTGCAAAGCTGGTTCAACCAGATGTTCAGCCCTACCCTGCCTGGGGAGGAGAAGGGCAAGCCTTCTAGGCCTGGCCCTGTGTCCCACCCGTTACCCCCTCACCCCTGTCCCAGTCCACTGTCACCTCCTCCAGGCCAAATAAGGGCAGTCACACATAACCCAAGCCCCCATCGCACATACTCCAGGAGTCTGGAGTGGGGCCAGAGCAAACACCTCATGGAGTGGGACAAGCAGGTGAAAAGGGGTGGGGTAAAGCAGGTTAAACCTGTCCCTGACTGGGCACCACCTTCAGACAGGTAGGGGAGGCCCAGACCTGTCTGAGACCCAGAAAGCTCATGGTCAATGGCAGCCCCGCCTCCCGGTCTGACCAACCGAGGGACAGAGAAACTCCAAGGACAGAGCTCCACACTTGGACACCAGAGGCAGACTGAGCTTTGACCCACACCATATCGACCGGCTGGCACTGAGCTGTTTGTTCATAGAGGAGGTGGCACTCCTGAGGTTGCCCAGCCCCTCCCCCAGCCTCAATCCCGCTGGAAAAGGGGTAGAGGCACTAATCACAGATCCACCAGCCCCACCCCCACTCCCTGCAATTTTGTGACACTTGACATCCTGAAGCTGGCAGAGCAAGGCAACCCAGCTCTCCTCCAGCAAACTCCCCAAATGCTGAGGAGGCCAGGAGCCCTTCCGAAACACTCAATTCAGCATCTTTGTGTTTCCTCACCAGAATCATTGGAAGAATTTGTGCGTGTAAAAAACTTTCACTCATTACACTCAAGCACAGGGTGAGCATGGTAGTGAAGAAAAGGAAAAGAAAACAGCAATGGAAACCGCCTTCCACTTCAGCCAGGGGTGGGAGGCACCAGGCCCTAGCACTCAGCAGGCAGCTACCCCCCAGGCGAGGTCTGTACGGCGCCCACGCCTGGCCAGTCGTCCGGGACAGGCCTAGACGGGCAGCTTTACACCTGGCGGCGTCTGCCTCTGAGGCAGACACCGCCCTACGCCTCCGCTCCAGCGGCTCCCAGGCGGGCAGAGGACGCAGGCGGCAAGAACCGGTGACCTGTAGCCAAGACTAGGCCCCTGGACCCTTTCACTTCCGGCTGCAGCTCTGGGAGACCTGACCCGGCAGGTTCCCAGAGGCGTCTCAGCTTGGTTCTCCAGCCGGCCGGGAACTCGGGGAAGAATCCAACACGCTGCATTCCCACCCCCTCAGTAGGAGTGGGTGCCTGTAAAGGTGGAAAAGTAAGGCGCCCCGGGAATGGCCGGCATGCGGACACAAGCACAAGCAGGAGTCGCTCAAAGTTTCAAATAAGACCCCGTCCTACCGCCCGGGCTAGTTTATTGCGGCGCGCCAGGCCTAGCCTCTTGCCGCCTCTCCTGCCCAGAAATGTCCTCGCGGCCGGGCTGGGCGGCCACCCACCCCGGCCGCAGCGCTCACCTGCTGCAGCACCTTGTCCAGCGGTTCTGCCCGCGCCAGGCTGTCGGCGCTCAGGCCACTCGCCTCGCGGCACTGCGGAGTCAGTGCGGCCGCCTCGGCGCGAACCAGCGACTTGTGCAGCGTCCCCACCTGGGGGCCGCGGGGGACACCGATCAGCTGCCGCGTCCCTCGGGCCCTGAAACTCCCAGAGAACCCCCACCGCTTCCTTCTCACCCTACCTGGCAGCTCCGCGGCTCCACCACTTGCCAGACTAGGAGAATTAAGTCCGTCTCGTCGGAGCCCAGGTCCGGCCCCAGCGCACCGGCCGTGGCTCCGAACAAGACGACCAGCGATCCAGGCCCAGGTGAGGGGTCCGCGGCGGAGTCGGCCCCGGGGTCAGGGCCTGGGGGCGGGGGTGGGGGCGGCGGCGGAGTCATGGCCGCAGAGGAAGGGGGCGCTCGGCCAGACACACGCGGACCGACGAGGCGCACGCACGCACCGACCCACAGCCGACGCGGACCAGCTTGGGCGGGACCCCGTGTGTCAGGGGCGGCACCTGAGACCCGGCGGCGCAGTGGGCGCTGCTGAGACCCGCCCGCGGCACCCCGCGGGGCGGGGCGGCTACTGGCCCCCGCCCTCTCCGGGCGAGTTACCTGCCGGCCCCGCCGGCCACGTGATCGGGGGCGGCCCCGGGAACCTCGGGGAAGGGCAGCCAGAGCCTAGCCCAGGACGCGAGAGCTCACCCTCCAGGCCCGGACGCGCGATCGGGATCCGAACTCCCACCTCTCGGGCAGGTCCTGCCTGACTCCTGGGACAAACCGATTCTTCTGCTCGTCTCCTGATCCCCAGGGACCACGAGGCCTCAGCAAAGGAACATGCAAGACCAGAGGTTTTCTCCGGTCCTTGAGGGTCACATGGGCCCAGCGGAAGTCACCAGAAGGCAGCTTAGGGCCTGTAGGGGTCACGACGGCAGGTCTGCTGGGGTTGATGGAAGTCAACAAAAGCCACAGGTGAAGGCGCGAGGTACCCGGCATTACCCGGAGTCCTGTGGAGGGAGGGGGAAGGGAATCACCCACAGACGTCGGTTGGGGAAAGGGAAGGCGGCCGGGGTCATCGGGAAGTCTTTAGAGCTGTGGGGTAGTCACCAAATCTTGGGGAAGGGCTTGTCTACACAGGTGCTAGGGTGAACTTTAGCCCGTCTCCAGGAAGTGCCAGAGTCGTTGTGGGCTGGAATTGCGCACGCCTCAATGCTGAGGAACTGCAGCTCCCCCCCCCAAACTCCCCAAACCCGGGAGAGCGGCATCCTGGGCGAGACTGAGCTGGGTGGGCCGGGTCTAGAGCTTCACCGCTTCCCCACGTGCTGGCGCCCGTCTGTTTTCCTGGTTCTCGGGCCACCAGTCTGTTGCCTGGAGACTGCGAGCGCGCTGGCGGGCGAGGGGCTAGCGTTGAGTGTGTGAGCGTGCGTCTGCAGATCCTCCCTTCCTCATCTCGGACCTACAACCCAATTCGGACAGGCCCGCGCTGAGGGCTCCCAGCGCCCCTTTCGCTCCATGGTACTTGTCCTTTATCGCGAGTTTCCGGGCCGCCCCTTCCCCAAAGTCTCCCGTGTACATGACCGAGAAGTTGAATCCGGCGGGGAGGGGCTCCATGCTGGCGGGAGCTGAGACGTGGGGTTGCCAACCCTAACCCGAGACTGAGAGGCAGGAGCCGCACCTCGCGCTCCTGGACAAGCGGGTGCTGCGTCCGGGCCTGTGGACAATCGAGACAGCAGGGAAACTCGGCGCATCCCCACCGCATGTTCGGGAGAAAGGGTGCGGCGCAGGGCGAGAGCGCTCGAGGTGGAGGGGCGCCTCCGAGGCCTTACTACACGGCCGCGGTCTCCAGCTGGCAGCTGAAGACTCTGAGAAGCCCGAGACGAAAGTGAGTCAAGCCGGGTCCCGGCGACTGGGACCGAGTAGGACGTGCACGCCCCGCCTGGCGGCTCTGAGCTGTTAGCACTTTCATCTGAAGTGGAGGCGAATGGTAGGTGTGTGGTTGCCCCTCTGCGGGTTCCTGCCCACGTGTCCCCTACCCTGGAGACGCAAAACGAATCAGGCCCGGGGGGAGGGGAGAACGTCGCTCCTCGAGCCCCGCCCCGTCCGATAAGCCCGGAATGTCAAATATTTGTCCGCAGGGCCGGGCGCAACCGTGAGGTAAGGCCCCTCCCGCATCTCACCAGAGCGCGCCTGCGCAAGCCGTGGTCAACCCTTCCTGCTGGCCACGCCCCTCCAGCCAACTCTCCTTCACCCCATCGGGGCTACCCCTCCACGTTCCTAAAACTCCCAGACTTGCTTTCTGGCTTCCTATTTGTGCTCCAGCGTCTACAAAACAGAGCCGCAGCGTTCCCGCCAGGAGATCCCAGGACTACTTGATCTCATTCTCACCTCTCCTGACGACCCCATCCGTTCAACTTGTAGACCTTCACGGTAGACCCTTCACCCTTCCTTCTGCGTGGGTCTCACAACGCCGGATACTCTGGGGAACCTCCCTCAAAGCGACCTCTCCGTATGGCACCCCTGACCGTCGGGGCGCGTTCACGGTGGAGATGTGTTCATGCATGTTCAAGTACCTGCTGCATGGAGAACCTGAGGCACGACTGGCAGCACAGGCCGGCCCCCCAAACCTGGCGCCCATCCAGTCTCCCCTATCGCTACGCAACTCCTGCCCATGGATCCTCCTTGAAAAAACAAATTTGGCCGGGTGCGGTGGCTCACGCCTGTAATCTCAACACTTTGGGAGGCGGAGGCGAGAGGATTACTTGAGCCCAGGGTTCAAGACCAGCCTGGGCAACTTGGTGAGCCCTCGTCTCTACAGTAAATCAAAAAATTAGCTGGGCGTGGTGGTGCGTGCCTGTGATTCCGCTACTTGGAAGGCAGAGGCGGAAGGATGGCATGAGCCCAGCAGGTCGAGGCTGCGGTGGCCATCAGCATGCTACTGCGCTCCAGCCTGGGCAACAGAGTGAGACTCCAACTCATAAAGAAAAACCAAATTCATTTATATAACGTGGGAGCCACTGCTTTGCTGGGCTCCCTTATTCATCTCCTTAAATTAGGTTCTCAGCCGGGCTCGGTGGCTCAAGCCTGTAATCCCAGCACTTTGGGAGGCCGGGGTGAGGGGATTGCCTAAGCCCATGGGTTTGAGAACAACCTGGGCAACTTGGTGAGACTTCATCTCTACAATAAATTTAAAAATTAGCCGGGCGTGGTAGCGCGTGCCTATAGTTCTGGCTACTTGGAAGGCTGAGGCAGAAGGATTGCCTGAGCCCAGCAGGTCGACACTGGGGTGGCCGTGAGTGTGCCACTGCACTCCAGCCTGGGTGACAGAGTGAGACTCCAACTCAAAAAAAAAAAAAGAGATAGGTTCTCTCAGGTCACCCCATTATTACTAAACAATCTGCACTTCCGTCCCCTAACTCTCACAGCTTCTTTCTCCCACCCTTCCTCCCCACACTTAGCCAACCTTTAACGTGGTTTATTAGTCGTTCATTGTCATGCCTCCTCCCTACTCCATCATCAGATCCTTGAAGACAGAGCCTCATCCCCAACATCTGTAACAACCTGACACAATTGGGCCCCAGGGTCTTTGCAGTGGGGTCTCATCTGCCCTGTCCACCCCTCTGACCTAGCCCATGCTCTAGTTAACCCCGACTCTTCAGATTTTCGCCTCTCAAGGGATCTTCCTCCTTATCTGGGGTCCCCTCCATAGTTTGAGATTTTTTTCTTTAAAAAATTTCAATAGCTTTAGGGGTACAAATAGTTTTTGGTTACATGGCTACACTGTATACTGGCAAAGAAGTCCAGGCTTTAAATGTACCCACCACTCCAACCTGTGCACATTGTACCCATAGGTGATTTTTTGTCTCTCCCCCTTTCCCCCTTCTGAATCTCCAGTGTCCGTGATACTATCCCCTATGCCTTTGCAGATACTTAGTTTAGCTCCCACTTATGAGAACAGGCACTGTTTGATTTTCTGTTCCTGTGTTAGTTCACTTAGGATGATGTTCTCCAATTGCATCCGAGTTGCAGCAAAAGACATTTCATTCTTTTTGACGGTGGAATGGTATTTCATAACGTATATTATATCACCATTTTCATTATCCACTGATCAGCTGATGAACATTTAGGCTGATTCCACATCTTTGCAATTGTGAATGTGCCGCCATGAATATGCCAGTGTGTTTGTTTTGTTTTTTTTAATATAATGACTTCTAGCCGGCTCGGTCGCTCAGCCTGTAATCCCGTGCTTTTGGGAGGCTGAGGTGAGTGGATTGCCTGAGCCCACGGGTTCGAGACCCGCCTGGGCAGGGAGACCTCATCTCTCTACAATAAATAAAAAAATCAGCCGGGCGTGGTAGCGCATGCCTGTAATTCCGGCTACTTGGAAGGCTGAGGCGGAAGGATCGCCGGAGCCCAGCAGGTCGAGGCTGCGGTGGCCGGGAGCGGCCACTGCACTCCAGTCTGGGCGACAGTAAGACTCCAACTCAAAAAATATATATATATATACATATGTGTATATATATATATATATATAACGACTTCTGTTCCTTTGGTAGGTATCTTTGGGTAGATACCTAGTAGTGGGTGTAGTTTGAGATTTCTGTACTTCACTGAAAAATGTCCCCCATTCTCACCCCGCCCCTCGCTCACCTAGGGTTGGTGAAGCATAAATTAATGAACAGGAGATAGGTACGGGAGAGCGGTAGGCAAAGCCCAAACGTCCCAGCCCGCGGAAGCCAGACGTCTTTCCCAAACTGCACTCCAGGCATTTGGAAGAAGGGACTGGGTTCCCTGGGCTGCACGGTCGCGCAATTGCATCCTCACCTTGGCCTTCTTAGGGTGGCCTGAGCCAGATCTCTAAAGGGAGCGGCGCTCTGGCCGCGGGTCCGTAAAAGTTGGGACAGATACAGGGTGGGGCCCTCGCGGCGGGCGGAAGCGTGGTCCGCTTCGTGGAACCTCCTGGGCATCTAGAAGTGGTGTTAAAGTTGCCTCCCCACTCCCTTCTCGGCCAGAAAGGATGCCGCGCTGGAAGAGAATTCGACGCTGGGAGCCGCTGCGGGGATCCACACTCGCCGCCCCAGATCCATCCCCGTCCTCAGCGGCCCAGCGGCTACTCGCTAGGCCTACTACTTAACACCCCTTCTTGTTTCCTGGGTCACCAGAGTAGCCAGCGTCCTAGGCTCAGATCTCCGTTCCTTTGCCGATTCGCTGCTGAAAACACCCACCAGATGGCGCTCTGACTTGCCAGTGGTGCGGGGCATGGGGTGGGGTATGGGGGAGAGGCGTGCTAGGGAGTATGGAGGAGGGGTATGCACCTGAGGGCGAGCAACGCGCCAGGCCTGGTGAAAAGGAGATCCCCTGGAACTGCCCCCCACACACAGGCCGTTTCCCTCCATCTTTAGGCTTTAGAAGCTTCGTGTGATTCCTGGCTCCCTGGATATAGGCCAAGTTGTTTTGTTTAGAGACAGTGTGTTGCTACTGGAGTGTAGTGGCATGATCACAGCTCACTGCAGCCTCAAACAATCCTCCCAAAATGCTGAAGTTACAGGCGTGAGCCACGACCCCGGCCTCAAGCCAAAATTTTTTTTTTTCCAAGATGGATCCTCAGCTATATCTTTACTTTTTTTCTTTTAATTTATTTATTATAAAGATGTGGGATACAATTAAGAATTAGGAGCCGGGCTCGGTGGCTCAGCCTGTAATCCCGTGCCTTGGGAGGCTGAGGTGAGTGGAATGCCTGAGCCCGCAGGTTCGAGACCCACCTGGGCAACTTGGCGAGACCTCATCTCTACAATAAATCAAAAAATCAGCCGGGCGTGGTAGCGCATGCCTGTAATTCCGGAAGTACTCGGAAGGCTGCGGTGGCCGGGAGCGGCCACTGCACTCCAGTCTGGGCGACAGAGTGAGACTCCAACTCAAAAAAAAAGAATTAGGTATATAAACACTGATCATGCATGTACCCTTGTTGATGAGGTATGCCCCTCCCTCCCCTAGCAGTTTCCCTCAACTGCCCGTCCAACCCCTCCTCCCCTGTCAGTTTTCCACTACTGCCAATCGCTGTCTCAGAACCCTCAATTTCTCTTAGTTCCACTCCCAGCCAATCTACCCCACCCTGTGCTGAGCTTCCTACCTGGAGAACCCACCCATCCCTTTGTCTGGAAAGCTACCTATCTTTCAAGGCCCATTGCTAAGGATTCTTCCTCCAGGCAGCCTTCCTTTGCCCAGGCCAGGTCAGATGCACCCTTCTGATTCCTTTGCCTCCAGGGTTCTGTTATGGTCAGATCAGTGTTGGGGTTCTCTCAACTGCAGGGAGACTGGCAGCAGAGGAGCAGGGGCCTGCTGAGCCTCGAGTTTTAGGGATACTCAACTGGCCTCTAAATGGACTTAGCTCTGGCCCCTACACCAGCTCAGAAGTCCTGGTGTTACTTTTGTTGCCTCAAGTCCCACCATCCAACTTGGATCTTGGGCCATGAGAGGGAATGCAAAGGGACTAGTAACAGGAGACATAAAGGTAGTTGGTTGTATGCTCACCAAGGAAGATACCACAACTGGCCTTTCTCCTGACCTCTCAGCTCCTTTTCTCTTTCTCTGGTCTAATCAGACCAGAGAAAGAGACAAGGGGCTGGAAAGAAGGGGTGTAGAAAAGGGGGTGCATCCCTCATTCATTCAGCTATATTAAGTATATGCTGTGTACCAGAAAATGTGCTAGGCAGTAATCAACAAATTAAACAGAAACAGGACAGGTGAGGGGCTTGCTCTTGCAGCCATTTTATTCTGAAAGACTGGCAGGCTCAAATCCAATGGTCATGTCTGGATTGAGGTCTAAATGTAGAGCTCAACTGGGTCCCCAACACTGGGGAATGCAGAGTGGTTTCAGTGTAGCAAGTGCAGAAGTCCTGAGGGGGAATTAGGTCGTCTAGCACAGGGAACAAGGAAGACATTAAGGCTGGAAATGAGACAGCTGAGGAAATTGGGGAAACAGGGCCAGAGAAGCCTGCAGTTTCTTTACAGTGTGAGATGCATGCCATGGGAGGGTTGCCAGTGGGGTTGGAGGGAGAGCGATGGGGCCTGATAATATTCAACCTGGCATGCGGAGAATGATACACAGGAATAAGGGAATAACTTGAGGGCATCAGTGAAGAGGCTATTGTGGGGTGAGGGTAGTTTGTTTGGGAAAGTAGAGCTGGCAAGACTTAGTGATCACCTGGGTTGTGGGTCTGAGAAGCTTGGAGGCATCCAGAGTTCAAGATGATGCCAGGTTTGCAGGCCGGGGGGGTCTGGTGGATGGCAGAGCCATTGTGAAAAGGGAGGATCCTCGCCTTCTGTCCCTTCTCCACAGTGCCAGCATGGGTCGTTGCTGACCACGTCTTTTTTTTTTTGAATTGGAGTCTCACTCTGTCGCCCAGACTGGAGTGCAGTGGCTGCTCCTGGCCACCGCAGCCTCGACCTGCTGGATTCTGGCGATCCTTCCGCCTCAGCCTTCCAAGTAGCTGGAACTACAGGCGCACGCTACCACGCCCGGCTAATTTTTTTGATTTATTGTAGAGATGGGGTCTCGCTGCCGAGGCGGGTCTCGAACCCGCGCGCTCAGTCAATCCACTCACCTCAGCCTTCCGGGATTACAGGCTGAGCCACTGAGCCCGGCTTCTGACCATGTCTTACTACCACTCCCCTATTGGCCATGGTTCCTAACACATGCAGGACCTGTGGGGAACCCTTCCTGAAGACAGGGACCTGTGGTCACCTAATGCTGCTGCTCTGTTGCCAGTATCCAAAGCAGCCCAGGCCTCCTGATTGTCCCCCTCTCCCATTTAACCCTTGACTCTGGACTCCTCCCTGTCCTTAGACCTGGCAAAAGGGTCTCTGGTTTCCCACACTGGGCCTTCTGTTAGTGCCATGGGTGGAGGTCGGGGAGATGGGCTTTGGGAGTGGGAATCCTGAGCCAGGGCCTGAGGTGGCAGATAGTTAGACTCTAAGAGAGAGTAGTACCTTAGCCCCGGGCATGGTAGCGCGTGTCTATAGTTCCAGCTACTTGGAAGGCTGAGGCGGAAGGATAGCAGGAGCCCAGCAGGTCAAGGCTGCATGGCTGGGAGCATGCCATGGCACTCCAGTCTGGGCAACAGAGTGAGACTCCAACTCAAAAAAAAAAACCAAAAACAAAAGAAAGGGTAGTACCCCAATTATCAACGTGTTTCACTCTTAAGAATTCAGGAAGGCAGATGCAGTGGCTCATGCCTATAATCCCAGCACTGAGCTCAGGGGTTCGAGACTAGCCTGGGCAACTTGGCAAGACCTTGTCTCTACAATAAATCAAAAAACGTAGCCGCATGTGGTGCCTGTGGTTCCAGCTACCTGGAAGGCTGAGGTGGAAGGATCACCTGACCCCAGCAGGTTGAGGCTGCAGGTGGCAGTGAGTGTTTCACTGCACTTCAGGCTTGGCAACAGAGACTACGACTTAAAAAAAAAAAAAAAAAGAGGCCGGCTCGGTGGCTCAGCTTGTAATCCCGAGCCTTTGGGAGGCTGAAATGAGTGGATTGCCTGAACCCGCGGGTTCGAGACCCGCCTGGGCAACTTGGAGAGACCTCATCTCTGTAATAAATAAAAAAAAAATTAGCTGGGCATGGTAGCACTCGCCTGTAGTTCCAGCTACTTGGGAGGCTGAGGCAGAAGGATCACCGGAGCCCAACAAGTTGAGGCTGTGGTGGCCAGGAGTGTGCCACTGCCCTCCAGCCTGGGTGACAGAGTGAGACTTCAACTCAAAAAATAAATAAATAAATAAATAAATAAAATAAAAAGTATTCAGGAAGGGCAGCCAAGACAGTGAGCAGTTGCGCTTACCAAGAAGGAGGGAAGGGGTGGGGCAGATGTCTTGTGATCAGGCAGGTGACCTGGGGTGCCACTGACCCTTTGAAACGGAGGGTCAAGACCTCTGTTTCCCAAACACACTGGTTCCTCTGTCCTAGAGTGACCCATGGGGCCCAGCACATTATCGACTGTCAGATCTTTGCCCACTCTGTTCACCCAGATTCCTGGCACAGGGAGTCTGTCCTCTCTGGTTTGTGTGGAGTTGGGGACCATAAGAAGCTCCCGAACTGCCCCGTCTGGCGGGGTGATACCGTACTCTGTGCCCCTAAAATGATCAGACAGATTCCTCACTTGAAAACTAAACACACTTACCTGGCGTCTTCCCGACCCATCGGCATCCCTAACCCTGGAGCAGACAATGAGGGGCCGCCGGGGCCGGGGTGGCTGAACCCCGGGGTCCCTAGAGGCAGGATGCAAAGAACTGGTGTGGGGGTTGCACAAAGGTCCTGGTCGCTTAAAGCCCAATTACTGTCGAGGTCTCACTTTCCCTATTCTTGCGTAGACCTGGGTCGCTCAGCAGCGGTAAGCGCTGAACTTCCTATCCCCTCTTGGCCTGATCCATTCCAGTTCAGGGAGGCGCCAGGAATCCCAGGTGAGGGCTGTGCAGCGTGGACTTCGGGTAGACAGGGCTGAGGTAGGTACACAGCAGCTACGAGCTGGGTCTCCCGGTGGACGGGTGAGAACCAGTAGCCAAGCTGTTCGACCTATCGATGCTCTCGGCGCTCAGCGCTGTCAAGGGACAGGCACGGGGGTGGGCAAAGGCGGGGCGGGGAGCTCCGGGTGGGAGGGACGTGCCTGGTTGGCGAGCCTCTACTGGTTGGCCGTTTGCAGGAGGCGGGTTCTGATTGGCCGGGGACTGCGGGAGGCTGCGGGCGGCGGGGTTAAGCGCTTCGCTACCGCCCCCGCCTAGGCGCGAGTCCAGAGCGCTGAACCCGCACCGCGACCTGCAAAAGCCGTGGCAAGCCATGGGCCTCCGACTCTGTCCCTGCCGTGTGGCACTGCTCCCGGATGGCCTCCTGTTCCTCTTGCTGCTGCTAATGCTGCTCGCGGATCCGGCGCTCCCGGCAGGACGTCACCCCGCGGTGGTGCTGGGTGAGGCGGGTCTCTGGTGGTGGGTCAGTCGGTCCGGCAGAACCGGGTGCGGGCGGGGCAGTCTTCCTGATATGCATGTGTTCTAAGCAAGAGATTGGGGAGCATCTTGGTGTCTGTCTTGTCGCCTAGATGGGTCGGTTCACCTCCTACCATACTAGGCGCGGGTGTGGTCAGCCTCCCACCATCTGCCCCGGTAGAAGATGGGGGTCAGTGAGAGAGTTACCGTGAGGGGGAGAGTGACTGATTGCCTATAACTGCACCTGTCCACATCAGTCCCAAGCCTTGCCTTGCCTTATCCCATTTTTTATCTGGAAAGACTGAGGCGCTTTGGCCCCACTCCTCAGGGCTGTTTGGGGTGGGTAGAGTAGCTTCATAATTGGCCTCCACATCATCCTGGCCCTGGCTTGTAGGCTATCACACTCAACTCTTCTAGCCCCACGTATTTCAGAAGGCATTACTGAAAGGAAGCTCTTTGGGGGAAAGGATTGCTCTCCTAGCTGGCCACCCACCCTCAACTTATCAAATGGGTGGCATAGAGTTTGAAGGAAGAGGCCTAAGGAAAACAGTGATGGCTAGGGGGTTAGGAGAATGATCATGAACAGGTGTCAAGGAGCATACTTGTATTCTTATTCTTGCGAGACCTAGTTGGTCTAGGCCATGTTGGGGCTGGGTAACCTCCCCTGCCCACCCCCTTCTTGGTCACAGTCCTGGCAACTGTACAGGAGCCACAGTGTTTCTTTGTGGTGATGGACAGGGATGCGACCTCTGTCTTGGGGGCCTTGGGGACCTCATTCAGGTTGTCATTCCCATCTAGAGCTAGCATGGCCAACCAGGACTCCTGAGGGCAGAAACATTTGAGAAATAAATTACATACTGAGTCTGCTACATCATGACCCTATGCTCTTTCTGCTGAGAATATTTTAATGGGAATGATGAAGATCACAGAACAGTAAGGTTGGCAGGCAGGGTGGTACTGGGTAGGTCTCAAGGGGCCAGGAAATACTCCAGGGGTATGCTGGGCCCAGGTTCACTATGGAATTTGGCCCTGCCCTCCCCAAACTTGAAGAATAGGAGTAACAATGATCCCCAGAGATGAGGACTGTGCTGGGCAAGTCCAGAAAGTCCACCAACCAGCCTGGATGGGTGTGCATCAGGAAGGGTTTCCTGGAGTACAAAAGCTGGAGCTAAGGCAAGTGGAGAGTTCCAGGCAAAGAAAGAGAGGTGACCAGCCCAGGCTGGCTGGAGTTGAAGCTGGGGGAGGAGTGGCTGTACAGGGCTTGTGATTGGTTGGGTCATCTGGACTTTATCCTGGGGGCCTCAGGGAGCCCTGGATGGGCCTGTGGAGTTCTGAGTCTGAGGGGCATTGAAAGATTCTCATCTTTGGCTAGCGTGCCTTTTCGCCTGGATCAGTGCTAACTGCACTGATTAATTCAGTCAGCGTTTGATTACCCTAGGTCACAGCAAAAGAACTTCAGGCCCCACCCAGAGTCACAGAGCAGCTAGAATCCTAACTTGTCTAGCTTCTCAGAGAGTGAGACTGTTAGTGTTAACTCTGGGAGACCCCATGGTAGCCAGTGGATAGGCTGCTCCTGGGCATAGAGCTGGGGTCTGACTTTGGCCATCATAGGATCAGAATCCTCTAGGGGTAGGTCCTAAATTGGAGGTAGAGGAAACAGAGACCAGAGATATGATACAGAAGACCCTGTGCCAGGGGAAGGGACTGTAGAACAGAGATCAGAGATATGTACAGAGAGACTGTTCAGTCCCTTCCCCCTTGCACAAGGTCTTCTGTATCTTATCTCTGGTCTCTGTCTTCCCTCTGTTCATATCTCTGGTCTTAGTCTTCCCATCTGTTAAGTGGAGATAAGGATGTGCTCTCCGGGCCTCATTTGAGGTGAAATACACGTGGATGGCTCTTTTCCTATATCCAGGCTCAGGGGATCAGGACGTGGCCATTGCTATTTTTAGAGGCCACACATCCTGACCAGGGCAAGGAACATCTGGGCAAGCAGATCCAGTGACTTCCTCTTTTAGCCATTTCCTCTTTGGTGGAAACGATGACCAAGATCTTTTCACAGTTCTTCCCAGTCCACATGCATGTCATCTAGAGGCTATCATGGTGAGGGCTCCCCACCTCTGCACCTGCAAATGAAGGGAGATGAAGTCAGGTGCCTCACCTGCCTCCTATGGTGCCATGAAAGCACTGGGATGGTGCACAGGGAGGGCATGCCTTCTGCAGAATTGGATTCACAGTCAGTACCCAGTGAATGCCCAGGAGAGCCAAGTGCTGGTTGTTCATTCAGTAATCATGGATGATCACTAAATGGGGATGTGTTTGGGAGGTGTGGAGAGCATGGCATGTGGGAGCAGGAAAGGCCTGAAATGTCATTGGGGTAAATAGACTGTGAAGGGCTCAGAAGCAATGGGGAAAGGGTTGAGTGTCACAGGGGCCCAGGGCTCTGAGTGAACCAAACAGGCTGGCTGGGGTGGAAAGAAGTCATGCTTGGGCCTGGTCAAATCCACCCCCGCTGGGCTATGACTGGAATGGTGTGTTGTTTTAGGGCTATCTTTAACACAGGTTCCCAGCCATGCTAGGGCCCTCCGGGTGATCTGTTCTCTGGTATCTTACTGGGCTCTGGCGTTTAGTAAGGCCTGGAACCCTTAATAAGTTGGCAAGTGCCAGTACAAGCTTCTCTCAGCTGTGTTGCTGTTCATTGCCTCCCTCCCACAAGCATGTTCTGGAATATCTTCTGTGGATACAATTTTGGCTGTTTAGGTATCCCAGTAGTCTGTCTGTTTACCACTCCCTTTCTCAGGGTGAACAAGGCCCTATCTGCTCTGGTTGTAGTCTGGGATGGCTGTGGGTGGAAGACTCATAGGCTCGTCTTGAGGAGAGAGAGATATATATATATATCTGTATATAGATATATATATATATCTATAACAACAGGTCTTTGGCCAAACTTTGGAGATTCTGACACAGGAGGCCAGAGGCAGGGAGTGCTATCTCCAAGTCCCTCCCAGTCAGAGCTCCTATCTGGCCCATTAACTGTAGAAACCATGTGTATGTGTTTGTGGTGGTGGGTAATTGAAGATCTCATTAAACAGACAGGGAAACTGAAACCTAGCATGGAGAAGTGACTTCACCCTGAATCCCTTCCAATAATCTGAATGGCTCAGGAGGATGTTCCACTGAAGGTCGAAGGGATTTATTTTATCTGGACCTGGGGAGACTGTGAGGGGTCTTCCCCAAAACATGGCAGGCCTCTCCCAAGACCCCACAGACTTCTCTGTACCACACAGCGGTAGCAGCTTTTCTGCATGAAGATGGTACCCTGGCCTTTGTGCTTTAATTTGAGGTGTGGAACTTCAGAGGTCTACCATAGTATCCATGGCTCTTTAGGGGGGCGAGGGGTCTGCTGCAGACTTCAAGGTTCTTGGGGGTCTCAAGCCTGTCAGACTGGAGCTTACACATGTCCTATACCCCTGCTGCAGTGCCCGGTGATTTGGGCAACCAACTGGAAGCAAAGCTGGACAAGCCGTCAGTCGTGCATTACCTCTGCTCCAAGAAGACCGAAAGCTACTTCACAATCTGGCTGAACCTTGAACTGCTGCTGCCTGTCATCATTGACTGCTGGATCGACAATATCAGGTGGGAGCCAGGGCATACCAACCGGGTGCTGCTCCCCAGTGGGGCCCAGAGAGGCCTCCAGAGCCCATTCCTTCTCATCCTTGCTTCAAGAGGTCACTGACATCTTTCCTTCCCCTGGTCCTGGCACCACGCCTGCACTCTCCCAGGCAGAACTTTTTTTTTTGAGTTGGAGTCTTACTCTGTCACCTAGGCTGGAGTGCAGTGGCACGCTCAAGGCCACCACAGCTTCGACCTGCTGGGCTCAGGTGAGCCTTCTGCCTCAGCCTTCCAAGTAGGTGGAACTACAGGCACGTGCCACCACCCTGGCTAATTTTTTGATTTATTGTAGAGATAAAATCTCACCAGGTTGCCCAGGCTGGTCTGGAACCCGTGGACTCAGGCAATCCTCTCACCTGGGCCTCCCAAAGTGCTGGAATTATAGGCAAGAGCCACCATGCCTGACTACCAGGCAGAACTTTCTTCTTCTTCCTGCTGTTCTTGCCTACCCCCTACTTTTCAGCCCTCATGTTCTACACATAGTTTTTTATTTTTATTTATCTATTTTTTTAATTGGAGTCTCTTTGTCACCGAGGCTGGAGTGCAGTGGCACGCTCACAGCCACTGCAGCCTCAGTCTACCTTCTGGGCTCAGGTAGATCCTTCTCCCTTAGTTTTCCAAGTAGCTAGAACTACAGATGCACGCCACTAGGCCTGCCTAGTTTTTGTGATTTATTGTAGAGATGAGGTCTCACCAAGTTGCCCAGGCTGGTCTTGAACCCTTGGGCTCAGGCAGTCCTCTCGCCTCGGCTTCCAAAAGTGCTGGAATTACAAGCTGAGCCACTGTGCCTGGCCTCTTTTTTTTTCTTGGAGTCAATGTCTAACTCTGTTGCCCAGACTGGAGTTCAGTGGCACAGTCATGGCTATCGCAACCTCAACCTGATCCTTCTGCCTCAGCCTTCCAAGTAGCTGGAACTACAGGCACGCACCACAACTCCCAGCTAATTTTTTAATTTATTGTAGAGACAAGGTCTCGCCAAGTTGCCCAGGCTGATCTCGAATCCCTGAGATCAGACAGTCCTTTCACCTCCGCCTCCCAAAGTGCTGGGATTATAGGTATGAGCCATTGCACATAGTTTCTAAGTCCTAGCCCCTGTTCAGAGCCTCAGCATGGCTCCTGCCCCTTTCCTTGCCTGTACCTTGGCTACGCCTGCCTCTCTAGCAGTTGGTTCTTCCTGGGACAGACATATCTTTGCACATGCTGTGTTTTTTTCACTGTAATCTACTTCTACCCTTTGCATGATAAATTTCCTCCACTTCACCCTTTAAAACCCAACTCTCAGCCGGGCTCAGTGGCTCAGCCTGTCATCCTGCGCCTTTGGGAGGCTGAGGTGAGTGGATTGCCTGAGCCCGCGGGTTTGAGACCCCGCCTGGGCAGCGAGACCTCATCTCTACAATAAAAATCAAAAAATCAGCCGGGCATGGTAGCGCATGCCTGTAATTCCAGCTACTTGGAAGGCTGAGGCGGAAGGATTGCCGGAGCCCAGCAGGTCGAGGCTGCGGTGGCCGGGAGCGGTCAGTGCACTCCAGTCTGGGCGGCAGAGTGAGACTCCAACTCAAAAATAAAATAAAATAAAATAAAACCCAACTCTCATCCCTTTGTGCGGTCTACCCTTTTGACTCCCCAGAGCAGTTCACCTCTCCTTCCCCCAAGCTACATGCTTGTTTCTTCTAACCCTCATCGTGTGCCAGACTTTGTTTCCAAAAATGTTTCCCCAACTTAATAGAGGCATTGTACACTTTATATGCTTTCTTTCACTTAGCCTTACAGCAACCCTGTGAAACTGGTGTTGTTGTTGTTTTATTTATTTTATTTTATTTTATTTTATTTTTTGAGTCAGAGTCTCACTCTTGTCCAGGCTAGAGTGCAGTGGCACACTCACGGCCACTGCAGTCTCAACCTGCTGGGTTCAGGCGATCCTTCTGCCTCAGCCTTCCAAGAAGCTGGAGCTACAGGTATGCACCACCATGCCTGGCTAATTTTTTGACTTATTGTAGAGATGAGGTCTTACCAAGTTGCCCAGGCTGATCTCGAACCTGTGGGCTCAGGCAGTCCTCTCCACCTCTGCCTCCCAAAGTGCTGGGATTATAGGCGTGAGCCACCGTGCCCTGCCTAGGTGCTGTTGTAAAATCTGCTTTATAGATGAGGAAATCTGGAAGCTCAAAGAGGTTACAAAATTGCCTATAATCACTCAGCCAATAAGAGGCAGAACCAGGATACAAACTCAGAATTGTGTGACTCTGAGCTGAGGTTCCCTCCCAGACTGAGCTCCCTGAAGGCAGGAACTGTGTCTCTGTTTTATCTTTATCATGGTAGAACCAGGAACATAGTTGGTGCTCAATAAAATTTTGAGCTGAATGGAATCTCACAAATTAAAAGTTTTTCCCAGCCGGGTGTGGTGGCTCACACCTGTAATCCCAACACCTTGGGAGGCTGAGGTGAGAGGATTGCCTGAGCCTACACACAGGTTCAAGACCAGCCTGGGCAACTTGATGAGACCTCATCTCTACAGTAAATCAAAAAAATTAGCTGGATGTGGTGGCACATGCCTATAATTCCAGCTACTTTGAAGGCCATCTGAGCCCAACAGGTCAAGGCTGCAGTAGCTGCGAGTATGCTACTGCACTTCAACCTGGATGACAGAGAGAGATTCCAACTCAAAAAAAAAGAAAAAAAGTTTTTCCCGCTGCACGATGACTCAGGTCTATAAATCCAGCACTTTGGGAGGCGGAGGCAGGAGGATTGCCTGAATCTGTGGGTTCGAGACCAGCCTGAGCGACATGGTGAGACATCTCTACAATAAATTAAAAAGTTAGCTGGTTGTGGTGGTGTCTCTCTGTCTTTCCAGCTACTTGGAAAGCTGAGGGAGCAGGATCACCTGAGCCCAGCAGGTCGAGGCTGTAGTGGCCATGAGCATGCCACCGTACTCCAACTTGGGCAACAGAGTGAGACTCTGACTCCCAAAAAAAAAAGTTTCTCCCAGAGACTCGCTAGCTGGTTCTCCAGGCTTCCTACCCTTCATTGTTTGTGTGGCCTGCCTTGTTGACTCTTTGCTCCTCCATGTGTGATCAGGGTTATTTCTGGGCTGTTGATCTGCATTTCTATTTTTGTACTGGAAGCATGGCCTCAGGTACTGCCAGTTGGAGGTGGAGGCTGATTCTGACAGGGTCTTGTCTGCCTTCATTGGTGCTGTGACCTGTTTCGATTTTCAGCCATCACAGAGCTGCGTTGGCTTTCCAGAACAATTGTCTACATTTTGCTGGGTGGCCACTGGGATATCTACAGATTGCTCTGGAGAGAGTGGGCCCCCAGGACCTATTATTTAGGTCAGTACTGGGGATCCTGTCAGCTTTCTGTGACTGATCTTTAAGTGGGGAATGGGACTCGGAACCACCAAGAACTTCAGTTTCTTATGTTTTCTTGGGCACATTTTCCTCTTTGGTGTAAGGCAAGGCTGGAGCAGGGTTCCTGGCTTGGCACAGGGCTTTTCTACTGTCCCTCCCAACCCCACCCCCATCGTTTTTCCAGGCCTTGGTGACCCTCTTCCCGAGGGAGGCAGTATAGCAACCATGTACTCAGCCCTGAAGCAGAGTTTCTCTTGTGTGGTCCATTTGGCACTGTAGCTACAGAAACTATGAGGTAATTTGTGTGATGTTAGAAGCTGCTGAGTCTGTGGTAATATGTTACACAGCCATAGAAAGCTACTAAAGGTCTGGCAGGGATCCCAAGTAGCTGCTAGTCCATGTCCCATGTCATAGCTCTTAGAAATTTCCTGGGCAAGCCCTGGACATTGTGGTCAGTTTGGCAGGTGGTAGATAGGGCCCTGGGATACTGAGCAGGTCATAGGGGCATAATTTGTTTCTTTTCTTCACAGGTGCTGTTTTTGGGGGTTGGCTGGCTGCTAGGTCTAATGCCCAGAGCAAGTGGGACCCAGTTAAACCTATCTGGGGTTGCACGAGGCCTTTCTCCTGTCTTTCCCCACATGCCCCCATCATTTCTCTGGGCCTTGCCCACCCTCCTACCTGCCCATTCACACATCATCACAAGGCTCAGGCCAGAGGCAGAGTCACTGTCTGGTTCTGTTATGTCATGCACTCACACTCTCCTTTGTCTTGTAATGTGTTGTGGTGGTGACAGGAGCTAGATCCATGGAAATGGGACAATGGGAGCCTGAAGGGGAGGCTGCCTCTTGGGGTCAAGTGTGAAGTTCATGGCAGAGCCAAGGCTAGCACTTCCTTCTCCCAACCGGGTGTGAGATCCTCATTCTAGAGTAGACAACAGTGGGGAGAAGGGAATGTTGCCTTGACAGGGATCCTGGGGCCATTCTTGGAGTGAGCCTTAGTGGGAATCTTCATTTGGATGTGGTTACTCTGGTCTGTGCTTTATAAACATGCTTTGTTACTTTTTAGTCTCCCCTATATATCTGACCAAACTGGGGATGGGCAAGGAAGTACCGCTCAGCACATGATGAAGTTTTGGTACCCACCAAGCTCGGTGTCACCTTTGGGTCACTGATTCAATATCTTCTCTTGACAGGCTGGTTTACAACAAAACATCCAGGGCCACCCAGTTTCCTGATGGTGTGGATGTGCGTGTCCCTGGCTTTGGGAAGACCTTCTCATTGGAGTTCCTAGACCCCAGCAAAAGCAATGTTGGTATGTAGCCCTTACTCAAGGCCTCCAGGAGATGGGGCTGGGGGTTCTGCTGGACTGAAGTTAGAGGAACTCTGTTGGTTTATAGGGCTAGCTTGTGAGCTGTCTCTGATCAATGTGGGCACAGAACCCTGTAGCATTCCTCCAGGGCCTTCTCTGTCTTAGATGCCACAGTCTCTGCAGTGGGTGTAGTGTGGGTGGCTGGCACTAGCTGTATGTCCTTTAATCCTATGCATTTCTATCTACAGGTTCCTATTTCCATACCATGGTAGAGAGCCTTGTGGGCTGGGGCTACACACGGGGTGAGGATGTCCGAGGGGCCCCCTATGACTGGCGCCGAGCCCCAAGTAAGTAATCACTCTTGTCCCCTCCCTGGAGTCTTGGGAGGTGGGCATGAGGTAATCATAGCCACCACAGGCCTTGGTCTCTCCCTGGCCCTGGGCTCTCCCCTGCTCCTGGACCTATGGCAGCAAGCACACTGGTCATAGCAAACACCTTTGGTCAGTCTTGTCCTGTCCTCCCCATCCCTCATCCCAGGACTTCTGGGTCTCTGAGCCCTGGGGAGAGATAATAAGGTTGAGGGGAAGAAAAGGAGCCCCTTTTTTTCCTCCTTCACGGAAACAGAGGTAAAACAAGACTGCTCCCTTTGCATGTTAGCACCCCTCCCACCCCCCTAGTCCTGGGTCTGACCTGAGAAAAGGTCAATGGTTCAGGCCCCAGGACCCTTCCTGCCTGACCCCTGCCTGGCTCTGGCCTGCAGATGAAAACGGGCCCTACTTCCTGGCCCTCCGCGAGATGATCGAGGAGATGTACCAGCTGTATGGGGGCCCTGTGGTCATGGTTGCCCATAGCATGGGCAACATGTACACGCTCTACTTTCTGCAGCGGCAGCCGCAGGACTGGAAGGACAAGTATATCCGTGCCTTCGTGGCACTGGGTGCGCCCTGGGGGGGCGTGGCCAAGACCCTGCGCGTCCTGGCCTCAGGTAAGACCCTACCTTGCCTAGTAGGGGGTGGGTACCAGGAATTCCCCCTTCTCTTTCCTTTCCTTCTACAGTGTCCTCCTGGGCCAGCGCCCTTCATGTCTATTCTGCAGTGGGCAGGTCTATGCAAACGCACTCCCAAAAGTCTAAGGAAGCTGAGAAGGCAAAGAAAGAGGCTGATGGCGGGAGTGGGGGTGGGGTGGAGAGTGTGTGTGGGTGGTGGAAACACAATATCAATAAGGGTACCTGATCTCTAGCCAGGCAAAGTGGGGACCAAAGGGAGGCCCAAACTTTACCTGTCTACTTGTATAGCTAATCCTGAACTCCACATCTTTAAAATAAATTATAGGCTGGGCGTGGTGGCTCAAGCCTGTAATCCCAGACCTTTGGGAGGCCGAGGTGAGAGGATTGCCTGAGCCCAGGGGTTCGAGATCAGCCTGGGCAACTTGGTGAGACCTCAGGTCTACAGTAAATGAAAAAATTAGCTGGACGTGGTAGCACGTGCCAGTAGTTCCGGCTACTAGGAAGACTGAGGCAGAAGGATTACCTGAGCCCAGCAGGTCAATGCTGGGGTGACCGTGAGTGTGCCACTGCACTCCAGCCTGGGTTATGGAGTGAGGCTCCAACTCAAAAAATAAATAAATAATAAGATAAAATAAATTATATAAAGAAAGAAAGAGGCTAACAAATCCAGTTCTCGGAAAGAATCATTTAATAGAGATTTATGAATAGAAGCCACATCCATGTCTCAGATGGTGGTGAGACGAGATGGTGGGTTCCTATGCCATCATCTCCCAGACTCAGGGCTCATACCACAGGGGAAGGGCAACTCCAAAGGTATGTGTAGGACAAATGAGTTAACATCGAGGTTGTTTGGCCTAAGGGCAGGATTTATGGTGAGTAGGTTCTCTTGCACAAGGAGCAATAGATAAACTGTAAACCTTAGAGGCCTTCCTAGAACTGGAGTTAATTAGAAGCCTCTATGGTGGATTAGCATCCAAGAGGAGTTGCTTTGGCCTCCACAATATCTCTTCTCCTTGGGTCAGCACCCTTTTTTCTTCAGAGTGGCATTCTTTTTCATAACTTTTTTTTCCAGAAGATAATCTAACACGACTCCCCATTTCACCTCTTTAGTTGATATTGGTAGCCCTTGTAATCTTTGTAAGTTACAGCATGTACATGGAGTGGCATAACTGTTGGTCACACAGGTACTTGCTTGTGTAACGCACACATATATACACACATAGTGCCCAGGCCTGGCTGGCCTATCTTGGTTTGACCGCCACCCCCTATTTCTTCATCCTCACCCCTGCCCCAGAGGAGGAACACTAGACTACAGGTTTTTGTTTACAAGTTGCACCCACATCTGTGGGCAATAAGGAGCCTCTGTGGGCAACACAGGGTGGAAGCAGGTGCAGATCTAACTGGGTCTGCTTGCCTGGCAGTTGGGAAAAGCAACCCCCATTCTGGCCCCTCCCCAATCTTTTCATGACTGTTGGAACCTACCAGCTACAGCTGTAAGGTAGAGCTTCCTGCTCTAGGAGGAAACTGTCTTTCCTCTGCTAGGAATGGGTATGAACCTCATGACCCCTCACTTTGGGAGCTGTGAGCCAGGGCTGTGCCAAACATCTCCTGAGCTCAAGTCCCCAGCACTTCCTGATCTGCTTGGTTAACTGGCATTGTGATTGGGTTAGGCCCAGTGCCTCTCCCAGTAATGACCCTGAATTGGCTGAGCAATGAACCCATGGCTCAGACATTCTGTTACAGTGAGGACTCATCATAGCCATCTACACTGTCCAGCCTAGACCTTGAGGTAGGCACACTCTGAGTTTAGACAGATAGCCATGTTGGCATTTGGGCCCTGGCCCCTTTCAGTTTCTCCTTGAATCTCTTCAGAGCTTTGCCTTAGCTTCTGGGAAACTGTTCCATCAGGCCCTGTTAATCTAGGAGTGGGGGTATGGTGTGGGAAGGTGGGACTCCATGGACCCCCAGGGGGTTCCCTTTCCTCAAGGGTTCTACAGCCAGACCCCAGCAGGCAAAGCTGAAGCCCTGCAGTCATTCAGAGAGGCCTCCCTGCTTTCAGATACAGAGTGGGTGACCTAGGAGCCTGAATGGGCCAGATGCCCCTGTTCCCAAGTTGCAGCTGTCCTCCCGGAAGTCTCACTGGCTGGCGGGTGTTTGTGTTGTTTGCATCCCTGTATGCAAAGGACTCTGACTCCATCTGCAGCCTTTCCTCCTACTATGTCTCTACCAGGCCTGGCTGCCCTGGTCAGGATGAGACCTGGGCTGGCTGAGTGCCAGTCTGAGCTTAGGAAAAAAAAATACGAGCACAGTTCAGTGTAATAAAAGAGAGAGAGAGGAACAGGTTTCTGGGCTACCAACCTGCTGATTCACCTTAGACGAGGTCAGTGCCCACAAGCCTGCTGACAAGCACCCAGAGGAGGGTACCGTGTACAGATGAGGAAATATAGATCACCCTGTGGGTATGTGCTGCCTAAATCCCTGGTGAGGAAATGCAAAAGAAACAAAACAGGTCTTGGATGTGTGCTTCCCAGAAGTAGCAAAAATAAAAGGAAACAATAAGACCCAAGTCAGAGCCAGACGCAGTGGCTCACACCTCTAATCCCAACACATTGGGAGGCTGAGGTGGGAGGATTGCTTGAGGCCAGGAGTAGGAGAAAAGCCTGGGTAACATAGTGAGACCTTGTGTCTACAAAAAATTTTTAAAATTAGCCAGGCATGGTGGCACGTGCCTGTAGTTGCAGCTACTTGGGAGGTTGAGGTGAAAGGATCTCCTGGGAGGATGTGGTGAGCCATGATCATGCCACTGCTCTCCAGCCTGGGCAGTAGAGTGAAACCTGAACTCAAAAAAAAAAGCCTTTGGGAGGCCGAGGTGAGAGGATTGCCTGAGCTCAGGAGTTTAAGACCAGCCTGAGCAACATGGCAAGATCTTGTCTCTACAATAAGTCAAAAAATCAGCTGAGCATGATGACACATGCCTGTGGTTCCAGCTGCTTAGAAGGCTGAGGTGGAAGTATCGCCTGAGCCAGCAAGTCAAGGCTGCAGCGGTCGTGAGCTTGCTACTGCACTCCAGCCTGGGCAACAGAGTGAGACTCCTACTCAAAACAAAAAACAAAAAAAGCCAAGGTAGGGATGGGAGTTAGAATGATGTAGACAGGTGAGAATGTTGACGAGGCCCCTGGCTGGGGTCTGGCAGGGATCCTGGTGGCAAACATGCCACCTAGCCAGCTTGCATGCCTAAGCATAGACTGACTGGTGTCCTTGCCCTGCAGGAGACAACAACCGGATCCCAGTCATCGGACCCCTGAAGATCCGGGAGCAGCAGAGGTCTGCCGTCTCCACCAGCTGGCTGCTGCCATACAATTACACCTGGTCACCTGAGAAAGTGTTCGTGCACACACCCACGATTAACTACACGCTGCGGGACTATCGCAAGTTCTTCCAGGACATCGGCTTTGAAGATGGCTGGTTCATGCGGCAGGACACAGAGAGGCTGGTTGAAGCCATGATGCCACCTGGCGTGCCCTTGCATTGCCTCTATGGTACTGGTGTCCCCACACCAGACTCCTTCTACTATGAGAGCTTCCCCGACCGTGACCCTAAAATCTGCTATGGCGATGGCGATGGCACTGTGAACTTGCAGAGTGCCCTGCAGTGCCAGGCCTGGCGTAGTCACCAGAAGTACCAAGTGTCGTTGCAGGAGCTGCCGGGCAGTGAGCACATCGAGATGCTGGCCAACGCTACTACCCTGGCCTATTTGAAACGTGTGCTCCTTGGGCCCTGATTCCTGTGCCAGGCAGGGCTGCTGGATGGCTCAGCCATGAAGCTTCTCTCAGCCTCTTGGGCTGTCATGACACACAAGTTTAGCAAAGTTTGTGACTGACTGTTCAAGGCCCTGGGTCTTGGGCTGTGAAGCATCTGCCATGGGGAAGTGCTGTTTCCTATCCTTCCTCTGTGGCTGCGAAGAAGGAAGAAATGAGAGTCGAACTTGAGGGGTCTTTGATGGAAATAATGCTGCTGATGGTGGAATGGTGACCTCAGGACTGGCTCTGCAAGGTGGATTGGCTGGCCCCTGGTCCCAATCCTCATGGGGGCCATGTGTTTCCTCCTACCCCTATGGCATTTTTACACTTGCCCACCGGGCCCAGGCCCCTCAACTTTCCTATGAGGGATGGTACTGTACTATGGTCCTGTCCCCAAAGGTTCCAGGGATGGGTTCCTGGCCTCTCAGGTGACCCTTCCCACACACTGGCCACAGGTAGGCCTGCCACTGGCCATGAGTGCCTAGGGCTGTGGCCTAGCTGGTAGTCAGCCTGACTGTTGCTTCCTTGGGGCAGCCCAGTACCCCCTGCAAGCAGTGTTCTTCCTGGTTCCCTGGCCCGGGGACATTTACTCTATTTTTACCTCCCTCACCTCCAGGAGCAACATAGCTCTGGATTGGGCAGCAGATGGGCCCCTAGTTCTGGAGGCTGTGTCCAAGGAATCCTGATCCCCTTGGATGTGCTGTTGGCCCTTTTATTGAAACTGGCTCCCTTCACCCTGGGCCTCTGGCTTAAGGATGAGAACTGGGGTAAGTGCCATGGCCTTCTAGGTACCTGTGAAGAAAGGGCGCTCAAGGAAGCAGCCAAAGCTGCTTGTAGCTACCCTGAGCTACCCTCTTGCTAACCCTACCACACTGCCACCATGACCTATGGTCTCTCTAGTACCCAAGTGGGCTGGCACAGGGCTGAGAGGTGATGGGCTTTCTACACTGTGCCCTGTACCTACTCCCACCAGGCAGCTGAGTGGTATTTAGTCTACAGAGACTAGCCCAGAATTTTCAGGGGGCCCCTGAGAGAGCCAGGGGCCTTGGGGCCCTCTTAGGGGTTTCCTGTCTGCCCCAGGGTGCTACTTGGGTCTCCCAATGATAGCAGGGATAGAGAATCCGGGCTTGCCTTGGTGACAGTGGGCTCCAAGCGGGCAGCTGGCAATAGGCTGAAAGTAGGGTCCATCCTCTGGGGTGGGGTCCCAAAGCCACATTCAGGCTGGACTGAAATGCTCTGCCACAAGGTGTCTGTTGAGGCTGGGTTTTCTGTTACATACATGCCTGGCCTCTGTCTCTCCCTTGTTTCTGAGTGGTAGGCCCCATGTGGGGCTCTGAGCAGGCTGTACCTCAATTCTGGCAATAAAAGTATTGTGTATGCTGTAAGACGCCCTGGCCTAGGCTCTATTCTGAGCATGAGAGGAGGGAGGTGGTGGAAGTGTAAGGGGGCTAAAGAGGCAGGTATTCAGGGGCCGGAGCTCTCTTAGGTCCTTGATGGGTTCTCAGTACCAAAGAATGACTCCTGTGCCCTTCTTCGGGCTGCATCTTCCTGCCCTGTCTCCTGGAATGCAGTTCCCCTCCTGAGACTAAGAACCAGAATCTGAAACATCCCCACTGCAACCGGCTGCTGCCCTCCTCCTGTTCTTATCTGGTCAACAGGTCCCACTGCCACCCAAGAGCTGGGGCAAAGACAGTCCTGCAGGTCACCCTGGCTAGACTCTTCCCAGCCTCTGCTCTCCCTCAGCTTACAGGTCTCAGCATCCTTTGAACCTAGAGTTCTAAGATGCCACCCTTCTCCTTTAGGGACAGAGAGAGACTGAGGAAGAGAGACTAGTTTGAGACTGGTATGGACAGAGAGATGGGCAGAGACTGGGACCAAACGGAGATGGACAAAGATGGAACAGAGACTGAGACAGAGAAATGTGGATGGGGTGGTGTGCCACCCAGAATTTTGGGGTGGTGTGCCACCCAGAATTTTGTGGTAGAAGCCCCACCAACCTGAGCTCCAGCTTTGATACACCACGGGCCACAAGAGGGCGCTCTGAACCCTCTTTCAACACGAGGTATTAGCCAAACCTGGAAGGAAGTGGTGACCCAGAGTAGGAGTGAGGAAGCTTGGGGCCACACAAGTGCAGCTGCAGCTCTGGCTTAGGTAAAATTATGACAACGTGAAAGGGAGTCTCACCCCCAGGCTCTGCCCAGCCTGACTCTCAGCTCGGCCCTGATACTCATCCACCCAAGGTACCCCTGTGGGTCTCATAGCCACTTACCCCTGGCCTGTTTTAGCCTCACTGTCACTCGGATTCAGTTACAGAGAGAAGGTGTGGAATCAGCAGGCTTCACAGGGCTAGCAAACCTGGGTACAAATCCCAGCTCTGTGGAGACCAAAGGGAGGCTCAAACTTTACTTGTACGATGATCACTTGTGTACCTAATCCTGAATTGGACCCCACATCTTTAAACTAAAAATGTAAAAATCTTAGCTCCAGTCAAATAGCCTGGGGAGCTTCCTGACCTCTCTGAGCCTCAGTTTCCTCATCTGAAGAATGAGGACAACCCTTAGCCGGGCTCGGTGGCTCAGCCTGTACTCCCGCGCCTTTGGGAGGCTGAGGTGAGTGGATTGCCTGAGCCCGTGGGTTCGAGACCCACCTGGACAGCGAGACCTCATCTCTACAATAAATAAAAATATCAGCCGGGCGTGGTAGCACATGCCTGTAATTCTGGCTACTCGGAAGGCTGAGGCGGAAGGATCGCCGGAGCCCAGCAGGTCGAGGCTGCGGTGGCCGGGAGCGGCCACTGCACTCCAGTCCGGGCGACAGAGTGAGACTCCAACTCAAAAAAAAAAAAAAAAAAAAGTAGGCTGAGGCAGAAGGATTGACTAAGCCCAGTCAGTCAAGGCTGCAATGGCCAGGAGCATGCCACTGCCCTCCAGCCTGGGTTACAGAATGAGACTCCAACTCAATTAATCAATCAGTCGATCAATATCTGTAGTCCCAAGTGGGAGGCTGAGATGGAAGGATCTCTTGAGCCCAAGAGTTTAGGCAGCAGTGAGCTATGATTCTGCCTGTGAATAGCCACTGCACTCCAACCTGGACTACAGAGCAACATCCTGTCCCGTAAAGAAAAGAACAGGGGCAAATAAATATACCCTGCAGCATAGTCCTGAGGAACACTGATGACCTTGGAGAACATCTGATTCAGTGCCTGGTGCACACAGCTGATGGGCTGTGTAACTGGGTATGAGACAGCAAAACCAGAGGTCTGGAAGCCAGCAACGCTTGTATGCAGCTGTTGCAAGGACAAGTGGACTGGCTGCTACTGAGTGACAAACATGTCCAGAGCTGTCCCTCTGCCTGGTCAGAGGCTAGAGGAACTGATCCAGGAGGCAAAGGGCCAGACTCCACCGATCCAGAAACATGCATACACTCATTCACACTCAGGGAAGGTGTTCTAAGCAGAGGGCACACTGGTGAGTGTGCCTCAGGGTTGTCATTTCAGTCTTTTTTTTATTTTTATTTTTTGAGTTGGAGTCTCATTCTGTCACACAGACTGGAGTGCCGTGGCATGCTCCCAGTCACCACAGCCTCGACCTGCCGGGCTACAGCGATTCTTCCCCCAGCTTTCCAAGTAGCTGGAACTACAGGCGCACGCTGTCACATCCAGCTAATTTTTGATTTATTGTAGAGACAAGATCTCGCCAAGTTACCCATGTGGGTCTCAACCCACGGGCCCAGGCAATCCACTCGCCTCGGCCTCCCAAAGTACTGGGATTATAGGCTGAGCCACCGAGCCCAGCCTGTCGTTTCAGTCTTACAGGGAGGAGAATGGAAGGGTTTTAGGCAAGGGAGATCCAAAGTCATCCAATTTGTATTTCAGGAGCATCCCCTACCCTGTAGGGGTAGGATAGAGGGAGGAGGGTGGGGATTGGGAGGCCATTGTGGCTGGGGAGAAGAAAAACATGGAATGCAGGCCTGGCCCTGGTGGGGCGGGGGAAGAGTAGGAAGGGTCTTGGGTGCTGCTCATCTCTGGCTGGATCACTGGGTGGAGGGGAGCAGGGGTTTGGGTGTAGTTTGGAGCCAGAGGATGTGCAATTGTGGACTTAGGCCAGGGGGGAAAAACTCCATTCTATGGTCAAGAAGAGGGTCAGTGCTTGAAGAGTGGACGGGAAGCTAAGGTGGAGGGCTTAGAGACCCATGAGGCCAAGAGGCTCTAGACAGAGCCCCAGAGCTCAGAAGGAGCCCTGGAAGGAGATGGAGAAAGAGAAAACAGGGGAAGGGGACAGGAGGGTGCAGTTCCCCTAAGAAGGGGTGTCAGAGCCGGGCTCGGTGGCTCAGCCTGTAATCCTGCGCCTTTGGGAGGCTGAGGTGAGTGGATTGCCCGAGCCCGCGGGTTCGAGACCCGCCTGGGCAGCGAGACCTCATCTCTACAATAAATAAAAAAATCAGCTAGGCGTGGTAGCGCATGCCTGTAATTCCGGCTACTCGGAAGGCTGAGGCGGAAGGATCGCCGGAGCCCAGCAGGTCGAGGCTGCGGTGGCCGGGAGCGGCCACTGCACTCCAGTCTGGGTGACAGAGTGAGACTCCAACTCAAAAAAAAAAAAAAGAAAAGAAGGGGTGTCAGTAGGGTCAGGTAAGATGAGGACAGAGCCCCAGGAAGGCTGGGGTTGCCTAAGGGAGCCAGGCAGTGTCAGTGTGTCTGTGGGGTAGGGGGTGGGGGTGGTGCTTCAATGCCAGGGAATCTGAGCTGTGTGTGATGGCCCAATACAGGGTGTGTGTGTCTTCCTGGGGTCCCTAAGCAAGGGGGCGGCTGTGATTGGGGCTCGGGGCTGCTGGAGCTCCATGGGGGCCCCTGGGCGTGGGGCCCAGGCCAAAGGCCAAAGGAACGCAGCGCGAGGCCAACTACAGCTCCCCGCGGGGACGTCCCCTTCTGGAGGCCCTCGGGAGGCCCCGTGAGACTGCAGGGCGGCGAGGGTGGCTGGGCCCAGGTCCCGCGCCGGCTTGGGGGCTGCCTGGCAACTACTCCGGGATCCAGATCGCGCAGGCCGTGGCGGCCACTGGGCCCGGAAGCGTCGCCTGCAGCGGGCCCCACACAGAACCCTGTCCCGACGCGGCGCGCGCTGTCGCGATCCGGCGGCGGTGACGTGGCGGGGCGGGGCCTGAGCGGCCGCGGCGGCCGTGGCGGCAGCGCGACCGAGCATCCTGGCGGCGCCTGGCCACGGGGAGGTAACTGGCCGGGCCGGGCCGGGGGCGGGCGCGCCAGGCGCGGGGCCGCGGCCGGGGCCGATCTCTTTTCTTTGAGGGGCCGCCGTCGCCACCGCCGCGAGTTCCCTGGGGATGCGGGCCGGAAACGGCGCGGGGCTGGCGAGCCGGGGCCGCGTGGACGCTGCGGGGGCGCCTTGAGTGAGGGGGACCTTGAGCGTGAGGGTGGACGGCCCCGAGTGTTCGGCGGAGCGTGCGAGAAAGATTCTGGGTGAGAGAGATCCTGAGTCTCACGATGACTCCGTGAGTGGGCAAGACCCCGAGTGTGAGAGAGACAGACAGAGAGAGAGAGAGAGAGAGAAAGGAGACGAGCCCTGGGTGAGAGGGAGAGAGACAGAGAGAGAGAGAGAGAGAGAAGAGAGAGAGAGAGAGAGAGAGAGAGAGAGAGAAGAGACGAGCCCTGGGTGAGAGGGTGACTGAGTGTGTGAGACCCTGGGTGTGAGAGTGGCCCTGAGTGTGTCACTGTGACCATGTGACACTCTGCCAGGAGGAAGGAGAACCTGTGCTGTGAGTGGGGACATGGCGAAGGTGAACAAGACAGAAGGCTGAGGACAGCCGGCACAGGAGCGAAGCTTCTAGGGGCTGCGCAGGATTTTGGGTGGTGTTGGGGCTCCCCGTGTTGCGATGCGGGCGCTAGGGAGTGGTGTTATTAGGCTCCTGTTATTAGGACTCTTCTGAGTGTCTGCGTCTTGTTTGACCATCTCATGTCCTAAATGTCAGGAAGTATGTGTGAAACATTCTGAAAATTCTTTATTGAGCATTAAGCAAACATGTTGAGTAATGGTCGGTACAAGCAGGAATCTGTGTTTCATTTAACATAATTTTGAGTACCTCCCGAGTGTGCAGGGCTATGTGCTCTGGGACATAGTTAAAAAGAGTTCAGTCTCTGCCCTTGATGGGGGAAAAAAACAGGGCCAGCTCATCTAGCAGGACCCTTAGCAGAATGACTAGCCATGTGGTGCCTTATCTCTGAGAGCTCACAGATTTCAGATCTTGGAGGCGCTGACTTGAAAGCCTGTGACTGTTTCTTGAGATCAGTGCCACCTCTTTTTGCTGGCTGTGATGCCGTTTGGGTGACTGCTCAGGCTGCCTGCATACTGAGGTCCTGTGTGTGCTTCACTGATGGCTTTTGCTTCCCAACTTTGGTCTCTGTCAAGTTGTTATTTTGGATTTTTCTTTTCCGGCAAATATGTGGAAAACCACAGCCTGATTTTTCTCCTGAATTCCTCCTCTCTTTCTCCTTCCTTGTCTGGCTGTGGATATATTTTATTGCAGATCAAAAGCATATGCCAGTTATGTGACCAATTTCCCTGGAACTTTTTGGTAGAGGAAATTTCCTGACCTCTGTTTCCTGCTGTAGTCTCTAGGATGTAGATCTGCTTCTAAAAAAGTTATGCAGATGGCACTCACAGGACCTGGGGCTCTGGAGCTGCTTAGATATGCATGATTTGAGATGAGGAGGCTAGTTCTCAGACAGGTTTAGGCTTGTTGCTTTAGTTATACCCGCCCTGTAGGCAAATAATGTTGAGGTGGGGATATCTTATCTATTTGATTGGGAGCTGAATCATAGACCTTCTTAGTAATTAGGGCTGCGCCTGCCAAGCATGTAAAATTTAGTTTTTACAAAGGGAAATTCTGCTGCTTACTGGGTTTATTTTTTGATCAGTTACCTCTTACTCTTTGTTGCAGAGATTACATGACCAAGGCACGTATGTGGAATAAGGCTTAGCTGCGGACACTTTACTTTCTTCTCAGTACTGGACCATTTATGATGAGGTGGCATATGAAAGTGTGATGTTCGCTTATTTCTTAACAGGTGAATATTGTTGCTCTGTCTGCTGTCAATTTTCTTTTATCTTTGTGATTTATAAAGAATTTTTGTTAGCCAAGCATGGGAGCTCACACCTGTAATCTCAGCACTTTGGGAAGTAGAGACGAGAGGATTGCCTGGCCTCAGGGGTTCGAGACCACTGTGGGCAACATGGCGAGACCTCGTCTCTACAATAAATAAAAAAATCAGCCAGGCATGGTGGCTCATGCCTATGGTTCCAGCTACTTGGAAGGCTGAAGTGGAAGGATCACCTGAGCCAAGCAGGTCAAGGCTAAGGTGGCCATGAGCATACCACTGCACTCTAGCTTAGGCGACAGAGTGAGACTGCGGCTCAAAAAAAAAAAAGGAATCTCTGTTATTTTTATATAATATGAGCATTATACCAGTAAAGAGAATGACTCACACATAATTAACAACTCTCTTTTTTTAGTATTAGATATACAGCTACACTGCAAGTTTGTTTGTTTGTGAGACAAGGTCTTATTCTGTTGCTCAGGCTGGAGTACAGTGGCATGATCATGGCTCACTGCAGCTTCAATTTCCTGGGCTCAAGCAATCCTCCCCTCTCACCTCAGCCAGCCTCCCAAGAAGCTGGGACTACAGGTGAGCACCACTGCACCAAGCATATTTTTACTTTTTGTAGAGATGAAGTCTTGGTATGTTGCCTAGGCTGATCTTGAACTTCTGGCCTCAAGTATCCTCCTGCCTCAACCTCCCAAAGTGCTGGGATTATTGGCACCTGGCCAATGCTATAATTTATTATAAAATAAATTATATATTTATATTACATCTCTTTCTAAAGAGTAATTATGGTAGTTTTTTTTTTCAGTTGGAGTCTCACTCTGTCGCTCAGACTGGAGTGCAGTGGCCGCTCCTGGCTACCGCAGCCTCGACCTGCTGGGCTCCAGCGATCCTTCCGCCTCAGCCTTCCAAGTAGCTGGAACTACAGGCGCACGCTACCATGCCCGGCTAGTTTTTTGATTTATCGTAGAGATGAGATCTCGCCAAGTTGCCCAGGCAGGTCTCGAACCCGCGGGCTCAGGCAATCCACTCACCTCAGCCTCCCAAAGGTGCGGGATTACAGGCTGAGCCACCGAGCCCAGCTTATGGTGGTTTTTAATTAAGGATAATTGCAGTGAGTTTGTTAAAAAGGAATGAAGGCTGAGTGCGGTGGCTCATTCCTATAATTCCAGCACTTTGGGAGGCCGAGGTGAAAGGATTGCCTGAGCCCACGGGTTCCAGACCAGCCTGGGCAACTTGGTGAGACCTCATCTCTACAATAATCAAAAAATTAGCCAGGCACTGTGGCACCTGCCTGTAGTTCCAACTACTTGGAAGAACGAGGCAGAAGGATCACCTGAGCCCAGCCGGTCGAGGCGGCAGTGGCCGTGAGCATACCACTGCACTCCAGCCTCTAAAAGAAAGAAAGAAATGTAAAATAAATGCCCTGTAAAAGAACTAGGGTGATCAGGGACAGTGGCTCACACCTGTAATCCCAGCACTTTGGGAGGCTGAGGAGAGAGGATTGCCTGAGTCCAGGGGTTTGAGACCAGCCTGGGCAACATGGCAAGACCTCAACTCTGTAATAAATAAAAAGATTAGCCAGGTGTGGTGGTGCACAGCTGTAGTTCCAGCTACTTGGAAGCCTGAGGTAGAAGGATCACCTGAGCCCAGCAAGTTGAGGCTGCAGTGGCTATGAGTGTGCCACTGCACTCCAACCTGGGTGATACAGTGAGACCCCAACTCAAAAAAAAAAAAAACCTGGCAAGGTGACTGATGCCTGTAATCCTAGTACTTTGGGAGGCAGAGGCAAGAGGACTGCCTGAGCCCATGGGTTCGGGACTAGCCTGGGCAACATGGCGAGACCTTGTCTCTACAATAAATAAAAAAATTAGCCCGGGCTCGGTGGCTCAGCCTGTAATCCCAGCACTTTGGGAGGCTGAGGTGAGCGGATTGCCTCAGTCTGCGGGTTCAAGACCACACCAGGCAACTTGGCGAGATCTTGTCTCTACAATAAACTCAAAAAATTAGCCAAGCACGGTAGCGCACACCTGTAGTGCCAGCTACTTGGAAGACTGAGGTGGAAGGATCACAGGAGCCCAGCAGGTCAATGCTGGGGTGGCTATGAGCATGCCTCTGCACTCCAGCCTGGGTGATGGAGCAAGACTCCAACTCAAAACAACAACAACAACAACAAATTAGCTGGTCATGGCACACACCTGTAGTTCCAGCTACTTGGAAGATTGAAACAGAAGGATCTCCTGATCCCAACAGGTCGAGGGGTGCAGTGGCCATGAGCATGCCACTGCACTCCAGCCTGGTCAACAGAGTAAGACTCCAGCCCCCCCACCCAAAGAAAGAACTAGGTTGGCAAATACTGTTGAGATGAGGATATCTTATATACTGTGATTGGGAGCTGAATTTAATTGTGAGTTTCCTAATGTTCTACGTATAAAGAGTCACATAATTTTTGTTAAAAAATTTTTTTGGTAAAAAGAAGTACAATAATGGTACAACCTGACTGTGTTCTTATGCCTGCTGCCCAGAAAAACCAAGACTGATGAAGCTGTTACAATAGAGAAAGAATTTAATTTTGCAAAGCACCTGAGTGAGGAGGACAGGAGATATTTCTCAAATCTGCCTCTCTGAGAATTTTAGACTAGTGTTTTTTGTTTGTTTGAGTTGGGGTCTCACTCTTGTCGCCTATGCTGGAGTGTAGTGGCATGCTTACAGCCACCGCAATCTTGACCTGCTGGATTTAGGGGATCCTTCTGCCTCAGCCTAGACTAGTGTTTGTTAAGGAATGATTTGTTGGGCTGGGGCCTAGGGAATGGGTGCTGCTGATTGGATGAGGATAAAGTTGAGATGTTGAAACCGTTTTTGTGCACAGAGCTAGTTTCTGGGAGAGGGTGACAGGATTGGTGGGGTCACATCCTTGGTATGTGTCTTGAATCTGGGTGGGATCATGGGTCCATCCAAGTGCTGACATCGCAAACGCTATTTTTAGGTTTTACAATAGATGCTATCTGTAAAGCAAATTTCGCAACCATTGACTACTGACCCATGGGCAGTAAGCTATTATAGAGTAAGGTATGCTGAGGTAGGGGATCCCTGGAGATTAGAGCTGCTTCTGCCCTTCAACTGACCAAACTTGAGGATGCTATCAATGAGATCTGTGCAGTCTTAGGTTCATTGTTTAAGAGAAAAAATATTTATCAGCCTCATGGAGAAATGAGGTCTCGCAGCCAGGCTCGGTGGCTCAGCCTGTAATCCCACGCCTTGGGAGGCTGAGGTGAGTGGATTGCCTGAGCCCGCGGGTTCGAGACCCTCCTGGGCAACTTGGTGAGACCTGATCTCTACAATAAATCAAAAAATTAACTGGGTGTGGTAGCGCGCGCCTGTAGTTCCAGCTACTTGGAAGGTTGAGGTGGAAGGATCGCCGGAGCCCAGCAGGACGAGGCTGCGGTAACGGGGTGCATGCTATTGCACTCCAGTCTGGGCGACAGAGTGAGACTCCAACTCAAAAAAAAAAAAAAAGAAAAGAAATGAGGTCTTGCCAATTTGCCCGGGCTGGTCTCAAACCCACGGGCTCAGGCAATCCATTTGCCTCAGCCTTCCAAAGTGCTGGGATTACAGGCTGAGCCTGGCCTCATTTGTTAATTACTAACTGCAGGGTACAGTGGCTCATTCCTGTAATCCCAGCACTTTGGGATGCCAAGGCGAGAGGATTGCCTGAGCTCAGGGTTTCGAGACCAGCCTGGACAACTTGGTGAGACCTTGTCTCTACAATAAATCAATAAAAATTAGCCGGGCGTGGTGGCACGCGCCTATAGTTCCAGGTACTTGGAAGGCTGAGATGGAAGGATTATCTGAACCCAGCAGGTCAAGGTTGTAGTGACTGTGAGTGTGCCACTGCATTCCAGTCTGGGCGACAGAGTGAGACTTAGACTCAAAAAAAATTTTTTTTCTGACTGTAGTGATAGCATGGTAGGGCTCGGGACTCTTCTACAGTTTTTACTCTGTGGCCCTATATTAATTGTATATAGGTGGTTTCACTAAATGTATTTATTTATTTATTCATTTGAGTCAGAGTCTCACTCTGTTGCCCAAGCTGGAGTGCAGTGGCACACTCACGGCCACTGCAGCCACGACCTGGTAGGCTCAGGCAATTCTTCTGCCTCAGCCTTCCAAGTAGCTGGAACTACAGGCTTGTGCCACCACACCTGGCTAATATTTTGATTTATGGTACAGACGAGGTCTTAACATGTCGCCCAGGCAGTTCTCGAACCCGTGGGCTCAGGCAATCTCTCGCCTCAGCTTCCTAAAATGCTGGGATTACAGGTGTGAGCCACTGTGCCTGGTTTATTTTTTAAGTTTAAGCATTTATTTATTTATTTTGAGCTGGAGTCTCACTCTGTAGCCCAGGCTGGTAAGTACAGTGGCACACTCACGGCTACTGCAACCTTGACCTGCTGGGCTCAGGTGATCCCTCAGCCTCAGCCTCCAAGTAGCTGGAAATATAGGCACACACAACCACGTCCAGCTAATTTTTAGATTTATTGTACAGATGAGTTCTTGCCAACTTGCCCAGGCTGGTTTTGACCTATGGGCTCAGGCAATCCTCTCACCTTGGCCTCCCAAAATGCTAGGATTATAGGCGTGAGCCACTGTGCCTGTTTATTAAGTTTAAGCATTTTTTAAAAACTAATGTAGCCGGGCTCGGTGGCTCAGCCTCTAATCCCAGCTCTTTGGGAGGCTGAGGTGAGTGGATTGCCTGAGCCCACGGGTTCGAGACCCGCCTGGGCAACTTGGCGAGACCTCATCTCCACAATAAATCAAAAAATTAGCTGGGCGTGGTAGCGCGCGCCTATAGTTCCAGCTACTGGGAATACTGAGGCGGAAGGATCGCCGGAGCCCAGCAGGTCGAGGCTACGGTGGAGCGGCCACTGCACTCCAGCCTGGGTGACTCCCACTCAAAAAAAAAAAACTAATGTATAACATTGTAGAAAATATAAACCTTAGAGAAGTATAAATAAGAACATGTCAGCCGGGCTCAGTGGCTCAGCCTGTAATCCCCCCGCCTTTGGGAGGCTGAGGTGAGTGGATTGCCTGAGCCCGCAGGTTCAAGACCCCCCTGGGCAGTGAGACCTCATCTCTACAATAAATCAAAAAATAAACCGGGCTTGGTAGCGCACGCCTGTAGTTCCAGCTACTTGGAAGGCTGAGGCGGAAGGATCGCTGGAGCCCAGCAGGTCGAGGCTGCGGCCACTGCACTCCAGTCTGGGCGACAGAGTGATCCAACTCAAAAAAAAAAAAAAAAAAAGAACATGTCCACTGTGTTTGCAACCACAGTTAAGATTTTGGTGTGTTTCTTTTATTTCTCTTATCAATTGGATAAAAATGGGTAAAAGGATCGCCAGCTCAGGAGGGTGATCTGGTAGACCCTCTCATAACACCAGGCTACCTAGCTGGAAGTTGTGTCTTAATTATTGGCTCCTTGAATCAGTGATTTTCATGCTATTGTTGCAGAGGGTTTGTGGATCTACTTCCCGGGGACAGAATAGACTACAGTCTCTTACAGGTATGGACTACCTTTTTTGGAATGTATGTAGATACCGTTGTGACTAATTAGATGCAAATTAATTTAAAATCACTACTTGTACTCACAGTAGTTTTTTTTTTTTTTTTTTGAGTTGGAGTCTCACTCTTGTCACCTAGAATGGAATGCAGTGGCCGCTCTCGGCCACTGCAGCCTCAATCTGCTGGGCTCCGGCGATCCTTCCACCTCAGCCTTCCAAGTAGCTGGAACTACAGGCGTGTGCTACGACGCCCGGCTAATTTTTTTAAAATTTATTGTAGAGATGAGGTCTCGCCTAGTTGCCCGGGCGGGTCTCGAACCTGCAGGCTCAGGCAATCCACTCACCTCAGCCTCCCAAAGTGCTGGGATTACAGGCTGAGCCACCGAGCCCGGCTCACAGTAGTTTTTTGTCATTTTTTCTTCTTCAGTTGTTACCTGAAGAATAAGTACTGTGGCAGAAAATGTCTGATGTTAAAATAGCTACTTCAGCTTTTTTTCTTTTTTCTTTTGAGTTGGAGCCTCACTCTGTCACCCAGGCTGGAGTGCAGTGGCATGCTAATGGCCACCCCAGCATCAATCTGCTGGGCTCAGGCAATCTTTCCGCCTCAGCCCTCCAAGTAACCAGAAATACAGGCACGTTTTACCACACCCATCTAATTTTTTGATTTATTGTAGAGATGAGATCTCGCCAAGTTGCCCAGGCTGTTCTCAAACCCGTGGGCACAGGCAATCCCCTCACCTTGGCTTCCCAAAGTGCTGGGATTACAGGCTTGAGCCACTGTGCCTAGCCCCCAATTCTTTCTTCTTATCATTTGTGCTATTGTCAGACATTTCACTTTTACATATGCTATAAACCCACAATACATTGCTACTATTTTGCTCTAGGTAGTCAATAATATTCTAAAGTAAGTAAAGATAAGCCAAAACAATCACGGTTTACCTCAGCCTTGACTTCCTGGGTTCTGATGATTCTTCTGCCTCAACTTCTCCAATATCTGTAACTACAGGTGCGCACCACTACACCTGGCTAATTTTTGTGTTTTCTATAGTGGCATGGTCTCACTGTGTTGCCCAGGTTGGTCTGGAACTCCTGAGCTCAAGCTTTGTCTCAAAGCCTTGTCTTTATTTTGAGTTGGAGTCTCACTGCAGCCTTGACCCGCTGGGCTCTGGCGATCCTTCTACCTCAGCCTTCCAAGTAGCTGAAACTACAGGTATGCGCTACCATGCCCAGCTAATTTTTTTTTTTTTTGAGTTGGAGTCTCGCCCAGACTGGAGTGCAGTGGCCGCTCCCAGCCACTGCAGCCTCGACCTGCTGGGCTCCGGCGATCCTTCTGCCTCAGCCTTCCAAGTAGCTGTAACTAAAGGCGCGTGCTACCATGCCCGGCTAATTTTTTTGATTTTATTGTAGAGATGAGGTCTTGCCAAGTTGCCCAGGCGGGTCTTGAACCCGCGGGCTCAGACAATCCACTCACCTCAGCCTCCCAAGGCACGGGATTACGGGCTGAGCCACCGAGCCTGGCTTAATTTTTGATTTATTGTAGAGATGAGGGCTCACCAAGTTGTCTGGGTGGGTCTCGAACCCGCAGGCTCAGGCAATCCATTCGCTTCGGCCTCCCAAAGTGCTGGGATTACAGACTGAGCCACCAAGCCTGGCCAAGATTTATTTTAAGGTCTAAAAACATCCAGACTAATCAAAAGGATACTACTGTGACTTCTTTTTTTAAAAAAAATAAACTTATTTGCTTTTCAATGTTAGCAATAATTTTTGTTTGTTTTAATTGGAGTCTCACTCTGTCACCCAGGCTGGAGTGCAGTGGCGCACTCATAGCCACCCTAGAGTCGACCTACTGGGCTCCGGCGATCCTTCCACCTCAGCCTTTCAAGTAGCCAGAACTACAGGCAGGCGCTACCATGTCTGGCTAATTTTTTGATTTATTGTAGAGACGAGGTCTCGCCAAGCTGCCCAAGCTGGTCTCGAACCCGAGCTCAGGCAGTCTACTTGCCTCAGCCTCCCAAAGTGCTGGGATTACAGGGTGAGCCACCGAGCCCGGCCTTACTGTGACTTTTTTTTTTTTCTTTTTTCTTTTTTTTTGAGTTGGAGTCTCACTTTGTTGCCCAGGCTGGAGTGCAGTGTCACACTCATGGCCACCCCAACATCGACCTCCTGGGCTCCAGCGATCCTTCCGCCTCAGCCTTCCAAGTTGCTGGAACTACTGGTGCGCTACGCCAAGCTAATTTTTTGATTTATTGTAGAGAGGAGGTCTCGCCAAGTTGCCGGGGCTGGTCTTGAATCCGCAGACTCAGGCAATCCACTTGCCTTGGACTCCCAAAGTGCTGGGATTACAGGCTTGAGCCAATGTGCCCAGCTAAAGTTTTATTTATTTATTTATTTATTTATTTTGAGTTGGAGTCTCACTCTGTCGCCCAGACTGGAGTGCAGTGGCCGCTTCTGGCCACTGCAGCCTCGACCTGCTGGGCTCTGGTGATCCTTCTGCCTCAGCCTTCCAGTAGCCGGAATTACAGGCATGCGCTACCATGCTCAGCTGATTTTTTGATTTATTATAGAGATGAGGTCTTGCTGCCCTGGCGGGTCTCGAACCCGCGGGCTCAGGCAATCCACTCACCTCAGCCTCCCAAAGGCGCGGGATTACAGGCTGAGCCACCGAGCCCGATTTAAAGTTTTATATTAATTATGTATTATAAGAAGTCACAGTAAGGCTGTGAATTAATCCCTGAACAATACAGTATCCGAATCTCAAAAGCAATGGCTATTTAACAAATGTATGGTGACAATAAGGCATCAAAGAACTTTCACACTTTCAGAGAACAAGAGAACATACTTAGCAGCAAGCTTGTCAGACAAAAGAAACACAAATGTCTTTACATTTTCTTTTTGAGTTGGAGTCTCACTCTGTGGTCCAGGTTGGAGTGCAGTGGCATGCTCACAGCCACCACAACCTCGACCTGCTGAGCTCAGGTGATCCTTCAGTTCTCCTGCCTTGGCTTCCCAAAGTGCTGGGATTAAAGATGTGAGCCACTGCACCCAGCCTGATTTTTCCAATATTTAGGTCATCTGTAAGCTCTATCGCCCAAACTGGAGTGCAATGGCCGCTCCCGGCCACTGCAGCCTCGACCTGCTGGGCTCCAGCGATCCTTCTGCCTCAGCCTTCCAAGTAGCTGGAACTACAGCCGCGTGCTACCACGCCCGGCTAATATTTTTCGATTTATTGTAGAGATGAGGGCTCACCAAGTTGCCCAGGCGGGTCTCGAACTTGCAGGCTCAGGCAATCCACTTACCTCGGCCTCCCAAAGCACGGGATTATAGGCTGAGCCACGGAGCGTGGCCTCTCTTGTTTTTTGTGTTGCTTATAATTTGCTATTGATTGCCAGACATAACATGTAGAAAAGTAGAGATTGAAATGTATAATATTCTAGAAAATGGATATGCTTCTTCTTTCACCAGGCTGTTAATATGTATGGGAGTTTGAGTCCCTTAGTCAGGAGATAAGTTGTGTTTGGGTTTAGTTGTTACTATGGTTACCTAAGGTGCACCATGGCTTCAGATTCCTATGGTGTTTTCTTGCCAACTAGGGGCTGGTTTGCTGGAGGGAGGCTTTTTCTAGTGTTTATGCTCTACCCACACCCTCTGCTTTATTTATTTAGAGTGGGTCTTGCTTTCTTGCCCTGGCTGGAGTGCAGTGGTGTAATCATAGCTCACTGCAACTTCAAGCTCTTGGGCTTAAGCAGTCTTCCTCCCTCAGCCTTCTAAGTAGCTTGGACTACAGGTGCTCATCATTGTGCCTAGTCACCCTCTGCTTTAGGTCTTCTTTTTGCACCTGTGCTTCAGTAGTAGACTGCTGTTGCTCGTTCCTGGGTGCTTGCTGATCTGGTAGTAGGGAACAGGGCATTTCTCTTGCTTTAGCCTTAGTCTTAGGCAGGCCTTGTTTCCCTGGGTCCTGGATGACACTGCCTCTCTCCCAGAGGTAGGATACCTCTTATGGTCTTGATCAGAATTTCCTGTCCCTCCTCCAGGCATAGAAGGTTGTTTTTGTTTTTCCCTGCCCTTCCTGCCTTGGGAGTGACAGAGTTTACTGCTTTTTCCCAAGGGCTTACAATTTTTATTCTTTTTTTTTTTTTTGAGTTGGAGTCTTACTCTGTCACCCAGGCTGGAGGGCAGTGGCCCACTCACAGCCACCGCAGCCTTGACCTGCTGGGCTCCAGCGATCCTTTCACCTCAGCCTTCCAAGTAGCTGGAACTACAGGCATGCGCTGCAACGCCTGGCTAATTTTTGATTTATTGTAGAGGTGAGGTCTCGTCAAGTTGCCCAGGCGGGTCTCGAACCCTCAGGCTCAGGCAATCCACTCACCTCAGCCTCCCAAAGGCGTGGGATTACAGGCTGAGCCACCGAGCCCGGCTTCCATTTTTTATTGTAGAGACGAGGTCTCACCAAGTTGCCAGATCTGGTCTCGAACTCGCATGCTCAGTCAATCTACTCACCTTGGCTTCCTAAAGTGCTGGGATTACAGGTTGAGCCACCGAGCCCAGCCACAATTTTTATTCTTTAGAGGAGAAGGATCCAGGTTGACTTTTGTATTTTTCCTCCTCCAGGCCATCACTACGAGAGAGGCTTTCTCGCCCAATATTTCTTGTGAGCACCCACTGAGGTCTGTGGTGAAAAACCTTTGAGTGTCTGTGGCTCTTGCTAGCTCACACTTAACATTTGGTAATTCGTTAAAAATTGTACCTGAGCCGGGCACGGTGGCTCAAGTCTGTAATCCCAGCACTTTGGGAGGCTGAGGCGAGAGGCGTGCCTGAGCTCAGGGGTTCAAGACCAGGCTGGGCAACTTGGTGAGATCTTGTCTCTACAATAAATTAAAAAATCAGCCAGGTGTGGTAGTGCGCACCTGTAGTTCCAGCTACTTGGAAGGTTGAGGCCAAAGGATTGCCTGAGCTTAGGAAGTCGAGGCGGTGGTGGCCATGAGCAGCGTGCCACTGCACTCCAGCCTGGGTGACAGAATGAGACTTCAACTCAAAAAGTAAAACTCGTCCTGACCTAGTTTTTGTTCAATGTAGAAAGCTGGGAAGGTATCACTTTCACTCCAATGACCAAAAATAATCTATAAAACCATACTTGTTCTCTTTTTTTAAAATGTTTTTGAGACAGGGTTTCACTATGTTTCCAGGCTCGAGTGCAATGACATGATCACAGTTCACTGCATCCTCAACCTCTTGGGCTCAAGGGATTCTCCTGTCTCAGCCTCCCTAGTAGCTGGAGCTACAGGTGTACATTACCATGCTTGACTAATTTTTCTATTTTTTGTAGAGTCAGGAGTCTCACTTTGTTGCCCAAAAGGGTCTCGAACTCCTGAGCTCAAATGTTAGGATTATAGGCATGAGCCTCTACGCCCAGTCTCATAATTTTTCTTAAAGCCATCAAAAAGCTAAGGTTACATAATAATCAACTAGACTGAAATTGACAGAAAGACAAGCGCCTCCAAGGAGAAATCCAAGCTCTGGGTCACCTATGGTAGTGGGAAAAACATAGAACCACCATACAGTTAGTTCAGAAAAATTCAGGTACAATTTTTTTTTTTTTTGAGTTGGAATCTCATTCATTCACCCGGACTGGAGTGCAGTGGCCGTTCTCGACCACCGCAGCCTCGACCTGCTGGGCTCCGGTGATCCCTCTGCCTCAGCCTTCCGAGTAGCTGGAACTATAGGTGCGCGCTACCACGCCCGGCTAATTTTTGATTTATTGTAGAGATGAGGTCTCGCCAAGTTGCCCAGGCGGGTCTCGAACCCGCAGGGCTCAGGCAATCCACTTACCTCAGCCTCCCAAAGGCACGGGATTACAGGCTGAGCCACCGAGCCCAGCTTACCTGTCTCATTCTTACCACCAGAAGAGCTGAAGGCCACAGAAGGGTGACGTATAGCTAGCTGGTGAGCTCTAGTCTGTGACTCTGGGTCTTCTGATTTCATGTCTTCATTTTCATGCTGCCATACTGCCTGGTTGTGTATTCTACGAGACTGTGGTCCATACCAGCTTTGTTCACTACTCTGTCCCCAGCACAGAGCCTGGCATAATGTAAGTTCCTGGCAGATTTTGTAGAGGTGTGTAAGGTGAGGTTTAGATGTAGAGGGGAGGTGAGAGGTGGCATTGGGATTGTTTTGGCAAGCCGGTCCAGGACTTAGCTATCTGCCCTTGGGGAGCAAGGGTTACATCACAACTTTGCTCTTGGGTGTTCAGCAAAGAGGTAAGGACTTTAATTTACTTTGGCCAAGGACAGGCTCTTGATGACAATTGCATTTTGTTATTGAATAAGGAAAAAGAAACCTTATCTGCCCTCCATTGTGTGTGACTCTGCCTCTGTTCTTAGCTGAACGGAGGAGTCCTTTTTAACCTTCCAGCAGGAATCTTGTCTCTCATTCAAGTGCTGGGACTGAGAGTCTAGGCCAAAGGTCTTGTGGGGCTGTGATTGTGCACCATCTCTCCAAGTAAGGCCACTGGGTAGTTTCATTAGTGTATCAGACAGTCTTGATAAAGCCATATCAGAGACACCAGTGCCAGGTTGTACAAGTGTAAAGGAAAATAGTCTCAACCCCCCATACCCCCAACTGATATCTGATGGAGTAGAGGAAGCTGGAATGATCATGGGTTAGGTTTTTCTGCTTCTCTCTGTGTTGAGTTGGATAGAAAAGGCAACCTAAGTCTCTTTGTACCTGACTTTTAGGTGAGAATATAGGCTCCCTACCTGTTGTTCACATGGATGCCTGGCTTCACCTGACAAACACGTGAAAACAGATATGTTCCCACATACCTACATAGGGAAACCTCTGTGGCTTGGTGCCAAGAGTGAAAGGAAAAGTGGTACTCCTTTAATGTTCAGCTTCATCTAAACAGAGTAGGCTGCTTCATCGCCTCTGAGACTAGGGGAAGGCTTACTGGTGCCATAGAGGAGCTTCTTTTTTTTTTTTTTGAGTCAGAGTCTTACTCTGTCGCCTAAGCTGGAGTGCAGTGGCACGTTCACGGCCACTGTAGCCTCAACTTCTGGGCTCAGTTGATCCTTCTTCCTCAGCCATCCAAGTAGCTGGAACTACAGGTGTGTGCCACCACGCCCAGCTAATTTTTTCATTTATTGAAGAGACGAGGGCTCACCATGTTGCCTAGGCTGGTCTTGAACCTGTGAGCTCAGGTAATTCTCTCACCTCAGCCTCCCAAAGTGCTGGGATTATAGGTGTGAGCCACTGTGCCTGGCTCAGAGGAGCTTTTTCACTTGGGATTAGGTCCAGATTCGGGGAGGGGTTTGGTACAGGTGAGGCAAGAGTTTTGGGTAGAGTCGGTGGAGATTGGCATCTTCCCTGAGAACTACTGACTTTTATGGCTGTGGTCTTCTTGCTCTAAGCTCCATGAGGTTGGGTTCTGGCACATGTAACTTTGATGAGGAGATGAGAGCCTTCTGGAAAGATGATGTACTGATCCCATTCTTATCTCTGTGACCTTAAAGGACTGCCTCCTGGTTGGGAATCAGATGGCCCATCAGATTTCTTTCTCCAGAAAATGAGATAGGGTTAGGTGATCTGAAGCATGACTGGCATAAGAATTGAGGGAGGGGGAAAGACACACTGGGTGCACGGTTAGGAAGGTGCTTATCTTCTGACAGATTAAGGTAGGTTAATGTGGAATCCAACTTCTTGAGGTTTCTGGATTGGCCCCATTAATCCAGAGGTGGTAGGGGATGTGTATACCATCTCTCTACAGGATGCCTTCCAACACTAGATCTGTAGAAAGGGGGAGCCTTACGGGTTTGGTTGGGTGGCATGACTCCTATGTCCTGTTCTGGGAGAATCTTTTTTTAACCCCAGATGGTAGTGAGGGGCATGCTGAGGAGGAAAGCAAATAAGCCAATGGCAGGTTAGCCGCAGGTTAGCCCCAGGTTAGGGTGTCCCTGGATGTTTTTTCTCCATCTTGTTTTATTAAGTAATCCTTCTCTATTGGGTACTTTGGGAGAAGAATGGTGTTGAATGGGCAAGCAGCAATGTGGGGAGTAAGGTGGGTGTTGTGGACACAGTGATACACAGGTGTGTATTTTCCATGAGGGACCTCTTTTTGGTTTGATCTCTGCAACAGCAATATGCTCTTATCCGTGCATCTTCCTATCCCTTTCCACACGTGCTTGTGTTCTTCACTAGCCTGAGAGTAAGCTGCAAATGTCTCCATGTGTGACTGGACAATGCAGAAGTCCCAGTTTATGTTTGGGTAGAGGTGAGTGGGTAGGATTACCTGGGACAGTGAGGACTTTCAGACTAGTGAGGACTGTGTACCTGCTTGCAGGGACTGTCTTCTCTACAGTGCAGGTTTGTGGGTTTAAAGCTGGCGAGAACAGCAGAATTCTACAGCTAAGGATAAACCTAATGCCAGTCTTCTCCAGACATCGAGAGAGGTACCTCTCACTGGGAGTCACTATCATGTTGTGCCTGATCTCTCATGGTGTGTTTCTTGGAGGCAGGGAAGGTCCACCTACCTCCATTTCCCTGTGTCCTGTGGTGGGAACTGAGACAGGCTTACTGTATTAGGGCTATGTATGTGGCATGCTGTTCATAAATAGAAGGTAGGCAGGGAAATATGGTCTAAACCAGAGCTTCACCAACCCCTGCCCTAGACTGACATGCTTGTATTCTTTGTCAGCCCACAGTAAACACAGGTGTGCAGGAACCATTTGCCATGGAAACCAGGGAGCTGGGGAGCCCAGCAACTACCTACCATCTCATCCCTGGGACCAGCCAATCCAGAGTAGAAGAAGATGTCAGCCCATCACCTCAAAAGTCCTCGGAAACTATGCAGCTGAAGAAGGAGATCTCCCTGCTGAATGGTGTCAGCCTGGTGGTGGGCAACATGATCGGCTCAGGGATCTTTGTCTCACCCAAGGGTGTGCTGGTATACACTGCCTCCTATGGATTGTCGCTGGTCGTGTGGACCATTGGTGGGCTCTTCTCTGTTGTGGGTGCCCTTTGTTATGCAGAGCTGGGGACCACCATCACCAAATCGGGGGCCAGCTATGCTTATATTTTAGAGGCCTTTGGGGGCTTCATTGCCTTCATCCGCCTGTGGGCCTCTCTTCTAATTGTTGAGCCCACCAGTCAGGCCATCATTGCCATCACCTTCGCCAACTACATCATCCAGCCTTCCTTCCCCACCTGTGACCCCCCGTACCTAGCCTGCCGTCTCATCGCTGCTGCTTGCATATGTAAGTGGGGGCTGAGTGTGGAAGGATGTGGGGTAGTGTGGGAGGATGGGAGATGGTGTGGGGTACTCTAAGTGTGGTACTTTCTATTTGAATAGCATATTTTGCTTTTTTGAGGTGAGGGAGACATCTTACCTTTTGAAGAAGTAATTTCATCAGTGTTGTTTGATCCTGAGACACAAATAAGCATGAAGCATGAAGAATGGGGATGGGAGGAGTTTGAATTTGTTTGTGACTTTTAGTCTCCTCTCTTAGCTGCCCCTGGTTTCCGTTCCCTTGTCTGTGTTGCAGGTTGGTGCGTGTCTTATCAGGTCTTGTCAGGTGTTTTGTCAGGTGTCTTGATTGTGTTTTGTCAGGTGTTTTGATTGGAATCAATATCATTAGTTGTAACTTAACCCAGAAAAAACCATCAGTTTTAAGGCCTTTATTCTGCTGCTCAAAAAAAAAAGTGATTTTACTTCTCAGCTTTTTATCTTAAACCAGTTTAAAGGCATCAGGAAGAAAATAGGGTTCTCTAGACTGTGGGAATCCCAGGGTGTTCTCACTCAGGCCACAGGACCCCTCCCTTCCTGCCACTGCTACTCCTTCCGGCCTGTTCTAAGCAGCAGGCACCACACCAAAATGGCTTTTTCCCACTGGTGTTTCAGGTTTCTTTACCCTGACTTTGTAAACAAGCTCTGCCTGCAGTCAGTAAGAGGAAGGTGGCTCCTACCCCACATTTGGGTTTCTGAGGATAGAACCTGGAAGATCCCAGTGGTCCATCTCTATTTTCCTTTTTTAATCTTATGGGGTAGTAAGGAGAGAAGATTGCCATGCATTTACCCAGGCTTGTGGAGCTTGTGTTTTAGCTGAGAAATGACCCAGAATTCCCTGTGTTCCTCAGCCCCGTACTGCCAGAGGCATTCTCTGTTCTTTCCATATCTCTGCTTGCAAAAGTTTTGGCAGTATTTATCCACAGTTTATCCACAGTGTTAAAAATAGACTGAGAGCACCTTGGAGTTACCCATAAAAGACTGTACAATACCCATGTCTCCTGACTTCAAGGAATTTGTTAAAGCTAAATATTAAGAGGAAACCTCTATATTCCTGTGATAGTGAGGGGGAAACATACCCCTGGGAGGAGGGAAAGTGGGTACTTGGCTGTTCATGTCTGTTAGGCTTTGGCCATAAAGACTGTGACCTGACTAAGCTCTCTAAAAAGGAGATTAATGATTATAAAACATGTTCAAAGCCAGGTGTAATGGCTAACGCCTGTAACCGCAGTGCTTTGGGAGGCTGAGGATTGATGAGGCCAGGAGTTCGAGACCAGTCTGGGCAACATAGTAAGACGTCATCTCTACAAAAAATAAAAAATAAAAAAAATTAGCTGGGTGTGGTGGCATGTGCCTGTAGTCCCAGCTACTTGGGAGGCTGAGGCAGCATGATCTCTTAAGCCCAGGAGTTTGAGGTTGCAATGAGCTATGACTGTGCCACTGCACTCCAACCTGGGCAACAAAGCGAGATTCTGTTTCAAAAACACAGAGACAAAAACATGTTCATTAAGGGGACAAATAAATTACCCCCAAAATACCCATAAGCTACCACCAAGAGAGAAATACTTTTTTTTTTTTGAGTTGGAGTCTCACTTCATCACCCAAGCTGGAGTCCAGTGGCACGCTCATGGCCACCCCAGCGTCAACCTGCTGGGTTCAGGCCATTTTTCCGCCTCAGTCTTCCAAGTAGCTGGAACTACAGGTGTGTGTCACCATGCCCAGCTAATTTTTTTTTTTTTATTGTAGAGACGAGGTCTTGCCATGTTGCTCAGGCTGGTTTCGAACCTGTTGGCTCAGGCAATCCTCTCACCTCTGCCTCCCAAAGTGCTGGGATTACAGGCGTGAGCCCCTGTGTCCAGCAATTTTTTTTGTGCATATCTGTCATCTTTTTTTTTTTTTTTTTTTTGAGTTGGAGTCTCACTCTGTCGCCCAGACTGGAGTGCAGTGGCCGTTCCCGGCCACCGCAGCCTTGACCTGCTGGGCTCCGGCCATCCTTCCGCCTCAGCATTCCACGTAGCTGGAATTACAGGCATGTGCTACCACACCCGGCTGATTTTTTGATTTATTGTAGAGATGAGGTCTTGCTGCCCAGGCGGGTCTCGAACCTGCGGGCTTAGGCAATCCACTCACCTCAGCCTCCCAAAGCCGTGGGATTACAGGCTGAGCCACCGAACCCGGCTTATCTGTCATCTTTTAATAAGTACCCTTGAGATTCTATTCTTTGTGGTTTGTATCCTTTTTTTTTTTTTTTTTTTTTTTTTGGGAGTTGGAATCTCACTCTGTTGCTCAGGCTGGAGTGCAGTGGCATGCTCACTGCCACCATAGCCATGACCTGCTGAGCTCAGGCGATCCTTGCCCCTCGGCCTTCTAAGTAGCTGTAACTACAGGCACATGCCACTACGCCTGGCTAATTTTTTGATGTATTGTAGAGATGAGGTCTTGCCAAGTTGCCCAAGCTGGTCTCGAACCTTTGGGCTCAGGCAGTCCTCTCACCTTGGCCTCCGAAAGTGCTGGGATTATAAATGTGAGCCACCGTGCCCAGCCAGTTTGGATACTTTAAAAAATGTAATATTTAATCTCTTTCATCTAATATTTTTAGAAAACATGGTTTGAGAACACATAAGTAATTTCTAGGTAATATAGTGGTTAGGCTCACAGCTCCCCTCCATGTCAGATTGAGTTTGATTTTCAGCTTTACCATTGGCCAGTTGTTGATACTGGGGAATTACTTAACAGCTGCCTTGGTTTTCTCACTTTTAAAATGGGAATACCTATCTGAAAATACTGTTGTGAGGAGTAAATGAATCAGTATATATGTAGTGCTTTCACTGTCTAGCATGTAGTAAGTGCTCTGTGATACTATTATTTTTCTAATTTTTAATTTTTTTTTTTTTGAGTTGGAGTCTCACTCAGTTGCCCAGGCTGGAGTGCAATGGCACCGCAGCCTCAACCTGCTGGGCTTAGGTGATCCTTCTACCTCAGCCTTCCAAGTAGCTGGAACTGTAGGCATGCGCCACTACAACTGGCTATAAATAATTTTTTTTATTTATTGTAGAGACGATGTCTCACCAGGTTGCCCAGGTTGTTCTCGAACCCCTGAACTCAGGTAATCCTCTCACCTTGGCCTTCCAAAGTACTGGGATTACAGGCCTGAGCCACCATGCCTGGCCTGCTCTGTGATATTATTAATACTGCTACTGTGGGGATCTTTGCACATAACTCATTTTTAGGATTTCTGCATATTTCCTTAAGATAGAATTATACAAGGAAATCTCTGTGCCTAAGAAAATAAACTTTTTTTTTTTTTTTGGATTTATTGTAGAGATGAGGTCTCGCCTGCCCAGGCTGGTCTCGAACCCGCGGGTCAGGCAGTCCAATCACCTCAGCCTCCCAAAGGTGCGGGATTACAGGCAGAAAACAGACTTTTTAAAGATTCTTCATATGTTGTCCAGTTGCTTTCCAGAAGGTTTTGTGAGTTTGTGGTCCTATCTTTTTTTTTTTTTTTTTTTTAGTCAGAGTCTCTCTCTGTTGCCCAGGCTGGAATGCAGTGGCAAGCTCCTGGCCACTCCAGCGTTGACCCGCTGGGCTTAGGTGATTCTTCTGCCTCAGCCTTCTAAGTAGCCGGAACTACAGGTGCACACTACCACTCCTGGCTAATTTTTTTTTTTTTGAGTTGGAGTCTCACTCTGTTGCCCAGACTGGAGTGCAGTGGCCGCTCCCGGCCACCGCAGCCTTGCCTGCTGGGCTCCGGCAATCCTTCTGCCTCAGCCTTCCGAGTAGCTGGAACTACAGGTGCGCGCTACCACGCCCGGCTAATTTTTTGATTTATTGTAGAGATGAGGTTTCGCCAAGTTGCCCAGGCGGGTCTCAAACCCGCGGGCTCAGGCAGTCTGTTCACCTCGGCCTCCCAAAGTGCTGGGATTACAGGCTTGAGCCACCACACTTGGCCTTGTAGTTCTATCTAAGCAGCTGAGATTGCTTGTACATTTCTGTGATGGTCTTAGGATGGATAAATTCAAGGAACAACCAAGTCAAAGGGTACTGCTGTACATAATTTGATACACAGAAGATTTTTTTTTTTTGAGTCAGAGTCTCACTCTTGTCACCCCGGCTGGAATGCAGTGGCATGCTCATGGCCACCTCAGCCTTGACCTGCTGTGCTCAGGCGATCCTTCTGCCTCAGCCTTTCAAGTAGCTGGAAATACAGGCACACACCACCATGCCTCGCTAATTTTTTTTTTTTAATTTATTGTAGAGGTGAGGTCTCACCAAGTTGCCCAGGCTGGTCGCGAACCCTGGGTTCAGGGAATCCTCTCACCTCCGCCTATCAAAGTGCTGGGATTTACAGATGTGAGGCACTGGGCCTGGCTTTTTTTTTTTTTTTTCTTGAGTCGGGTCTTCCTCTGTCACCCAGGCTGTAATGTAGTGGTGTGATAATAGCTCACTGTAACCTCAAATCCCTGGGCTCAAGTGATCCTCCTACTTTAGCCTCCTGGGTAGCTAGGACTACAGGTGCACATCACCGTGCCTGACTAATTTTTAAATTTTTTGTAGAGATGGCATCTCACTAAGTTTCTCATACTAGTCTCAAACTCCTGGTCTCAAGTGATTCTCCCCATTCACGGTGCTGAGGCACTGCGAAGGAGCTGATCTTTCGATTGAAGGAGAGACCTCACCTCTTAGAAATGCAAAGTCGAGCCGGGCTCGGTGGCTCAGCCTGTAATCCCGCGCCTTTGGGAGGCTGAGGTGAGTGGATTGCCTGAGCCCGCGGGTTCGAGACCCGCCTGGGCAGCGAGACCTCATCTCTACAATAAATCAAAAAATCAACCGGGCGTGATAGCGCATACCTGTAATTCCGGCTACTCGGAAGGCGGAGGCGGAAGGATCGCTGGAGCCCGGCAGGCGAGGCTGCGGTGGCCGGAAGCGGCCACTGCACTCCAGTCTGGGCGACAGAGTGAGACTCCAACTCAAAAAAAAGAAATGCAAAGTCATGGTATCTTCTCCTCTTTCATGCAACATGTACTTTTACCCAGATTTCTCAAGATCTGAATTTCTGCAAGCTGTGTATCCCAGAAGCCCAGGCCTGTGGCAAGAACTTATCAGAGGTAGGGACCAGTCTTAAAACTGTATTCCATCCTGACAATGGTTTAGAGTTCATTTTACTCCTTTATTGGAACTTAGGTTGTAGAGAATCAGGCTTTTTTTTTTTTTTGAGTAGTACTTTTACTCTGTCGCCCAGGATGAGTGCAGTGGCATGCTCACGGCCACCGCACACTTGATCTGCTGTATTCAGGTGATCAGCCTTCCAAGTAGCCGGAACTACAGGCACGCGCCACCATACCTGGCTAATTTTTTGATTTATTGTAGAGAAAAGGGCTCACCAAGTTGCCCAGGCTGGTCTTGACCCCCTGGGCTCAGGCAATTCTCTTGCCTTTGTCTCCCAAAGTGCTGGAATTACAGTCGTGAGCTACCGTGGCTGGTGAATCAGGCTTTTAACAGAGCTAGGATATGCTGAGAAGGAATCTCTTTAGGTAGGGTAACATTGGAAGCAGAACGATTTTTTTTTTTTTGAGTTGGAGTCTCACTCTGTCGCCCAGACTGGA